>JAGSMR010000017.1:3387500-3987500 GCA_029286605.1 Sericinus montela | reverse complement strand
TACTATAAAGAATCATTGTAGAGTTTGAAAGTAACGATGGCCGAGTGGTTGGAAGATCGAAAATGGAGTCGAGAGACCCGAGTTTGATCCCCAGGTAGCCGGCACGTACCGATGGGTTTTTTCAAACGATTCATATCGTTGGCTTGGACATAAAGACGGCGACGGGCTCACCACCTGTCACGTTGTGCCAAAAATATCTTAGGTGGAAGGTGGGTCGAAGGGACTTAATTCTCTAGACTACACCTCTGTTTATCCCTGTATTGGGAATGGCGTGAAGATATTATTTATTTATTTATTGTAGAGTTTAAACTGAAACGGAAATTTAATTGAATTAACATTTAGTGGACAAAGTTGCTAGCCAAATAACATAAATATGTAGTAAATAGTATTTTTATATTTCCTTTAAAAAGACAGCAAAAGACGATTTAATGTCTGTTGGCATTAAGTCCGCTTTTTTCTTTCATAATGTGTATAAAAAAGATTTTTGTTTAACATTGTAACATTTACCGCAAATTATTATTGGCTATAACGTTCCTTAATATTACGCTTAAGGAAACATTGGCCGTGGGACTGTGAAAAAAAGTATCAATCGCAGTAATGGAGACAATACCTTTCTTTTTTTCACTTTCCTGGTATCATAGACCGTGTACAATTAATGACACCGTAATACCGCGCATTTATGTGCGCGCATGTTTAACATGGGCGTAGTTACCGTGAACCATGATTGCTCATTTGTAATCAGCTCCCATAAAAAATAAGTATCACACACTTGAGTTCTAAAACGATAGGCTCACCACATGTCTTTGTCTATAACTCACAGCCATATATGCCACAGATGTGGGTTTAAAACACTTGGTATTTTAGGCTGGGAAAGGCTTTCCACCATATTTATAACAGTGAATGTTCAACGACGTTACTATGTTGTTTTGTACAACTTATTTTTCACACTAATAAATCGCAATAATTATCATAATGTGGCGTTATCGTATTAATATCTCCTCAGCAGTAAAATTATGGATATTGATAAAAAATTTAGAATAATTTGTAGCAGATATCGCCCACGCCCTTAGGAAGTATGAAAATAGATATTTATAATTTCAACTAATGTGAATGCGACACAATTCCTCAGATGTAAGAGCGTTGGCACGGCAGACGCCGCAGGTTCGAATCCCGCCCGTCGGAGATGATTTTTTCAATTTCTCATTAATTTAGTAACAACTACATAATTATAATATTGATTTAATCGTATCTATCTCTATGTAATAAAGCTGAAGATGACTAGAAATAATAGTACAGTGGTTTCATTATTATGCAAAGCAGACTGCCAACTTTCGCAAGTCGGAAAGGCACACGAAGAAGATCAAGAGGAATCTCTGTACAATAGCCTTATTTATTTATAAATTATACTTATTTAAACTGAATTGTACTTTTAATTTATATAACGCATTCGATATGATAGTCTGAACGTTGAATGGTAATTTGTAAGTACATGAAGTGTTGACTGTGGTATTTAATATACGCAAATGACCCATGAAAATTGTTTTCTTAAATAGCAGTTTAAGAACTGTGTTTATCTCGACTCGGCAATAGAAAGATACATCGTGCGGCCACTCGAATGAAAAAAAAAAAATAATCTGAGAAATTAAAAATATGTATAAGTGTTTTAATTATTCGCAAGTAGATAGACCATTCCAATTCTCCTCTCCAGTGTGTCTTGAAGAATATCTGAAGAGAAGGACTTTCTTCTTTCAGTAGGTATTTAAAGGTATTTAATTTACTTTAATTTACTTAGATTAGTTCATGGATTATTTAACTCAATATCCATTGGTATTTAAAGGGTGACAGCAGTGAAAGTAGAGATGATTGTTGATTTCCACAGCGAATTTAATTAATTTTTCAATTATAATATTTCGGCCTAAAATTCCTTGGCTAATCTACTTTCTCTTTGAAGGTTATTTAAAACATTTTTCCTTAAAAACAATACTAGTAATAGTGAGGAATAGTTAAATTACGTTACCAACTTATATACATAAAAATACATCCTACTGCACATACTGCATTCGTATTTTTGGGGCCTTAAAACGAGAAGTAGTCGATGGTTTAACTTGAATTGCATTTTCACTCAAGAGTGTTCAATTCCGAAGTTCCAACGGGAAAGGGAAATATTTCTAAAAATGAACCATTAATGTATATAATATCTTTGTTGGGTTTTGTAGATTGTATCTTTTATTGATTAGTAACTGTGTGTGTATATACTTATTATATATACCCAGGCTTGCTGTAACAAAAAAAAAACATATCATGATTAACAAATTAATTCACATGTATAAAACATTTTCGCTCTATATAACAACAATTTTGTAAAATGAGTTCATATGAATATATGATGATCTCTGATACAATCGCTATAGGCAGAAACTGCGAAGCAATATCCAATTAAAGATAAATCTATATTCTTTGACTTTTTTGAGCATATTACTTGTAAATGTCCTCCAGGGTGGTATATAGTTGCATGCGATGGTATCTCAAGTTGCGTGACGATAAATAGGGATTAATATAGAAAGTTGTCACCTGAACAGGATTTATATAGTTGCAAGTTTACTCACTAACAAGGCGAATAAAACTTATTGCAATTCATCAGGTACGTAACCCTTATACCATGAAAATGTGGTACGGGTCAGATTTAGTGTCGTAAGTAGACTCAATACAATGCTACCTAAATTGACCCAATAATTTTTAGACTCAACATAACAAGTAAAGTACGATGAAACAAGTTCAGGGAAGTTAATGAGAATTTTTTTCCTAATATGATCTTGAAAATGTATTTTATTTGCTTTTTCAACTAATTATAGTTTAACAATAAAAAAGTTTTGTTAAGTACAGGTCATCCTACCCTAACTACCCTTGATAATCGTACGATAATAATTGGAGGGGGATTTGATAAAGATATACATATTACATAACTATATATACATATCATAACAATATTCTATAATTCGAGGGCAAATATTTCATTTTCATCAACTAAATGCTTATCCTTAGCAGGATTGGAACCGCAACTTTTTCAAAGGCCGAGTCATTTATGAAACTTTAATCAAACCTTTCGCTATCATTAAGTAATTTTTTTTACGTCGTGAGACAGATTTATAGATTTATCACAAGATTTATCAGTATTTCCACGCATTTACGTATTTGTATGCCTTCTGATTATAACAAAAGAATATATTTATATGTATACATACGTATATACATATATAAATATATATAAAAATATAGTCACGATAGCCGAGTTGTTGGGTAGCCGGAATTTCGAGTCGTGAGACCCGAGTTCGATCCCCAGGTGGCAGTACCAATGAGTTTTTCAAAAACTTATGTACGAATTTCATCGTTGGCTTGGACATAAAGACGGCGACAGGCTCACCACCTGTCACGTCATCCCTGTATTGGGAATTGCGTGAAGATATTTTTTTTTATAAAAATATACACGTATAACAGCCCGTTAGTCTCCCCTTTCGTAAGTTACCCTATTTACCATGCTTAGCAAGCAATGGGCAATGGCCGTACCAGACACTTTGTGACTTAGTTGCAGTTGCCCCGTCACCTATTCGAGAAATTTGAGTCAGGTATTTTTCGAGATATTAAATACATAATATATCCTTAATCGCATCTTACGGCAACCACGGGAAGAAAGAGGATGGTACATTATTACGATATCACGAGACGACTTACGAGATCCACATAAAAGAGATACCACAATATAAAATGTAAGGGAAGGGTTAAAATATTGATGTATTTATTTAAAAAAAAAATGCGGTGTTGTTGTTTAAATGGAACGCGCGTGAAGAGCAAAAGAGCAACGTCGCTAAGTATCGCAATGAGCAATTCAATTAGTGTTGGCCAAAGAGAATATAAAACCCAGTAGCTCTTTTGTATCGGGCAACTTGTTGAACGGCTCGTTAGGCCCATTTAAATGGCGGGTAAAGATCTAGCGATCCTGTGTTATATTTCAAGGTCGGGCGAGTTATTATAAGAGGTGGCTGAACGTTCCATTACCCGGTCTCATGTTTATATGCAATTTTAAAATAGGATGAAATCGGTTCTGCAAACGCTTGGCTAAGAATAATTATTTTCTGCATAATAAAGTCTTAATTAATATTAATCTGTCTGTAGACGTCTAATTTAACTATTACATCATTCCTTTGACGTTAATTGTGTAATTAGCTACCGTTCAATCCCATTAAGTTGATATAAGAAGTCGACTAAGGGGTGCGTATGTCGAACAGATGTTAAGACCTCAGGCAGGTGGAATGACCTTATCAAATAACATAATTTAGATTGATACCGGGGCTAGGGTCCATTTCTTTACCGGTTACTCTCTACCGATTTGATCAATACATATGTATCGGTCTGTATGATTACATTCACGCATTTTCTCAGTACTAGAGTAGACAGAGGCTTCGCATATTAAATCGATAGCTTATTTGGGATAATGTGACAGGTAGTGAGCAAACGAAGTGCAAACATTTATATTCATCACTTAAATGTTCGCCCCTAGAATTCCGAACCCTTGACTTTGAAGGCAAGTTCAACAACAACTGTTTATGCAATAATCTTTTATTAATCTTAAATTTACCTGCATAGATGTTATCATAGGGAAATTTCCTTTATATCCGTTTTGGGCTGATGAATCCGTTTTGGAATGACTGACTGAATACACAATGGGTAATTTTTTATGTATATAAAATTCTTAGAAGCTTCTTACAATTCTTACAACGGGTATATATGAAACATAACATTGAAATGGCAATGGAATTTTATCCATTTCTTAATTATGAGGCGTGCAAAATGTAATCGCTATATAAAAATTAAACCGAATATCTCTAACCGGACAGAACAAGACTCTGAATAGTTCAACCGGATAGAAATATCAGTTTCTTATCATTGAGCTCATCACTTTACGATATAATAGGTCTTGGCGCCGGTCCGGTTATTGACACCGCGTTGAAAACAAAACAATATCAAATAATTACTTATAGAACGAACAATCTGCAATTCAATTTATATTGCTTCCGACGTTTAATTCATTCTCCAGTAACACCCAAATACTTATTGATAGTTACATTAGCGTAATACTTAATGATACTGCGTCGGTAGAAACATAATGCGTTGACGAAACAATGCAACTTGTACGTGGCCTGGGTTTGTAATTGAAAACAATATTGCTCGCCGGTTCTATTCATAGAATTTAAACCTATAAGAAATGCTTCGAATTCTTCATCCAATTTCTATTGTTTCTCGTAATATTATCTTAATTTCATTTTCACGTTAAGTTAAGGTTGAAATAAACCCGTCATGCTCTTCATTCTAACAGTGGTCGCATCAGCTTTTGTTGTTGCATGAATGGGCCGGCTCAACCGGGAAAGTACCATGACCTCACAGAATACCGGCGTTAAGTAGAAGTCTAACAAACTTCCGCGTTTCGTCTGGTGAGTGCAGGTAACCGGAGGCCCACACACCCCTCTCCCCCAATTCTGGGTACTCTAAGGCCGGCAACGCATCTGCAAAGCCTCTGGTATTGCGGGTGTTCTTGGGCGGCGGTAATCACTTACCATCATGTGAGCCATCTGCTCGTTTGCCTTCCATTTTCATAAAAAAATGAAACGCTCGTGAAATGTCTTGTAAAGCGTGGTGTTTGGAAAAATATCATATTTTGATGCCTGTTAATGAATGTTTGTTGATTTTACGTGTAATCTAGAAGTTTTTTACGAACGAGACGGAACAACCATGCCTCTGCCAGGGTTGAACCAAAGTCTCGCCGAAAACTAATGTGAAATACAAGCATCGTATGTTCCATCCGGTAAATTCGGTAACAACAAAGATAGACTTCCACGACGGAATCGCATCTGCAGCTTGGAGTGTTGCTCGTGGATAAATACGCTAACTAAAATTTCCATTATCGAACTTACTTGCTTAAAGTGCTAAAAGAGCACTGCATAACATAAGCCTCTTCGAAAAGGAGGATTTGACTTAATCGCCTTGCTAGGTAAACTTCGCCAGGATTGGCGATCGCAGTAACAGACATTTAGTACCATAAACACAGCTTCCCATGTCTTAATAATCTAAATAAATAAAATAATAATCTTAATCATGTATTTTTAGTATATCTTTCTTGAATGTCAGTGAATATTCAAAGGTGCTTCATCGCCTCTTACGACAACCACGGGAACAATGCGGGTGTTATTCATACGATGTTTCCACACGGGTGTATATATGGCTTTGATAGCGTAATAAAGCAATACAAAAGACGTATTAAAAGTCTGCAATTACTTCAAATAACTACATTTCTTGTACAATTCTTGTTATTGTTACCTCGTATTACCCACGGTACTTATTATGCGTACGCGATACATGAATATTGAATATATTAATAATAAATAATTTACAGAATAACACCATTTATCTACACAAATATAAATTTAGCAAATGTTAAAGAAAAAACGTAAACCGTAAATACAAGTTATAGTAAGTGGTTAAACTAAATTTAGCAACCGATTCTAAGAAGAATATACAATAAGAACGTCAACGATTAAGACTGAATTCAAATGGATCTATAAATGAAAAATTACTTCCGTCAATCGACTGCATCACTTACATTTATAAGTACACGATTGTAGTCTATTTGCCGCCAGACACATTACAATTGGTTGCAATGCTATGCTATGCAATGCTAATGGTTAATAACAGTTTTAAATAAATCACTGATAAGTTGGGTTAATTACATTCAACTATATTGACTGAATGATGGAAACAAGGTCTCACAAGTAGCAAACTTGTGAGCCTGTATATTTACAGGTAGATAATGATAATAAAGTGAAAAATAAATAGTTTTTTTTTACAGTTTATTATTTAAACTAATTGTCAGATAAAAATAATAACATAATTAATTACGAAAAAACCGCAAAAATTTGGAAGCGACTTGAATTTCTGGGGTATATCTCTTGGATATTTTTTAAATTGTATGGACTTAGTGACAAAAATATATAAAAAAAAACTTTGTTTAAATCATGAAACTCTTATCATTTATGAAAATAAAAAGGGTGTTTAGTGAAGACAGGCTTAGAGGCTAGTATAAATATGAAATGATAACAAGTTCCATGAACATGAACAAAAAAGAAAAAAAGGAGCAAATTAGAAGAAGACCATATAAGACTGAGTTAAAATGGTCCTATAAATTGCTTCCGCCAAAGAGAGCGGTCGCGGCGATCGGTCTATAGCCAGACATGTAACAATTAACGAATGCCATTATGAGCCATGTTACAGGTTTTCAAATTCAGATTAAAGATAATTTGGCTTCAAGAGCTATGAATTGTGGCAATTATTTCGTTAGATGACTTTGAATTCAAGTGTCTTTAAATTTCTGTGTCGAGCTTAACGGCCTAAAAGTGCCCACTTTAGAATATACGTCTCTTCCGTACGGAGGATTTGGCACAATTTTCTTTGAAGCTATTGTGTCTATGGGATGCAATAATAGGTGAAATATTAAATTATTCGTCAACTCCAATTCTTCGAAACTTGTAATTTCAAAAGAACTGATAGGTTTTGACTTCGGTTGAACTAGTCTAAACTAATATAAGACATTCCAGAGTTTCATTTCGTGGTAATTTAAGAAGGGCCTAGAAAGAAAGGATCTGGCCTTAGATTATACATGATTTAGCAATCTCTTATGCCATTAAATGATAAGTTTTGGACATTCCATGTAGATACTAAATAAGGTTATAGGCCCAATAGGCTGGGACACAAGCATAAAAAAGTCATAGTATCTAATTGTCTTGGGTTCGGTCCTCTGGTAAAACTTGCGTCAAAGAGTTCATCAAATTTGTATCCTTACAGATCTAGGTATAAATCACGTCACAAACATGACTAAGACATTTTTATAGGAACCGCGCGCACACAAAATAGTACTGTTACACTGTGTTGCGGTCCGCGTAGTTAATATTAATGCATCGTCTGAAAGAGACCACGGCCGTGTGAACTGAAAATTAAAATATCCGTAACGCGTTGTACGTGAAGTTACTCGTTAAATGAGTAACTGTCGGTGTGTTGAGCTAGACCACGTTTGGCCATAAGACCAGCGGGAGCAATGGTGCAAAATATGTGACTGTAAATTTGGCAAGATGTAGGAGCTCCACGTTTGTAATATCTTATTGCAAATAACATTAGCACCTTTAAATTAATAAGATTAAAATGTTAGCTACGACTTACCAGTGACAACAAGAAATTTTATTTTCTTATTATAAATACATACACATATAACGCATAAATATATAAATAAATAGGGGCAACATCACAAACACGATATACATTGCTCTGATCCTAAAGTAAGCAGCTTAAGCAATTGTATTTGAAATCCGAATCAACGAAGGTACGACAAACACTCAGACCCGAGAAAATTAAGAAAAAGTGTTTTCAAGGAGGTTAAATCTATAGCACAAGTTGATGTACTAAGTATGTTAATATCTATAGTACAAGTATAGTAAGGAAATTATGCTTTTCCATTAGAACTGGATGTTTTATTAACTGTAATATGCTTGTTGGATAGATTAAGACATTATTGATCCATGGGTCTTGTAAACTGACTTTATCGCACAAATTATTGCTTGTTAAATTTTACGCAATTTAGGTTACCTAAGCAAACGATAAAGTAAAATCTATGAGTTTATTACTTGAACATAATGAGAGGTGTTAGTAATGATATTCAATAAATTAACTTGTTATTTTTAAGAAGGTTAAGTGATAATTAGGAATACCTTTCATACCCCGATAATGGAATATTATATAAATAAGAAGTAAATCTATGCGAATGTGAAATAATAGCTTTCACAAATATAATACGATCTCTTTTACAACTATGCCAAGCAATGGTAGACTGCTTGGGAACTTATTTATTAAAATCACGTTATATTCCCCAGTAAAATAATACCTTTGAAGAAAAGAAGAGTAATCAGTGACATTGATGTTATAAGATAAGTACTATATTAAAAGGCGTTATGCTAGTTAGTTTCTATTGGGGAATTAAAGTTTTCGTGTCAATATCGTACAGGCAAGCGCTGCGTAGGACGATCGCCATCAAGATGGTGCGACGACCTGCACAATGTTGCTAGAGATATGGATTCAGTTGGCACAGGACCGATCTCTATGAAAATCTTTTTTGGAGGTCTTGGACTTTGACAGGCAGAAATGATGATGAGAATGATGAAGTTCAGAATGAATGAATAATAAATAAATATCTTCAGGCCATTCCTAATACAGGGGTAGAGAGAGGTCTAGACAGTGAAGTCGTTACAACCCACCTTCCACCGAAGATATTTTCTTTAAGAAAAGAAGGCAATGTCAAATTTTCCAGTAGAACTCGTAACAATAGCAAATAGCAGACGTTTATTATTAAAAAAATATGTAGTCGATGTAATTTCTATTGTATAACTTGAATGAGACTTAAATACTTGTCAAAACAAAAAAAATATCTAAAACTTCGTACTTTAGCGATTAAATTAATTATCAGATGACCGTGAAAAAAAATATAGAGATAATGGAATAAAAGTTCAAAGACATCAGTTAAAATATTTTACTGCAAACCTCACATTCTAATTTCGATTGAGCAACATTGTATTAATATTCAACACTATTGATTTTAGCAGTCAATTTGTAGGAACATGATTGCATGTTCTCTACATTGGCATTGAATATATAAAGAAAGTAGAATATTAGGGGTCAATTCGAAAGCAACGGAGCGCTAAAACGAATATATGAACTATTCTTGTCGGTCGGTATACTTCGGTTTCAATACATAAGTTGATAGATTCAATGCATGTTGATTATTATTCTTTTACTTTACATACATACATAAATACATTAAGACCTGTCAAGGTCCACTGCAGGCTATAGGCCTCTCCCATAGGGAGGATTTGTCATAATCGCTACGCATGGCAAGCGGATTGGCGATCGCAGTACCATAATACAGTGTTTATAGATGGTTATCCCGCCATATATCGGTTGTCATAATGATATTCAAGGCTGTTTCCCTTAGTCGACTCTTACAACACCTACGGAGAAAACGGAGTGACAATATTCTTACACCGTTACCACACGGTTATTTTTCATTACCTATCACTATCTACTGTCTTTGCCAAGTATAATTAAAGATGTATCCACGCATCAGCTTTTGTTGGTGCAAGAATGGGACGGCTCGACCGGGGAAGTACCACGACCTCACAGAATATCGGCGTGAAGAAGAAGTCTAACAAACTTCTGCGTTTCGTCCGGAGCCGGATTCTAAATATTTATTTCTTTGAGGTAAAATTGTTTTCTTTACATTTAATTTTATATTTAAGCTTGGTGAGTGCGTATTCTAATTGTTTATGACCTACATAGAGATTTCATTCAGTTTCTATATACTGTATTTATAGTATTGTTGAACTCGAATGAATTACTCTGTACTCAAAACCATAAAGTTAAAGAACCAGTAAATACCCATTGTTGTGCTGTGTATCAAATATTATTCAAGAATGACTGAAGTTTAGGCTTAAAACGTCTTCGGAAATTTTATATTATTCATTCTTAGACCTGCGTTTTATTTCAGAGTGTTTTACTTAACTGCCGAATACGTGAAAAAACAAAAATATCAAAAGTGTTTCAAAACATTTCTTGTCGCCCTCGAGCCAAGTGTTGTGTGTTTGAATCCCGCTACGGGTAAATAGTTGTGTGATGAACAAGAATGTTTGTGTTTGAATCATGGATAATCTATATGTATTTGGGAATATTTATCTATTTATTCTATCGTTAGCTTGGAAACTCAGACGGTGCTAGTCTCACCACCGATACGTTGTCTCAAATAGACTTCGGTAAAAGGTGGGTCGAAAGGACATAATTGTCTGGACCACTGTCTACCTCAGTATTGGGAATATGCTTGAAGGTACTATTAACTATTAAACAGTTTCTGGAACCTTGGTTATGGAAACTTTTTTCATTAGCGCCCTGCTTTTTAATGTCTTTCTTTTTATTATTCATTTATCTGTCTGTGATAGTTCGAAGCTAGATACAAACAACAGAACGCATATAAATGCTGACATGCTAAGCGAGATTTGCCAACAATCATCATGCTTTGCATGATTGGTGGTAAAGTTGATTTCTGGACTACTCATTTAAATTCAAAACACAATACTTATCGTTGTCCCGAATATATCTTCGGTAGAACGTGGGTCGAAGGGACTTAATGGTCTAGACTAGACCTCTGTCGACCCCTGTATTGGGAATTGCGTGAAGATATTATGTTTATATATTTAATAAATTTATATATTATACACTACTTATACGTCATTTTGATCACGGGCGATACGAGTTATATCAGATTTTTAATTTTTAAATGTTTGTTAGTATTTAAATAAGTTATAAACTTTAAATGAAGGTAAAGGAACTCAGCAATTATTTTGAATGGAGCGTTTATTTGATTCGAATCAGCATAAACTTGTTTTAAATAGCTCTTTTCAGTTTGCTGCGTAATATGTTAATTTTGTTGTATTTACATATGCTAAATACATCGCAACGACCGAGATGTATTAAGTTTTGATAGTAACTCACGTTTCTATGATTTAATGACGTTACATAAGTTATGTTTTTACGTTATAATATATTAATTCACTTTGAAGTTAGACTGTTGTGAAAAAAATTACATTTAGGATTAGGTGGAGAAGAATTTAAATTGTCTCATATTGTTTCTATAGACTCGAGTTCGATTCCCATGGCTCATACCAATAGGTAAAAACTTATGTACGATTTATATCGTTGACTTGGACATAAAGACGTCGAAGGGCTCACCAGCTGTCAACATGTCCCAAAAAATTGTCTAGAACTCTGATTACCCTTGTATTGGGAATGGTGTGAAGATATAACATTATATGATCATAAAGTAAGCAATATTTTTAAAAATGAACAATGTTAATATGACAAATATGAAAATTCGATGTGTTTTGAATTTTAAATAATTAAATATGTTTAAATCGGGACAGTATAAATTACAATTATAGAAAAAGTTTAAAGACTAAAAATTTTCTTCAATTTAATAAATTACATAAATTTATATAAGAAAGAAAATAATGTTTTTAAATTTTCTTCTTAATCTTTTCTTCATAATATTCTCTGTATCTCTTTTCTCTAGTAACTAATTAATCTGTCTTCTTAATTTGCTTTCGTAATTTTTTTTTCTGAAATTATAAAATAATGATATCATTTAACTATAATGAAAAACATTTATCACTTTCGGCAAAATATTAATGGACTTAGCCGTGGTCGGAAGTACATTCCCTATAAATTGGTTTAACTCGTAATTATACTAAGACACGAGCTTTTTACATTCTTCCCTCTCATATAACTTTTATTGTACATTCATCCGGTAATAATGGTACCGGGACTTTTCTTGCTATGATTACGCGTCGAGTAGTATCGCCAATTACGTAGGGACCTTAACCAGGATTTCACACCGCTCCTCTATCTGCTTTTGTTTATTTTTAGTTCACCAGCCCATCAGTCAAGAGCTGTTAGGCGCCAGTAGAATCTAGTGGATAAAATTTTAAAGCTATTAAAACATAACTAGACATAGATTACCTAACATACATAGATTAACTCTTGAGTAATATATAAACTTAAGTAAAATTATTTACAAATATAAGGATGCTATGAACGCTATACCTTCATAATTAATATTGTTTAAAGTGACGTTAAAGTATGTAATTATTGAACTATTGAATATACGTATAGACCTAGTATATATTAGAGTATTAAGTGAATATAGAAACGTTAAAAAACATAAATGTGGATTAACATCTAATTTTACCTTTACTTCTATAAATAAACAAATGAATTTTATGCATTTACAAAACATGCAAATTAAAGTTTTGTTTAAAATTGAGTAAAACTTGAATTCGACTATGTAACCACTTATCTTATTAATAAGTGCTGAAAAAAAAGACATAAGCCTTTTTTGAAAGAAGGATCCATAATAGCCATGCTTGGCAGCGGATGCCAGAGAGCTTATGAAAATAAAAAAAATCCTCGACACTGGCCAAAATATCGCTTAACATCTACATAAAAGAAAAAAGTATAAGTTATTGTAAACCTCGCCTCTTTGAAAACGGCGGTAAAATAAAAATAAGCTATGTTATTCACAGACACATATTTACTTTAATTGCCATCTGATAGAAAATAAACATATTTAATTGAAATTGCACATTGAAAAAAAGGATATTAAAAAATTTACAGTTAAAAACAATGATTACTGTTACTTGAGGCGTAAAGGCCATCCGGCTTCACAGTATAATGAGCGTGCTTAAATAAAGTTTGTCGAACTTCTTGTGTTAAAACTGAAGTTTTTTTTTTAATTATTGATAGAGTGCGTGGATAAATGGCTGTTGACTCAGCGACCGGAGACCGGTAGACGGCTGCGAGACTACTCAAGCAATTTTTTTTATGAATATCATACTATTGTTATTAATCACTTAATCACTGTCAAGTTACTTTCAATGTTATTAAATATAAATAATCATTTAAATGAATAAAATTCGGTGGTCAAATGATGTTTTTTTAATCTTATACATTTGAGGATACAGTTAAAATTTATATTTAAATTTCGAAGACCTTACGTAGAAACAATTAAATTATTAGATAAGCAAACTTATTCCCGAGCATTATAGTAGAACTTTTACAAGAACACATTTTTTTTAAATATATTTTGATTCAGGTTGATATCACAACAATGCTGAAGAATTGGCCAATTGACCAACTTCATTTTAGTTGTAATTTTCGGACTAATATCCGTAAAGAATCTGGAATCATTCCCAAAATTACTGTAATAATGTTTGGAGGATTTGGAAAAAACTAAAAGTTTCGGTTACCTTTCATACTTTTCGATGTAAGTGAGATGTATCATATGAGTTTAGCTTCTAAGTATGAGGCTTCTAACATCTACGTATGAGGTATAAACTTTAATAATAACAGAGAAAAACAAAATTTGTTTATGAAGTAAGATTCTTACAAAACTGACGAGATCACTGAGTCCGTCACGAGTAAGTAACATGCATCCAACTATAACAATTTTGCATGTAATGAACAGTAACTGTAATAGAATCGCCGTAATTAAGACGTATACGACTTGATCATTTTAACAGCATGCAAGTTTTAGTATGCCGTAATTACGTTTTATATGAAAATTGAAGTACCAAGAAACTACTTTAAAGACGGTTAAATGTTGATCAACTCCTCGGAATCTGACATTTAGATGATTTTCACTTCATTAAGTGACATTTATGATGTGTTCGTAAAAAATATCTGACAAAATACACATGTATTCTGAACCCAAAACATTATTATAAATTCAAATTCACTTTAACTCATTTCACTATTTATTTATTTGCATTCAAATGCCTGACCGGTTTTGCCCCCATGGGATAATATAAGGTTTATTACAAATATTGCAGTCTCCTTAGATGGATAAGTCACGATTGTCGAGTTCGATTCCTAGGTGGTGGTGGATATTTTTACACGATTGTCTTGGATATCTTTTATTTTGACGCATTTTCTTTATTCTGGTGTAGTCACGATATCCGAGTGGTTGGGTGGTCGGAATTTCGAGTCAAGAGATCCGAGTTCGATCCCCAGGTGGCAGGCTCGTACAAATGGGTTTTTCAAAAATCTTATGTACGAATTATATAGTTGGCGTGGACATAAAGACGGCCACGGGCTCATCACCTGTCACGTTGTCCCGGAAATATCTTCGGTGAAAGATGGGTCAAAGGGACTTAATTGTCTAGAATAGACCTCTGTCTACCCTTGTATTGGGAATTGTGTGAAGTTATTTTTTTTCTGGTATAGTCAGAGATCTAGACAATGAAACCATTTCAACCCATTTTTGACGAAGCTTATTCGAGAGTAAGTAGTTTTAGAAAAGCTTCGTCATCTTAACGTCCTAGCCAACGATACAATATACTTACAAAGATACATAGTTATGTATATTCACAAAAATCCATAACTGGAGAACACTCATATTCAACACACATAAAAGATTACCGTGGAGTAAAACGTTTACCCTAGCGAGATTCGAACCCGCAACCCTTAGTTTCGAATGCACTTCATTATTTTCTAGGCTATCGGATCGTCTATAGTTCCTTCTTTAACCTATTAAAGCAGTTGTTGCATATACGACGAGCGGTAAGTTGTGTTATCTATTGGTATTACATTTTAAGAATGACATCGCGATGGTCTACTACAACTCAACTACAATACAAAGTATCGTTCTAAACCTAACGGTACATAATTATGTATTTCGCGACAAAGTGCAAAAGTAAATTTAAGTTTTATGAGTCCTAGACTATCGATATAAGGTTGTGTCTATTAAGAAAACAACTTTTATGACCAAGAGTAAATTTTATATCACTGTTACTATAAAAAACTGACCAAGAATAATGTTATATCACTGTTACTACCAAAAACTCGCAAGTTAGTAAAGTATATGAAAATATGTGATGTCTGCCAATTCAGAGCGGAGCAGCGTGGCGGCCGTTTCCTTGTTCTAATCTTTCTGTAAGTATATTTGAAAGACCACGCTATGCTTTACGCACTAGCCATGAGTTGCAGGAGGAAACTAATCTATTCGATTGTCAGAAATATAAATAAGCATCTCAGGCGCCATGTTCCGTTGGCCAATGTCATTTTGAATACTTTTTCCTGAGTTGCTTTTATCTCCACAAGCGAAGAGAGATCTTACGACTATCTCAAATTGTAGGACGATACCACACGATTTTTTTTCACGTATTTTTCAATAGTGATATGATAGTCATGGACTGTATACAGGTCTTGATAATATAGTCATTTCCACCCACATTTTACAGAGATTATTGGGTATAAAGTGACAGGTGGAGTATCTTAGTGTCCATGCCGACTATCCGTTATACTTATATAAATAGGAATTTATATTACCTTATATACCCATAACTCTAACTAAATGTTTACCCCTTTCTGAATACGAACTTGCTTCCCTTTACTTAGAGGGCACCGTTCTGACCAATTAGGGTAGAGGGTCCCCATGTCTCGGCCCGTATATATGCATACTTGTATATACAATATAAAATTTTAAGGAAGAGAAGACTCATCTCACGCTGATATTTTTTCACATATAAACATCCACCTAATACGTAAAAAAATACTGCAATTCAAGTGTTATACGGCCATAGCTGTAAAATATAAAGAAACATAATTGATTGTTATGTCTTTTGTTGGATGTATGCGTTTGAAAATGGCATTAAAAATGTTCATTTTTTTAATTTAGCAATAATTTATGTTATTAACGATTCACCACTGCTAAGTGTTAATGTAGCAAACAGCCTAGTCCAACAAACAGGTTTTAAGAGTAACTATAATTAACAACTGGCTAAATCGTCGCTTAACTTAGCGCTGACCTTCTGATTATAGGGGTGGCGAAAATTACAATTTCCTTTTCATTGACAAATTATCAAGTAGTGTAGTAGTACCTCTGTCTACACCTGTATTGGGAATTGCGTGAAGATATTTATATATATAACATTTAGATAATAATATAATTTTGAATTTTTTCTTTTTCTTTACATATGTATTTGTTTTCGTTGTTTTTCACTGGTTTTTTTCGTAGGTAAAGTGTAACTATTCATTATTTTTTGTATGATATATTTAATTGTGCTTCCTTATTTATGTGTACACAACCACGGGAAATTTTTACATAATATTCTCTGTGAAAGGTCTGCCTGGAAGAAATCGCTATTTAAGCGATAAGGCCGCCCTTTGTACAACCACTGTATATAACCTTTTTAAATGTATATCCTGTTAATAATATTTCTGTTATGGTGTGTGCAATAAAGTGTATAAATATTTTATTTATTTTTATATTTTTTATCCATATTACAGCGGTAAACCATTACACCCTATATCAAAGTACATGTACATGAATTACTTATAGCGGTATCAGTCTCCACATTCGAAGTTCTCTAGAGGCGGACAATACAGGAGACACATCGACATCCTTCACGGAGCTATAACATTTCAGTCGTATCTCAATCCCATTCGAGACGAACTCAAACTGGTCCACAAAACTTTGTCAGACTCTTCGCTATTACATTACGACATCCGTGGAGTGGCGTACACACCGGCTTTCATGGTCTTGCCAACTGATGTCCAATTCCCGGGTTCAATTCCCGGATGGAATGTAGAAAACCTTCTTTGCTTCATAACAAATTGATATTGTCTTTATGTATTTATTTAAAAAAGTTATTAACCTATTTTATTTATTCAATACTAGACCTTATAACCGAACCGCTTTTATTATTACTGACCTCCGAGCCAGAGTTTCTATCGAAGTCCTTAAATACAATAATAAGCTCTTTATCATACTCTCCGCTAATGACTGCTGAAAGTCATATAGCAATTAGGCCTGATAATAAAAAATAAATGTTAATATTAATAGCAATATTACCCAAAAGACTTTAAAAGCGAAATTACATTCGCGAAAGTGCACTTGAAAAACGACTCAATTATATGACACAGACTGTGAAGTTCCGTAGGTTTTGTTAATAAAACCCAAGCTTGTGTCTCAAAACTATTATTTATTAATAAAATGAATGGAAATGGTTTGGCCTTTATTTATGTTAACTATGCAGATGGACTTTTTAAAATTATTTTAAACACTACAATTTCAGTTGTAAAAATATTATATTCTCTCACTCTCACTGAAAACAATTCTAAAATTATAATTTTTAAATTATATTTAAAATTAAAATTTTAATTTAATCTTGAACAAACTGTAATCCATCATGGAGGCTACAGAGAATTCTGTACTGACCTTACAATCCCTCTCCTTTTTATTTTTGGTTTCAACAAAATAATAATTAAAATAACTTTAGACCATTTCTACGCAAAATTATAATATCGACAGGCTGTGTAGACTTCGAAATGATATTTAAGTATGTAGTAGTTTAGTAAATGTAAATTGGTATTAAAAAAACTTTTATTTAATAAAATTTTTAGAGGATCTCCAATAACGTCTGAATGATTATTGCAGATTGTTATGAAAATAAATTTTAAGGAGCGCAACGAAGTACAACAATTATGAACATTTAAGAATGTCAACTCTCACTTTCTGCACTCTAGTTATTAATTTTGCAACACTTTATACTTTAGCATGAGTTTACATTAGATTAAATAATGTAGCTGTATGTACAAACGTTACAAAGATTATATTATTAAGAGTGAAATCATTGGTCATCAGCAAGGAAAAGTGATAATGGGCATGCCACAATAATCGCAATAGTCACAAATATTGGTAAAGAAAGGTTTTTAAAGTACAAAAAATACCAAAAATATGGAATGAAGATCTGCAAAAATTTACGGAAGGTTAGTGGGTGCAGTACCACGCTTTGTTTGATCACTGGGAGTGATCTTGATATAGTGGACTTTCATCGAATGTATACTGTAACTGGCGTGCTCAGACCCAAATTTATTTTAGTTTAGTTATCATTTGTTATTCATTAGAGCTTATTGGACGCGTGGCCGTTGTTATGCCGTCTTACTTTTCCTATTAACCATACAAATCGTAAATAAATTTTAGAAATCTCACGGATATCATCATTCATCAGATTAAATAATGAGATGGAGTTGTATACCCAACAACCCGTCTGGGGTGATTTTGATTTTCACGAGAATTGTGAGTTTTTTTTCGGTTTAAATACTGTGTTATTTACGGCTTACATTAAGATACTTCATAAATAACCACTTTAAATTTTTCGGTGAATCAATTAAAGCAGGTTGATATTAAGAATGGAATAAAGGACAGTTTATATTTTAATGACGACTTCTTATTTAATAAGTTACTAACTGAGTGCCTATACACAATTAGTAAATGTTTTCAATATATTTTTGTATTGGTCAAATGTGTAGTGTGTTCGGTGCAGTTTTGTAATATATAAAACAGATGAAAACGCACATAAAGAAACAAGAATTTGAACTCTCTAGGGTCGATGATAGCTTTTATCGAAGTCTGAAATAAACATAAAATTTAATCTTACAGATAATCGTAAAAAGTCCTCACCGAAGCAAGTTTTATTCTCCAATGCTTTAAAGCGCTCCCAACAACTAGTTTATTATTATTCGTGTTCTTATAGACTACAAAAAGAAGTTAGCGTTTATTTACTAAAGTATTAAGTCCATGTGATTTATTGACAGCTGGAATACATATATTTTCTCAAACATTTTTGCTAGGCAGAATTATTTGCTAATTTTCTTTATGATAATTATGCATTAAATTCCTTTTTGTCGAGGCAATGCACCTGCAACCCTTCAGGTGTTAAGAGTACCTGGCCTCAAGTCTTAGCTAGACTTGAGGCCAGTTTCTTTATATTGTTCAATATATCCTTGTCAATAATGGTCGTCTTTATATCCAAGCCATATCATCGTCTTTATATCCAACGATATATTGTTCAATATATCGCTGACTTGGATATAAAGACGAAGCAAGGCTTACCAACTATCACGTCCTCCCAAAATATGCCCCGGTGGTATTTGGGTTGAAAGGGCTACCTTGTATGGGGAAATGTGGGAAGATACAAATATTAGAAATTGTCAAAAATCTACTTATTCTCTCTTCTATTTGTGACGTTTGACTACCAAAAGTCGGATTGGATATTAATACATTTTAATATAGGGATACTGCATATAATGTTATAATATATGCATGTATTATTCTGTGAATTGAAATAATTTATTATTATTCACGTGGTTTATTAAATCAATTAATAAACCACATGACAGAGGTATAGCCTGTATACCAAATATTTAAAAATACAATTTAATTAATGTACTTTAAAGCATGTTGTTTCTTCTGTTATATTAGAATACCTTTTTAGAATATTTTGTACCTTATGGACAAAATCGCATTTCATTCTCAATATTTTATTTAAATTGAAACAAAAATATGCGTAGCAAATAAAAACAAATTTTTTTAAATTCAATTCTACAGGATGTAGTTTTTAAGACTTGCGATGATATTTTAAAGAAATTTTCTAATGAAATCGTGTACAATCAGCAATCTACGTCCTATGTTATTATTAGGGATAGTACCGAGCTCTTTAAATAACATTGAGCTGAGTTATTTATTCAAGATACACAGCAATCAGAGCGGAGCAACACGGAAGCCGCACTTGACACCGACATGAGTAGCTTCGATGATTATCATACCTTGAAAAGCCTGCCTTATTTAGTGAACTACTGAATGTGGTCTGTATAGATTGTCTTAATGTAAATTAGGGAAAACTTCGTGCCGGCTGAATATGTCATCTCAGTGATTTCATCTGCTTTGACTTTCCAAAGTAAATCCAGTAAGAGTGGTTTGAAAACCATTGACTCGGTTTGTGATTCCTCTTTGAATAGCAAGATCTTCAAATATTCCACGAAGTTATGTCACTGACATAAAAATATTGTAATCTGTGACTAGTTTCTCTGTTAAATTATGTATATTTCTGTGTTTTAGTTCTTTGAACCGTCGTTTCATCTGAGTTTATTTGGGACGTGACAGGTGATGAGTTTGTCGCGTCTTTTCGGCCAAGCTAACGGTGCCATATACTTACATAGATAAATATGTAGTTTAAAATCCATGAATCCAATACAAACATTCATATTTATCACACAAATGGTTCAAAGGATCTTCGATTAATATTAACTCTAAAAATCGGTTTGTTATAAAATAGATATTAATTTGTTTTTACATCACAATTAAGCAAATTAAAACAAATAAAAGTAATTACGAAACAATAAACGTTCATAACGTCGGCCATTACGCGATCATTTAAATAGATATATGGTTACGTTCCGACTTTTATAAATGCATATTCACAATGAACATTGCGTTCAAAATGTAATGTTACAAATTGTTTTACATACATTTAAACAGAACATATAAATGTTTCAGTTACGCACGATAGTATATTTCTGTTTTTGTCGACAAGTAGGATGTGTATCTTTTTAGAAGTAATGGTCAAAGAATAATTAGAAATTATAAGTTTCATGCACACATACATATAATATTATAAAGCGTTACTTTACATTTACGTTTTAATTACAAAACATTATAAAATCGTTTTTTTTTTATTTTGAGTTAATTGAGAACTTTGAAGTGAAACTTGAAAGTTCCAAATTTATTCGAAACTAGCAACTAGGTAGCTATCGGTGCGTAAGCCCCCACACTTTTCTCGAGGGTTCGATTCCCGGTCGGGTCAATGTAGAAAAATGACTTTTTCTACATTTTCTCGGGTTTGTGTGTATGTGGTGCCTGCATTGTTTCCTATTCCCATACCTCAAGTGCATTAGCATCTTACATTGTGATCGGAGCAATGTATATGATGTTGTGCCTATCTATATATGTATTTATTTATTATTTTTAAATTACACTAAAGCCAGAAACTATGAAATCCGGCAACAAGGTTCACCTCTCCATAATCTCTGTCAATGATAGATCAGACGATTTAGAAATATAACATATTTTATTATATATAAGTCTCATGTCACGCTGTTGCTCCTGATGAACTCCAAAACTATCATACCGATTTTCTTGTTTTTTTTTTAAATATGTGTTTTGCTCGCGTGACAGGATTGTTTTAATTGCGTATTTTTTTTGTAAATAATTGCAAAATCAACATTCTTTATATTCCGTATACTACAACATATTGTGTAGGTATTTTATAGAACGCCATGGCAACCGCTGTTGTTGTCTGACATGTAACTTTACTTTTTTACTATCTTTAAAGATGACGAATATTTTTACTTATTTTAATAGCACCGAAGAGTGGCCAGGTTAAGTTAGTAACATATTTATTTCAACTTTTACACTAACATTAATATTCTTGAATTTACGTCCTAATGAAATTAGGAGGTTGGCTTGAAATTAGGATAAATTTTACAAACCAAAACCACAACCAAAATGCTTTAAATTCCATTATAAAATTCGACTGAGATGTTCAATATCTATATTGGAGAAACAGGTTGCTGAGGGGTGGATAACTTAAATTATATAGTATTCGTGCAATGCCCAGAGTGAGTATTATAAGAATTATTTTCTGCAATTTGATATAATATAGCATTACATTTATAGCCTACACTAGAAAATAGAAAGAAATCTATATTTTGATAACCAAAAATGCTAAAGAAATTCAGAATTAAGAAAATATCTATTGTGCAATTTTTATAGATTTTAAAGCATATAATTTATGGAGAACTTTTTAAATTAAAGAGAAAAATTTTAAAAATTTTAATATTTATCAAAATTCGCATATTTAGAAAAATGTAATGCAACAAACAACAAATATAACAAATGTTAACATTATACGGTTGAACGATGGAATAACGTAGTTATTTTTAAATGCAGTTTTTATAGTCGCTAAACATGGTCACGTAATTGTCATTGCAGTTGGAAGTAAGGTGCTGAATACGAATTCCTGATAAATTTTTGCCAGCGTATAGCGATTGTTTAAGACTTTTTGCTTCAAACACGAGAATAGAATAGAACTGAAGTAAATTATACTGTATTTGCACCAATTTCGAACATAGTTCTGTTGTTTATTACATGTAAAAAAACAACATACAATCAACTAAAATAATGTCATGTAATGGTACGTTTAAGTCGAATAAATTAATAGTTTGGAATACTCTAGTCACGATAGTCGAGTGGTTGGGTGGTCGGAATTTGAGTCAAGAGACCCGAGTTCGATCCCCAGGTGGCAGGCTCGTACCAATGGGTTTTTGAAAAACTTATGTACGAATTATATCGTTGGCTAGGACATGAAGACGGCGACGGGCTAACCACCTGTAACGTTGTTCCGAAAATATCTTCGGTGGAAGGAGGGTCTAAAGGACTTAATTGTCTAGACTAGACCTCTGTCTACCCTTGTATTGGGAATTGCGTGGAGATATTTATTTAATTTATTTATTTATTTGGAATACTCTTATAAGAGTAAGAAAAATAAACAATTTACACAAACAATACTCTCAAATCCACTTTTATTTAAAAAAAAATCTGCGATTTATCCATCCATCTATAAAATTTTATGTAAATTCTCACAGTCATTGAGACTAAAAATACTCATATTTATAACAGTAAATTATGTAATGGATCTAGAACTTTAAAAAAAATTGAGTACTAAGGGGACGCAGAATAACTGAAATAAAAATATATACATTTTTGGCCAACACTGTTAACTGTCTTTGCTCACTATATTTGGTACATCATTAACTGTAAACTTTGTTATCAGATCCACGAATTTTGGGAACAATTCCCGCCAAAATTAATATTTGTATGCGTGAAGCATCCGTTAATTTCGAGTCCTTGTCGTAATGACAAAGTTTCTTTTGTGTTGTGTCAGTTTGAGACACGGGACGTGTCGTTTAATTTATTCTTTCGAGGATATTATTAATTTAATTCTCAGTAAATATAATAAATTGCCTGCCGATATAATCGAGACATGAAATAAAGTGACATAATTATGAAACATCGTTCTATACTGTTACAGGAATTAAGAAAAAATAAAAAAAACGTAGTCATTGTATCAAGCAAATTATGATGACTTAATTTTTATGATAGAGTGAAATGTAAATCAGGATTTTCATTACATAATCAGTACATTTAATACATACATAGATATAGATTTAACCTAGGGTTAGCTGGTAGAGAATGCAGTATAGCATTAAGATCGCCTTTTTACAGTTTTATTTGATGCAATAAAGAATAAATTAATAAATAAATACATAAAATAGATCACATGCAAAAGCAAAATCAATATTAATTAAAAAGCCGTGACGTCTACAACGGTTATTAAATTTACGTTGATTTAGTTTTTTTTATTAAGCTCTTTTACGTTCAGTTAACGGTTGTATTATATTCACGTTATTTCAAGTGTCTGTTAAACGATTTAACGTACTTGACTAAGGTACTCTCCATTATTACATCGGCTCCTCTAATTGTTTGCAAACATGCAAACAAACGTCTGAAAACATTTACTTGGCACTTCACTCACAGTTTTAAGATATTTTTTGCACTGATATTCAAGTGTTGCGAATAGCCGTTAACGACATAATTGAACAAAACGCTTATTATTAATAGCAATAGTGACAATATATAAGTGGTTTTGACTGCAAATCATGTTTGAAACACGGTTTCTATTCACGCAAATAAATATTTGCTCTTCCATTATACTGGAATTGTAATGGAGTAAACACCGCTTACTGGCTGATCGAGGTTTATAGATTGACGCTTAGAATTCTTATAACGAGGTACCTTTAGCCAAGTACTTGCTCACATATCGTACGCTCGCATTGAAACTAGACAATTTGAAATATTCAGCACGGTCTTGTTATAAAGTGGAGTATAGGTTCTCACGGAGCAGTAGACGGTTTTCGCTATACAGCGACATTTGAGAATTTTAAGTGGGTAATCGCGAATTCGTGTGCGCCTAATAAATATGTGTATCAGCCGAAGAGTACAGTTATGATTAAAACTCAAGTGAAACTAGGTAAAGTGCGTTACACGCGACTGTAAGAAAACGTATCGTCGCTACAAAAATGTACAATAACGAGTTATGAGAGCCATAATGCAATAATTACACGGGCGTTGTGATATCGCACTCTACTACTTATGATACCGGCAATTATAATTTTCTATAATTATCAGATTTAACCTATTTACTAACTTTTTTGTTATAATTTTTTTGTGTATTGTTATGAATGTTTATAAAAACATTGCCTTCGTGTAAGTTATATTATGATTTATTAAAAACATAAATATATGGACATCACATACATTGCTTTGATCCCAAAGTAAGTAGCTAAAGCGCTTGTGTTAAGGGATCGGAAATAAGAAGATGGGTTTCTGCCCCCTTACTAATTACTCTTGCTGGAATCGATCCCGAGACCTCAGTGCTGGCGATACTACGATAACCGATGTATACGCCACTAGTCCACGGAGGTCGTACTTATGGTTTTTTTTAATCAATAAAGGTTATACATTGAATGCGTTTGATAGCTTATGTTTAAGTACAAACCATGTGTTGCGCTCGAACTAAGATCTTCGTTATGCTGAAAAGCAATCTAGTCCATACACGATCTAGATATAATAAGAAAAAAAAAAAGATTATTTCGATATCGTGCTACTGCGATAAAAAAAATATGTTTTGAGAAACAGCCCCCGGCCAAGACCCTACGTGAGTAATAATTGATAAAAATGTGCTCATAATCTAACCACAGATCGTATTATAACATCCTCGGGGTATATATACAGGGTTAAGGCGGAGTTACGTCGTGAATTATTAGACTGACCACAGCCAAAGCGTAGTGTGAAATATCGTCCATTACTTAAATAACTAGTTTGTAAGTTTTATAAATAAAAACTTTTTAGTTAATTTTAAAATTCACTGTCCGCATAATTAATTAAAAACTAAATATATGCCGACCAGAAAAAGTTCACTGTGGGATGTAGGCCTTTTTCCTAATGAGTAAAAAAAATATCTTCACGTAATTCCCAATACAGGGGTAGACAGAGGTCTAGTCTACACATTTACTCCCTTCGACCCACCTTCCACCGAAGATATTTTCGTGACAACGTGACAGGCCGTCGCCGTCGCCGTCGCCGTCTTTATGTCCAAGCCAACGATATAATTTGTACATAGGTTTTAGAAAAACCCATTGGTACGGCCACATGAGGATCGAACTCGGGTCTCTTGACTCGAAATTCTGACCACCCAACCACTTGACTATCGTGACTTTACCCCTGAATCTGTATTATAGAGAATTTATTACTTATTTTAATCAAAATAAACACTATTTGATACTACGATTGAATCTTGTATCTTTTTATGGTAGTCGTTAAATATAAATGAATTCAAATCACATCCCAATGAACACCATTATGTTGATTAAAACTGTGTTAACACGTAACATTAGTGTAGTATCAGTATAACTTACTGTTAATCTCGGAGGAACCTGTGTTTCCAATGCAATATAAAATATTAATTGCTATTTAGGCGGCCTGCAGTCTCATTGGTATTTTTATTACATCGATATATTCTTATTGAGTGTTACCAATAGTTTACAAAAGGCAAAAATCTACTAATAGTGACACTAGATAATTGCAAATGGTATGGAGGTTAAAAAAATCAGCCTTTCAACTTTTTTGTTAATGGTCAACCTTCATTGAACCTTCAAGGCCCGATAACTAACTGGTAACGTTGCCTTTAAAACAAATTGTAGCGCGTTCGAATCCCGTTAGAGTCCAATATTAGGGCATGCTTATTCTTACATACACGTTTCTGATGAATTGTAGAAATTTTTTCTTTATACCGTTTAATGGGAATATATTTCGTATAAAAACATTAACAATAACATAAGTCTCTATTTCACAAATCAAGAACATGAAAATGAGTTTTTTTGTGTTATATAATGTACAGTTTCTACTCAGTCGAAAGTTTAAAATTAAATGCTCAGTTTCGTGATAATAAAAGTGATTAGAGAAATATTTTTACAATTGAGATGTGTGATCAGTTTGATTCCAATCTATTAAAAGAACCTATTACAAAATAGGTGATTGCTTAACAAAACACGTTATTAAGCGTCTATTTTGCGCTACGATTATTATTGTAAAGGATGATTATGGAAAATTTTCGAAAGTTAAAGTAACCTTTGTGATTTTTTTATTAAACATTAGGATAATCACGGAATTATTCGCTCCGTGCTTCATCTAATTTAGTCTGTAATGCGACTTTCTTTTGCTATAGTAACAGTTGCAAGTATTCACTTTCGAAGTTAATTTTTTTTTTGAAAAAATACTCATTATCATCGTCTGCGGTCTGACTATTACGTTTGAACTAGATTTAGGCAATCTAGCATAGATCACAACGGATTTGATAAATGTAATCCGCGACGGCGCATAATCAACTTTCTTTGTTTGGCTTTTTATTACACTGTATAAATGTAATTGAGTTGGTGATCAGAGCTGTCTTAGTAGAGATCACGTCTTTAATCTTAGCTGATTCGGTCTAGTTATATTCCCAAAAACTAAGTCTATCGCTAATTTTTATCGCATACGAAAAGGTTCAAATGTTTATGGTATTAGCGCTTAATCTTTGGGCATCAGTAATGTTATAAATAAAAAAAAAAGAATTCTTTAATGATGACCTTCTTTGAATTTAATTTTATTTTTTTTTTTATAAAAAAGGGAGGCAAACGAGCAGGTGGCTCACGTGATGGAAAGTGATTACCGCCGCCCATAAACACCCGCAATACCAGAGGTATAGCAGATGTGTTGCATCCCTTAGAGTGCCCCCCGTCCCCGTCCCCCCCAGAATTGGGGGAAGGGGGGAGGGCGTGGGCCTCCGGTTTCCTGCACTTACCTGTGCATCTCATGTGCAGTAATTTCTTTCGCCTATTTCTTCTCAATTAGAGGATTCTCATTACGAAGCGGTGGTAGATTATGACGATGAATGAATAACGATTAGAATCTGAATTTGAATAAATAATTCATCGTAATTGTATGCTATATATTTGTGCTGGCTCGACGTGTGGTATGGCAATCATCGGTTTCTATACGAGACACATTTGATGCTGCTGATCGCTGGCCAGAGTAATTAAATTTTATTTATATTTCAAAAAAAGTCCATAGTGGTGATCTTGTAATCGCTTTAATATCGATAAAAATTATAAAAACTTTTTGTAACTCTATTGGTTTAATACGAATGGTTATATAGAAAAGCAAATACCCAGTTCTAATCAGTCCGATAAAGAGCACTGTCTCTTTATCGGACTGTTTAGTATTAGCAGCATGATAAAAAAGACTACTCTGCATGCATGCAGCATGATAAATAGACTAGTTGGTAGTGGCACTACCTTCGAAGCTTAGGGTTCGAATCCCGCTCGTGATAAACATTTGTGTGATGAATATGAATGTGTGTACTTTAGTCATCGATGTTTTTGTGGATATATGACTATTTTTATAAGTTTATGACATTGTACCGTTTCTCTGAACATTAACACGACCATATGCTTACCACCTGTATTGTTGTCCCAAATAGAATTCGATGGAAAGTGAGTTAAAAGACTTCATCGTCTAGACCTCTGCCAACCACAGTATCGGGTAATTGCATGAAGATATGAAATAAAAAACAATCACTGCTATATACAAGTAAAAATTCAAACTTAATCTGTAGAATTTAAAATGTGAACATCTTAGCGTGATGTCAAATCGTAAATTGTGCATTACCTACCGCGAGCGTAACTTTCACTAGCAACAAAAAAACGAAATAAAAAAAATACGTCCGGAAACATCGTTCAAACGTGCCTTTAGTATTATTAAACAACCTTATTGCCGCCGACATTTTGAACGCGTGAAATTTACCGCGCCTTGTTTAAGCTATAATTAATGGTTTTGTTCAATGTAATGACTTCCAAAAGTGTTGTGACGATCAAATAAACGCATGAATGAGCAAATATTGGCTGGTCGGTAATGTCAATTATTAGTAGCATATTGTACGATAAAATCGACGTAATGATTTATCGTACCTGACATCTAACATAACATTCCTAATTTAACGGTCCATTTGATGTTGTTTGGAACTTCGTTAACAAATTAAATCCTTGTTAATATGTCAAAATGAGTTTTTGTCTGTTACCCAGTCAGGTCTAAATCGCTCAATGTAGAAAATAGATGCGCGAAATAGATGGAACCCCGAAGACTCCTCTAGTCTCTCTAAATGCTAATTTTTCTAAAATTACTACGGGCTAAATTTGTTATGTAGTATCAAGAATAAGTAGAATTAACATAATAAAATATATCATAAGGGTATAATCGAAAAGAGAAAATTCAAAATGATAATGGTCGTAAATTATTTGAATGTATTTTTGCTTAATTGTAAAAGTAGCGAGATGACTCTGAAGGCTTAACAAGTGGTCCTTATTTATAGAACGCTTCTGTTCAGTAATTGTTAATAAAGTGATGGGGCAATTTAGTTGTCGCTTTTCTATAAATAATTGTTGTATAAATTATACAAAGGTCGATGAGAAATTTATATTCATACAATAAATACACACAATATGCATTAATGATATAGTATTTTCTTCGCATGCATACAGACATCATATATTTTTTTGCTTATCTTGGCTAGTCACGATAGCTGTGTTACATTAACAGTGAATTATTTTTTTCTATTGACTACGTCAAAGACTTGACAAAGGAAATAGACCCGATTCATGACTAACTTAAGGTTGTCATAACCGAACATCAATAAAAGGGTTATTATCGGTATTTTTGTTGGTTTTTATATTATGGTTGACTGCCTCTTTGTTCGATGCGGCAGGTTTTCAATTATTCTGTTCTAGATGATAAGTATGTAAAATATGATAGGTAGGTTTGACAATGACTTAAATGCCCTGTATTAATGATGATAAGAATTAAGCACTTCCTCTTTTTAACCATGGTTGAACGAAAAAAACAAACATTCATACGCCTTTAAGTTTGAATATATTCGTTTGGAAGCTTTAATAGATAGCCGTATGTATATATTGAAGTTTATATAATATTTAATAGAAATATCTATTCGAAATCGAAATTGATTGAAAAATAACGATGAAATATGTATGTGACTATATAAATATGCGTGTATTTTATTTATAATGTGAATTTTATGAAGATCTATATGTCTACATTATTATCAAAACCTTAAAGCACTACCTCCTGCATTAAGTTAGTTGTCTTTACTCTTGAACCTGCAATTGGCTTCCGCACTGTAATAGTCTGTTAAGTGGTGGGTGTGGCACATATAAATAAAAATAATTAAACAAAACAATAATCATGCTAACATCATTTATTATGATTATTGTATTGTCTACCATGTGGTAACGGTGTAAGAATATTGCCACTCCCTTCTTCCCGTGGCTGTAGTAAGAGGCGACTTAGGGAAACAGCCTTGAATATCGTTATAGAAACCGATAGATGGCGGGATAACCATACCTAAAAATATCAGACCAAAATAATTAGACTGAAGATGGGCAGCAGCGTCAGAGGTGCGAGTGGTCTGCCACTGCGATCGTAAATCTGCTTACCAAGCGTAGCGATTATGGTAAATCCTCCATATGGGAGAGGCCTACGTTCAGCAGCAAACTTTAATGGGCCGTTATGTATGTATGTATATATGTATTATATTGACTAACATTATTTTAGAATAAAAATTAAACAAATGAAAAAATTTGATAACTTACCACATAAAAATAAATATTTACAAACATGTGAAGGTGCGCTATTAAAAACAGTTTAAAATATTGTAACAAATGTAATTATCGTACCTTATTTCTCGAGCTCGTTAGTGTAGACAGTGCGCTACATTATTTGAATTACGCGCACTAAATAATCAACTAAACGTGTTGCGCTTTCATATTTAATCCACTAACACGTGTTAAGCTAATTCGGCGGAAATCTCTCTTGTTTCCGCTGACTCTAGTTACACCGAATAATTCGGTTCGTGTCTAATAGGCCATTGTTAAGTTACTCTTATCTGTTACAGATCGGGCGATAAGTGTGAAAAGAGGCGAGGTGTAACGCGTGAGTATATCAAATTCGTTTAATTACAGTGTAGCTTTATGCCTTTTCTAACAAGCGTGAGCGTTGGCATGTGAACAAGCCCTTACTAAGTTTTCTATTAGATTCGTGTTAATGAAGAGACGATAGATATATGGGAAATAGTTCCTGCTTGAAATAAAGAAGCTCGCTGTTAATAATCTGCATCCAGTTGTCATCACAATATATTTTTGTTATTTAAACAAAGGAATTTCCTGTGTGGTAACGGCGTCAGAATATGCCATTCCTTTCTTCCCGTGGGTGGTGTAATAAGCGACTAAGCGAAAGCATTGAAAATAAAATAAATACCAATGGATGGGATAATCATCTCGAAAAATATCAGAACAAAATTCAACATACCGATAATGTACTTTAGCATCTAAGATGTAAGATTTCTGGTACTGCGATCGCCAATCCTCTTGCTAATCCTGGCGATTAAGGCTTATCCGGGAAGGGCCTTTATCCCGCTATTGTCTTTTAATGGTATTATAATCTTTTACTGAATCTAACATAGTAACAATTAAATTATTCACAAAAAAACTATATTATTCCTATATACTTCGTATATACAAATACAAAATTGTATATTATTCCTATTGATTATAATAAAAACATGAATTGACTATAATATAACATGACGTAGACATACATTCGATCAAAACATTCGGTTAAGAAGTGTCCATGAAGCCGTTTTTCTTTTGAATATTTTGTTTATTGCTGTTATCTTTAATAAAAAAACAAATATTAAGGCTTGATATGTCAACTGTTCTTGGGCGTCGCAATTATTTGAAGTCCACCTTAAGTTAATAAGCATTAAATATGCAACTGCATTTGCATTTAAACATCGTAATAAGGATACGTTTTATTCAAATATGCGACACTAGTCTAAACTGTCCGTCTCAAGTCTCCCGACACTTCTTTTAGAATTTGTTTTGCATGTTTATTTAGAACTAACAACCTGTATGCGATTTTATCCACCATGTTGGTTGAATTTTAATGAACTGCAGCTTAGATGTACCTAACTGCTTTATGTTCTCCTGGTGTCTTACATGAATATTAACCAACGCTATAAATAGAGTTCTACAACTTAATTAATGGTGAATTTAGGCTTTATTTAACCCAGTCTATTACTTACTTAAATGTGGTCAAGAAGCAGTTTTTGTCAGCTGTTTGAATTGACTGTTTCATTAACCGGTTAATTTTCATGGCCTCGCAGAATGCCGTTATATATGTATGCAAGTACATACACATATAATGTATGTTACGGAAGTGATTTGTAAGTCAGCGAGTCTGATGTACTGTGTGCACTACCTGAGGTAGTAGCTACTACTACAAAGCGACTTGCGTCAACCGATCACGCTAACGTCTTGTACCATTGAAATATTCTTGATGTGCGAGGTTGTCAATGTATCAACTGAATAGCGTTCGACCTATCTTTTGAGCCTCGAAATTCTAGCCATCCTAGGTCCATAATTTGTGAATTACGAAACTTAAGCTAATTCACGAAAACATATATTTATTAAAAGCTTAGAAATCTGATGCCATCTAACTGTTTATAACTCTCTTTGCACTCTGTATAATAATAAAATATATACTAGAAATATAAAGCAATTTAGTCCAAATAATATAAGAAATATAATTAACAAATCTCTCAAAGAATCAATTAACAGTATCTTCAGTGTAATCCACAAAAAGCGGTCAGTCTATCAAATAGATAGACGAAGGTGATATTGCTCATTAAAATAATAATCTAATTTGTTTTTTCAATAATTTGCATATATATAAATAAATATTATATAGCTGTTGTCAAATCGATTGAGTTTGTATTATTATTCAAGAACATAGAAGTCAAATAATTAATTAATTCATGCCAATGACTTCATTACGTATTATGGTTATTGTTCTATTATGGATTAGGTCTTTATTATTTATTTATTTATGCTTATTACCAATAACACATTATTTTGAAACAATTTGAATTTGAATGATTTTAATGCCATTTGGCATTCCTAGCAATCAACCTGTGAAAAAACTACATGTTGCTTTTACCTGATAAGTTTCAGAATTCATCGTCAACATAATTTGAAGTTCACTGATGAATAGGGGGGGCCTGCCTTCCAAATATTTTATTTATTACAAATCACTCTCCTGGGCCTCCAGCGTTTGCGTACATCTTTTTGTAATGTCATTACTCTCTCCTCTATCCGATAGCCTAGTTGGTAGTGACTACCCTGCTTTCGTAAATAAAGGTTGCAGCTTCGAATACTTTTGAATAAGGGCTAATATTTGTGTGATGAATATGAATTCTGTACCCGAGTAGTACACGGTTGTTTACGAATAATTATATAAATATGTACGTACGTAAGTATCTTAATTTGGACATTAAAACTCAGACTTCACACGTCCTCGAAATAATATATTACGGGTAGGTTTCCACGCAATGTGTCCCTCCACAAATTCAGCACGTAAAAGAACTTTCAACAATTTTAGTGGTATTGGCCTAGGACGAGAGTGGTAGTGATTCAGGTTTGAGTTACTCACGTATCAAGCAAGCATCCTGACCACTGGTCTACCACGGCTCTGAAGTTGAGAATAAAAAATTGGCGATCTCATAAAGTGTTTGTTACTTCTGTTTTCGAGTTCACGCTAAAAGAAGGTGTTTGTTGGAGTAAAAAAAAACTAAAGTTGTCCTACAAATTAAACTGTTTATGGGATTTACACGTTATTCTAAAGAAAAGACACGATAGCCGAGTGGTAGGGTGGTCGGATTTTCGAGTCGAGAGACCCGAGTTCGATCCCCACGTGGCAGGCTGGTACCAATGGGTTATTCAAAAACTTATGTACGAATTATTTCGTTGGCTTGGAGGTAAAGACGGCGACGGGCTCACCACCTGTCACGTTTTCCCGAAAATATCTCTTGTGGAAGGTGGGTCCAAAGGACTTAATTGTCTAGACTAGACCTCTGTCTATCCCTGTATTGGGAATTGCGTGAAGATACACGTTATTCTCAATGTTACGAAATCCAAGAATAGTTTCATTTCATATATGTAGTGTTCAATTAAATACTAAAAATAATCTTTATATATTTTTAAAATTAAGCCAACAAAATATGTAGAGTCAGTAATTAGACGTAGTTACAAAACGTTATTGCGAGCATAAAGCGTGTAATAGAACTAGTACATCAATCAGTACGTCATGTTAACTCCCGACGAGTGTAGCAAAGGAAATGACTTTTTATGAGATGGTATTAATATTCATAAAAGCAATATCTGTCTGTTGGATTGCTCCGAAGAATATATTTATGTTATAATATTTCAGTTTTCAATTCAGTCGTCATTATTATTTAATATTATTAGTCACGATAGCCGAGTTGTTGGGTGGTCGTAATTTCGAGTCAAGAGACCCGAGTTCGATCCCCAGGTGGACCAATGAGTTTTTCAAAAACTTATGTACGAATTTCATCGTTGGCTTGGACATAAAGACGGCGACGGGCTCACCACCCGTCACGTTGTCGCGAAAATATCTTCGGTGGAAGGTGGGTCAAAGGGACTTAATCGTCTAGACTTGACCTCTGTCTACCCCTGTATTGGGAATTGCGTGAAGATATATTTTTATTTTTTTTTATTATTACATTGATTACCTTTTAAATATGTTAGTATTAAAAATTTATTATATAATAATTTGATATTAAAAATTTAAATAATTTAACAAAATATTGATTTGTGGAGTCAAAAATATGAGATAATTCATTTTAAATTATTAACACCTATCACGTTGTCCCGAAAATATCTTCGGTGGAAGGTGGGCCGAAGGGTAAGTCCCTTCGACCCACCTTCCACTAAAGTTATTGTCTAGACTAGATTTCTGTCTACCCCTGTATTGGGAATTGCGTAAAGATTTTTTTAACGTTGGGTATATATACAACATTCATCTAAACTCTTCTTCGTCTTCTTTACGTCCTATCACACGTCCTCTGCAGAAAATAGACCTCCTGCAAAGTATACCACAAAGAACAGTCCTAAGCTACCCCGCAACATTCCACTCTGGTGTTGGATGGGTTATAAATATATAATTATTTAAATAAATAAAAAAAACCACTTTACACCATTCTCAAATATATATATGGGAATACGGTAATGAAAGGGATATACTCATATATAATGCTTTTTAAAAGAGTTGAAGATAAAGGCGCTTTGCATATCTCCTATTTATACATTCCCTGACTCGGGATATATTTTTTCGGGTTACTATTTCATATATAACCGTTACTTATTTTATCTACACATACTTTGATATCTGAACGACAAATGAAGATTATAAATAACATTTCTTTTTTATAAGTCTTATTCATATACATAGTTATATTTATTTACTGTAGGTACCGTAGGTTATTAGCACAAACCGGTAATTTCTTATAAGAAAATTATCAAGTCTTACCAGAGGTCATTGAATGTATCCTTAATGAATATGAAGAATGATTAATTGGTGTTTTTATATGATCCTATTACTTATTTTACAATTTCTAATTGATGCAAACCGCTATAAACACAATTTAACAAGCTACAATAAAAGCAAATGTTCGCGGAATACAAACTAAGAATTCAAGCTGCCTTATGATTGTAATTAGCAACATTTCGTCATAGACTACTTATATTATTTGATTTCCCGATAGCTTAGTTGGTACTAACTCTGTCTCCGAAGCTGACTATGTCCAGTTCGATTTACGATCACTAACAAGAATCACACAATAAACAATGAGAAAAGAAACAATAACAATAAATAATGTAAGATTTTTATATTCATACTTTTTTATATGTATAAATGTCCGTAACAGGTTCCTTAAATCGATATAGTTGACAAGGTTGGCAAGCAGATTGGGGGTGGCAGTACTACCCGTCTGCACCGAAGAATTCTATTCACAGATATTTGTATAACGATCTATGTAAAGATTAAAAAAATTCAATCACGTATTTTTGTGCGCACGAAAAAACTCCACTTTACTTTTAGTAACGGCATAGAACCTAAACCATTGCAAGATTATTACGTTTAAACCGTTTATAATTTTGATAGATGAGTTTAAAATATCACTTAAACAATATTTATAATACGCCTGCATATCGTAATAAGCTCGCGTGAGCATTGAGCTTTACAATTTGACTTGTGAATTGATTACAGACGTTCGGAAATGTTTAGAAGCCATTTTCGAGCCACGGACGCCATTTTTCAAACTGTTACTTAAGTTCATCTTATTTATTTTTCAATTTGGTAAACTAACCTATTATTACTTGCATTTGATTAAAGGCATGTGTGTTTTATGGTTATTTTTGTGATAATGACTACATCTCCGTGACTGAGTATGAAATGATTAAGTATAGGCTTAAATATCAATTAAAAGCGTAATTACAATTGCATAATTCCTCTCGGATAATTCATTTTTTATAAATAAAATAAAAAATAAATTTCGTGAATAATTTCTTTTTCTAACCAGCACTCTTAGGCTATGACGAAAAGAAATGGAAATGGAACCTTCTTAGATATCCACCTCCTTCACCTGTTCCTTTTGATATCGGAATAAGAATAATTATAAGAATTATAAATAATTTACCAAAAAATAATAATAAAACTACTTTTGCTATGGTATTCGTAAGAGGCGACTAAGGGCAAATTCATTTGGCTACCGATGGCGAGATAACTCTTTTAGATGAGTTATCTCGCCATCTAGCTGCCCCCCACGGCTTTTCCCGCAGTTTAACACTTAACGCGGAACCCTAATTATGTTTCTAAAATAAAATTGGCCTATGTTACTCCTTATGACATTATCTATCTGTCAGTGAAAGTCCTGTTAAAATTGGACCAGCCGTTACAGAGATTAGCCGGAAGAAACAGACCGACAGACAGACAAAAATTGTAAAAAAAAATTATTTTGGTGTATGTGCCGTATATATTTATTCATATACATGTAGTGAAATCACTTCAATTTTACACTAGACACTCTTTTTTCAATTAGACACTCTAATTTTATTTATATGTTTAGATAAATAATATCTTTTTAATCCAGATTATGAAACTGTCCCAAACTGCAAAATTCAAAATCGTTCAGTCATATTGGTGTGAATGAGTAACGACCGAAACTTTCACATTATTGTTAGTAGGATTACGAAGAAATAAGAAAGCAAAAAAAAAAACGCCTACAGTATTACAATTTCTGCAAAAGCTGTATTTTGAATGAATGTTTTTTGCGATAAAATTGTACAGCCCAACTTTCGTCGACAATTAATTACATGATATCAAGGTCTTAATTTATTAATTAAGACCTTGATATCGTGTAACTAATTACAACAATACTAATTAAATATCTCGGACATATATGGTTTTGATAGTTCAATACACTTCTCAACACAGTCAAACCTACTTTCGCTCCTTACTTTTCGCCTCTTCATGAGATAGATAATCTTGGATTTTAGTCATTTTCACTCGTAGTAAGAAATGGTTTTTAGTGCAGTCATTTACACTTACTAAGCTCTCAGAAACCCTTGGAAACTGAGTATTCGTGGAGGACGGAGGGAGGGGTGAGGCACTGGACGTGCTATTATCACTGTGGTGGTATCGGTTTAAGGATATGCCACCTCCTTTCGTCACATTGGTGTCGTAAGTTTTTTTTTATAGAAAAGGGAGGCAAACGAGCAGGTGGCTCACGTGATGGTAAGAGATTACCGCCGCCCATGAACACCCGCAATTCCAGAGGCATAGCAGATGCGTTGTCGTGCCTTAGAGTGCCTCCCCCCCCCCCCCAGAATTGGGGAGGGGTGTGTGTGGGCCACCGGTTACCTGCACTTACCAGACGAAACGAAGAAGTTTGTTAGACTTCTACTTCACGCCGGTATTCTGTGAGGTCGTGGTACTTCCCCGGTCGAGCCGGCTCATTCATGCAACAACAAAAGCTGATGCGTGGCTCTACCACTGTTCGACCTCTGTCTACCTCTGTATTTTGAATGGCGTGAAGATATTTTGTTAGGAAATAGGACTTTTCTGTAAGTGAGAGTTCGTCGTAATCGCGACGCTAGGCAAGCGGATCTAAGGAGGCAACGCATCTGCTATGCCTCTGGTATTGCGGGTGTTCATGGGCGGCGGTAATCATTTACCATCACGTGAGCCACCTGCTCGTTTGCCTCCCTTTTCTATAAAAAAAAGGTCTAGACAATTATTTTATATTAAGTCCTTTCGACGCACCTTGCACCAAAGACATGAGCCCGTTGCTGTTTTTATGTCCAAGTCAACGATATAAATCGTACATCATAACTTTTTGAAAAAACCCATTGGTCTTGCCTTGGGGATCGAACTCGGGTGTCTTGACTCGAATTCCGACCACCAATCCACTCGGCTATCGTGACTTCTCACGACATGACCCTATTTACTGCAGTAGACTTTTTCAAGCCGTTGTTTGTATGTATTACTGTATTTCAGCTAACGTTTGCTATTTCAAATCTTCGGGAGCTTAAAAAACTAAAAACACATCGACCATCATGTTAATAAACACACTAAAGCAATTCGATAATTTATCAAAAGTCTGAAATTCTTTACGCAATTTATGAAAGTTTGCGGTCTTCCAAAAATATTCGTAATGTCTACTTTCACTTATTTTTGGAATGTGGACGATCGAATACATTTTATGTAAGTACTAAACCAATAGTAATTTAAAGAACGATTTATTCAGATTAAACAGAGAGAAAGAGAACTGAACTAATTTAGATGAATTTCAAATTAAATTATAAATTTCATAAATTTCAAATACATTCGGAAATGTTTCTGCGAACGAATAATAAGGAAAAATGTATTGTCTGATAAAAAAGAAATTTTAATTTTTCTGCAATTTCTAACGTTTTCCGTGGAAAATTTACTAACCTTGTGATTAGTATGAAGAAAATTTCTCACAACGATGAGCATCAAAGGTAAATCAGTCAAATTGGTCGAGTCATACTCAAATGATGCTCCGTAATACATGTGTAAAATTAGTTTCTATACATTTTGTTTCATTGACAAATTAAAACAAACATAATTTTAAAGTATCTTTACCTATATTAAAGTTGTCATGCATACTTTTTATCCAATTATTTTTTCCAAGCAGATCTGTTTAATTTTTATAGGTATTGAAGATTCGATAGAAGTATACCCAATTCCTATGAAATTAAATCGGTAAGCCAGACGAGTTCCGATGGTACCGTTCCATGCGACATTTACATTTATAAGATGTGGTCCGTACTGGCTCAGTAAACACATTCAGCTGCTTAGCATTTTGAACAGGACATTGTTTTGAAATAGAAACTAAATCCTCTTTGGTGATATTTTTGGCGATATTTAATATACATAGTAGATGATTTAATTTTAATTCTAAGCTCATATCCTCTTTGTTTGCCTTCATCATTAAAAGAATGCTTGAAAATAAAAACAAAATTAAAAGATTATTCCGATTTTATAACATTTATTCATTATAAGATTTTATAACATTTTACAATACAAAATATTCTGCTTTTCCGCGACAATAAAAGAAAAATTTATACTTTTGGACAACTATTTAAGCTATGGGAAGTGAAGATCTATAGTATTGTCACACTTCAGTCATATTTTCATATAACGTCAGCACTTAAAGTTAATTTTTTTTAAATATACCTATTTATTTTACAATGATTTAAAATATTTGTATAGATGATTTTATTAATATTTGCATTTAATAATTAAAAAGAATACTTAAATCATATTCAATATAAACAATAATTTACGGTCAAGACGAAATATCTAATGCATACTTGTTAGAAAGGTCTATAATTTGTTAACTACAATACTTGAGTCTCTAATCAACATGCTCTTCTTTAATTACATAAGGAAATCGAGCAATTTATTTAAAAGCCAACATACCAGCGAGGTACATCCAGACTAAGCTAATCCGTTCGTTTTCAAACAGAACCATTAATTGTTACCCGTTTGGTTTAGTAACTAATCGAGGTGGTATAAATTTACTATAAATCAAAACAAAATTGCAAGTAAAATAGGTGTTCGTATTTGCTGTTTGCGGAAGTAGTTTAATTGTAGGCATGGAGCCAATCACACCATATTTTGTTCTTGTCAGACGTAAAAGGCGAAAAAAAGTTTAAAGGTCCAAGAGATCTTAATATTTACTATATACTGATAGAAGGATACCAATATTGAAGCACAATTGGACCAAAATAAAAGTAACCACGAAGGGTTTCTATGTAGTGGCCCAAGAACAAGCAACCCCTTTCTTCCTATGGGAGTCATAAGACGTGCATGGTTGCGCCGGCAGCTGACCGGCTTAACATCTTAAAAACTACAAGACTATAACAAAGCAGACGACTAACGGGGGGTCAGCGTTTAAAGTTTCTGATGCGGTGATCGCTAATCATCTCGCCACGCGTGATGAATAAGGGGAATACTTTTTGCGGAGAATGTTATTTCCTACTGGGAACTTTATATATGCGTCTGTGATTAAGTTATATAAACAACAAAGTAGAAAATTAATTCATAAATAAGTGAGTTCATGTAAAAGCTATATTGTTAAAAATTAAAACGTAGTTTAAATTTCCATATCAGGAAACAAAATCAATAAGGAAGCGGTTTGTAGCACTAAGCCTACGTGGTTTATCTACCGGGCATTGTGTCCAGTAGAGAACGGTACGGACATGCCCTCTGCAAAATGCCAGCGCTTGTATTATATAGATAAGGCAGACTTGGTTTTGTAAATGAGCCTTTAAAGCGGGATTACCTCAATAGTAAATTACTTTGACCGAGTTTGGTGTAGTTAAGTAGCAGCCTGTTAATGCCAAATGCAGGACATAAATATCTCAAATATTCTTTGTATAATGTTACGATAGCCGAGTGTTTGGGTGGTCGGAAATTCGAGTCGAGAGACCCGAGTTCGATCCCCAGGTGGCAGGCTCGTATCAATGGGTTTTTTCAAAAGCCTATGTACGATATATTACATCCTCGGCTTGGACATAAAGACGGCGACGGGCTCATCCCCTGTCACGTTGTCTCGAAAAAATCTTCGGTGGAAGGTGGGTCGTAGGGACTTAATTGTCTAGACTAGACCTCTGTCTACCCCTGTATGTGAAATTGAGTGAAGATATTTATTTATTTATTATTTATTTAAATTTTCTTTGAAAAATATAAAGCATGGGAAGGTCGGCTATGCTGCTGCTGTGTGGTTTACCGTGCATGAAACATCCTTCAAATAATTTTAAAATTATTATGTCTGAGACATACAGATTTTCCTTCACACAAAGCTTCAATTTCATTACTCTTACCATAAAATTGTTTCTATGACAAAGTTACATTAAATAAATTCAAATTATATTTTACTAATTTATCTATTTAATTATTTTCCTTTAAATACCTGACCGGTTTCGCCCTTAAGGCACTATCAAAACAAATGTTACACACTAACGAGATGGAAAGCACATATTGTGTAGTTAATAGAAAATAAGTAAATTGTGGAATTAGTAAAAGTTTGATTGACTTAACTATGAAGAACCAAAAGACCACAATCGTGAGTATACAATACAATACAAGGTTAATCGTATTTAACTTTAACGACCTTCGTCGGGTTTCAGCGGTTTTTTTAGTGTCGCCAGCTCTATAATTCGATTCCCGGTCGGGTCAATGTTTAAACACCCCTTTTACTAAGTTTGCTCGGGTTGTTTGAGGTACCTCCGTTGTTTCCGATCCAAAAAACGAGAGCTTTAGCTTCTTACTATGGGATCAGCGCAATGTATTTGATGTTGTTCTTATCTATGCATGTATTTATTTATTTATAGAAACATTTATGGGATTCAAACTTGAAAACTTGCAATATTATTATTTTTTTAAATCATCCAAAGTTCTCACTAAATCATTTACGTACTACATAATAATTAAAGGAAACATTTATCTGGTGAGAATAACTACTACTTTGATATACCATCTTTTTGTGGTTATAGCGAAAGCTTGACCGTTGTAATTGCTGATGCGGTGATTATGATACGCAACTGGAATCTTTCGCGACAATTTACATGTGCTCGTAAATCTCTGTTACAGTACCCGTAACTCTGTCGTGTGGTATCTTAGTAAGAATCTAACACCCCCTTTTCTTCCCGTTGGTGACATAATAGGCGACTAAGGTACGGGTTTGGAAAACACATTGGTTACCGACTAACGGCGTGATAAACATCTCGAATAATATCAGTCTGTTAGTGCCCATCTTCTAGCACCGTGGCGATTGTAGCAAATTCTTCAAACATACGAAGTCTACGTCCTGCATTAGACTTTTACAGGCCAATATATGAAATTATGCGCTAAATAAAGCTTGAAAAAGAGAGAGAAGCTGATAAAATTGCTCTGCTTACCGACAAATGCAGGTAAATATATGCATTGAACTCAATGACCAAGCTCAAAGTTTGGTAACGCTAAGCAACAGACTTACCTGGAATTTGACATCAGGACATAGCGTTTTACAATCATATGTCAGCTTGTAACACACATGAGCTGTACATATGCTACACACACACAGAAGTCCTAATTTGACACCGATGCAGTTTTTTTGTTTAGTTTTCGTTTTTGTTCCTTATTTTATTTTCTCAAATTTCATTATTCTTTTTACCATGGTGATGTCAAATTAACAGTTTTTTCTTCTTTATAATTATTAAATAGGAGTATTTTTTTTATAATGTGGTGTTTATGGACAATATTTTACGACAATACTTAAATATATACTCCTGGTAACCACTGCAACTAAGCTGAAATACTTATCTCGAAAGTGGTTTAGGACAAAAATCCAATAGCGGGCTCGAATCTGCGACGCCATGTTCGGAGTCCACATCCTAAACCATGAGGCTGTTGACGCTTCTTATTTTAAACAGTTATAGAAATGTAACTTTATTATTAAATTTTTATATCTTTTCCTCAATATTTCAGCAAAGCAATAAAAAAGAAATAAAACACGTTCGATCACTTCGATATTAACTTTATTACATGCGAAAGTTAATTATTTATTAATTAACGTTGTAATAGCATTAATCCACATCTGAGGAAGTATTAACGGAGAAACAAATGCTGTAAAGTATTGTGAAGATAAAATTAGCGCTTAGCAACAGGAGAAATAATAAGTAATTATAATTTAACGTCTTTTTACATAGTTATGGAGTGTAATAGGTTTAATGTTTCCTTTGAACAATTCCGCACTAATTAATTTGCTTTACCGTTACTTAACTAAGGCGAATATGATATTGTGTTGATGATAAAATGGACACGATAGCTTGAGTGATAGATTGATAGATTGAGTGAACTGAATTTTTATCAAAGGCTTGAGTTTGATTCCCATGTGCAAGGTTAGTGCTATTGAGCTACTCGTAAGACGGCGACGGACACGCTGTCTCAAAAAAGCTCTGTTAAACTGTGCGGTGAAAGAGTTCACTGTTTAGATCTTTATTCCACCTCAGCATTAGATTTACGATGCTGTTTGTGTTGTGTTGGTTAAGATAATAGTTGAATACGTTACGATTATTAAAAAAAACTAATTAAGTAAAATTTTGGAAGAAATTTTTATTAAAGTTATTAAAAAAAATATTACTACTACTAGGGATGGCATACGCACTTGTTATGGAATCATAAACAATAAAGGTACCACAAACATCCAGACCCGAAAAATGTAGAAAAATGGTTTTCTAAATTGTCCGGGATTTGAACCGGGGACCTCAGATCTGGCGATACCAGGTCGTCCAAAGTGACTGAGCAAGTTTATAGTACTATTTTACATAACTAAATAAAAAAAAAATATTATTAACGCCTAAAAAATTTTTAATTATCAACGGCTAAAATTTTTTAAATTAAATACGGCGACCTGCTGGCCACCAGTCACGCAGTCTCAAAAAATGTCTTCGTTGAAAATTGGGTCGAGATGACTTAATTGTCTGGACCTGTCTACCTCAGCATTGGGAATAACGTGAAGATATATTATATTTTTTTATATTTTTTATTATTTTACTCTAACGGATCCCTTACTTCACGCCAGGAATGTTATACAACGGTTCTGGGAAACACTGTCTAGATATTTTTCAAAGATAATATTTACGAGTATGACCGTTGCATGGCGATGTCCGATACAAGTTGTACGTGCATTTGGTGTGGTATAAATCAGGTAGTGACGTGACAATGGGGAAGGTATAAAATGTCCCTGTACGTCCGACCCATTACATCGAACAATGTATTGGGTATACGGGCGGCGCAGTGCACGAATTGTACAGCTAGCGAAGTAATAGGCTAAATGGCTAGAGGCGTATGTTAGATTGTTTATTGGTAAGCAATGTAATTGCAATTCGGTTGGCACAGTGGCTACTACGCCGCGGTTGTGAGTTCGAATCAAGCAGAAGTATTATTGTTCTGTCGCTATTTGTATCGAGTTCGTCGATAGTGTTGACCATTGTTTATGTCGAAAAGTCCGTTCATTTGTTTTGACGCGATAAATTACGTTCTATTTTTATCTAGAATATCTATTTTTCATATGAAATTAATAGCATTTTCATGAGCTCTAAAATGTAGTTAAGTCTTTCTTTGTCTACGAAGCGTCTGGTTACTACAATCGTACCTATTTCTCGTGCCAAACTGTAATGTACATCTGTGGTGTTCAGGTTTAAAACAGTATAGATAGGTATAATCACATCTGTAGCATTCTGCTTTTAAATTGAGTTGCAGGTGCTATGAGCTGCAAAACTCACTTACCATAAGGTGGTCTATTTGTTCTATATTCTCTTTTTTCCATAAAACAAGGGTCCGCTTCTTTCTCACACCTGGTAATGCTCATGCAACTTCTTTTTTCTTAGAATCCCAGTATTTAACTTTAATTTTAAATTCAGAGCTTATATTTTCGAAACGAAGAGGTTCGCAATATGGCAGGTTTGAAAGATGAACTTGTCACAAAAATTGATAAGGGCGTGCTTCAATGGTTTGGGCACGTTGAGCGAATGAGTGAAGACCGAATGGTGAAGAAAATATATAGTGCGAAAATTAACATTAAAAGGTGCCGAGGTAGACCGAGACTAACTTTCGAAGACCATGTGAGCAAATTGCTCGAAGAGGGGAGGGTCAAGAGTACTCGGATACCTAGACGTGTATGTATGAAGTAGATGATGAATCTGAAAGAAGCAAAAAAGGTATGTAGGGATCGTGACACTTGGCGATCTATTCTCTCTGGCTACCCCGTTAGGGATTGTGCGTGAAGATAAGTAAGTAAGTAAGTATATAGAATAGCTTATATAGAATCGTCGGGAAATAACAATAGTTTGTAAAAACTAATTAAAAACGCGATAAAATCCTAAAATCGTTTTATTTAAAACAGTATTCGCGTAAACACAAGATATCATTATATAGAATGGAAAATAATGCCGACTTATTCCGTTTTGTAATTATTTGTAAGTCAATTGAACGGTGAATTCAAAGCAGTTAAAAATACCTCTGCTAACATTAAGTAATAATTTTTTACGTAATATTAACTTTTTAATGGAGTGAAAAGTGAAAGTATTTCGCATTTTGTCACGGTAACGGATTAAAGATTTTCAATAGGTAATTATTTTCGATCATTTTAAGTTTAACGTACAGGTAATAAATTAAATACTTATTAGTTGTTGTCCATTCAACGATTGTCTGGAAGATGTTGCTGTAAGTAATAAGACCACCCGTTGCTCACATACTTAATGGCGTATCAAAGTCTACCGCAGGACACAGGCCTCTACATTATATAAGTATACATTATATAGTATTTAAGTCACGATAGCCGAGTGTTTGGGTGGTCGGAATTTCGAGTCAAGAGACCCGAGTTCGATCACCAGGTGGCAGGCTCGTACCAATGGGTTTTTCAACAACTTATGTACGAATTATATGGTTATACGACAATATCTTCGGTGGAAAGTGCGTCAAAAGGACTTAATTGTCTAGACTAGACCTCCGTCTACCCCTGTATTTGAATTGCGTGAAGATATTTATTTATTAATTTTATTTTGATATATATCGATTTATTTTTAGGTGTTAACAAAATATGTTGTATCTGATTACTTTCTAAACTATCAATGTCACTGAGCAATAAGTAAAAAAAAAAACAAACATATAATTTCCCTACTGACCTTGTAAGCGTCTTGTCACTTGGTTAATTTACTACTTCAAGTTCTATCTCGTGTAATTGTCCAGTATAATTACATTCAAGTGATTCATTATTAAAGATTCGAGTGCCGGGAACAGCGAAGTTTCTTCGTACGCCAGCCACAAGCATAACACGCGACACAAAAGCTTGCCAACATAATGATCGTTTTTTTCAACCACTTTCATCACTATAAAAACCGTACGATATATTGTTATAAACGTAAAAAAGCATTATAAAAAACCTAACTTAATTGTCACGGTTGTCAGGTTGCGACTCGCTCAACTTGGGTTGTCAGATCGCCATAACTTAAAAGATGGTCTAGTGGTGTCGAAAGCCATTTAAGTAAATATTTTATTTAGTTAATTGACTCAGGCGTTACTTTGCGGAAATTAATTGTAAAGTTGTTATTTAAAAAAAAAAATTACTTCGCAACCCTCCGCATGAAAATATAAAAAGGTATATGCTACCTGGTCCGAAGAGAAGAAGAGCACCACCCTCCCTCCCACAGATGCGTGCACCAATTCCACAGATGTGTGCACCAATTCCACAGATGTGTACACCAATTCCACTGTATAAGTGGAATTGTATAAGTGGAATTGTATAAGTGGAATTGTATAAGTGGAATTGTATAAGTGGAATTGTATAAGTGGAATTGTATAAGTGGAATTGTATAAGTGGAATTGTATAAGTGGAATTGGTGTACACATCTGTGGAATTGGTGCACGCATCTGTGGGAGGGAGGGTGGTGCTCTTCTTCTCTTCGGACCAGGTAGCATATACCTTTTTATATTTTCATGCGGAGGGTTGCGAATTTTTTTTAAATAACAATTATTTTATTTTCTATGTAAAAGATTCTACCGCTAAATCCATTTTTCCTAAGCTAAGAATTTTATATTATTATTAAAATACATTCTACACAGTTGATTAGACCATCCAAGACGTTCTTCATTATTGCTGACCTTGAATTTGGAGACATTAATTTCTGGTTCTTTAAAGATGGCATTGAATATACATAAATCTACAAATATAAATAGTCCTCTTATAATAATAAACATCGATAACTCATTTACAGACATCATGCAAATCCTTTGCAGTATCAAATCTGCAAAGATAAACTTTATATGTCCACTAACAAGTAAGCCATAATTTGCAGTGAGGTTTAACTTACTTCTTCCTAGGATTTTCTTCTCTCTCTTGAACTTCCCTGGAAGCAAAGATGTTGCGATTTTTCCGAAACTACAGAGCACATTACCTTCTTTTTGTTTTGGTTTGTATTATTTAAAATATTGACTACATTTAATAAAAATAAAATACATTTTTATTGAATTAGAAAAGTATAAAATAATTTAATGACAACCCTAATTGTACAATAAACATCGAAGGCTCAACGCCTTTTAATTTTTTTGTTAAATTTGTTCGTATTCTTTCTTTCTAATTTGATAGCCACAACTGTTTTCGCTTTCACTGGAATGTGTAACATATTACAAATACCATTAAAAGCTCAATTGCCTCCAAATGAAAGTGATTATTTTACAACTATGTGAGTCGTTTAGTGAAATACGAAAGGGACAAAATTGTTTGAATAAAATATAAATAATATTAGACTATTGTATAACTTAGGCTAAAGGGATAGCAATTTTTTATTAGCTATGAATATGAAGTGATGAGATAGAGAGAGAAAAGAGAGAGAGAAGATAAAAATATAATGACGCGTGCACCGTCAGCTCCTGGAGCTGGTTAAAAAATTATAGGGGTTTTCGATAGATGGCGTAATTTATATCAGCTTAAACTGCTCTTCTTCAAAAATCTGCAAAGATTGATATGGGACAAATCGGAAAGATGGATACCCCGATAAAGTACGGGACGAACTTCATGTATATAATTGATTGCAGAGAAATTTGATATTCCTTAGTGTAAAAATTATCTCGAATTAGTATCGGATAGTATAGATAGTGTGGTATAGGTAGATAAATGGTTGGTCTGATACGAAGAGGAAAAATTTAAAGAAAAATTGCAAAAAGAAAAGGTGTCATCCACTAAGCTGTTAGTTTTGGTTTTTAGTTGGTTTAAGGTTCTCGAATAACAGTTTCACTATGTAACGAGATCACATAAGATAATGTAATAAGTTACATTGTTTTGTGCCACACAGTGCCTTATGGTAACCTTATCACAAATTAAAAGCTTTCCTTAAGCAATGTACGTGTAATTTTGTGTAATAACAATTGTGCTTAAATAATTATTTCCGATATAAAGAACAATTCGAGAGAGGTGCAACGAAGGGATACAAAACTTTGTGTAGAATTTAAAATATAACGGCGTAAAGGATTAAACAAATTTTTATTGTTATTCACCGCAATTCGGAAATCAGCTCTTAGTCTATCAATAAATTACAACGTTTTCGCTTCAGTTAAATCATTGACTACAGGGCGACGTTATTTGCCTAGGAACTGATAAATAGTTTAGCAACAACTAAACATCAATGAGATTGATAAAGCCGAAACAAGATTAAAATCATTCATTTGTTAAGCAGAGCGACGCAACGAGTCTTCAATAACAGACAGCAGATTACAAATCTTATTATCGCATTACCGAACTATGATCTGTATTAAATTATAATGCAAGATTAAAACTGTTGCACCATTGGTATTCATTTGTTGGCAGGCGTTAGTCTGGCTCATTATTACACAAATTGGCTGAATCATCTCTGTGATTTAAGTAACGTGGACGTCTTAGCGGTGATCTAGTATTATGCAATAATATCGGTGCATCTGATACGTTCGCTAGTAGCTTGTATTTATCTGTGTGGGGCGATGAACTCCTTTGATAAAAGCGGAATTTGTGACCATAAAAATATGACATTCTATGTAATACAGCTTTTACAGAATCCATCTCATTTTAGCTGCAGAAACATAAAAAGATAAACTTTTTTATAGTGAGTTATATAATATGGGAATGGCCTAGATTTTTTACATATTTATGAGCTCTACTGTAAGTGCCTTAAGTTATGGGTTACAAAGGGTGGATTCATTGCCAACGCGGGATCGGAGGCCGAGGAGGTAGAGGTTCCGTGTCCTTTCGTGCCTAACCAAGAGGGAGAGTCTAAAAAAATGCGATGTCAACCCCAAGTCTTTACATTTTATAAGTATTATAGTTGTAGTATAGTTGTGGTCTTTAGTATTGAGGTTTTGTTGATACATACTTTACAACATGTCGATTTATCGTATCGTAAGTACTTCCTATATCATAACATTTTACTCTAGAATAAAGTTATCGGTTGATTTGTTTACATCATACTCTAAATGGACATGCATCAAAAACTTCTTTACTTTCATTAGCAGGAATCCACTGATTCGTTCATTTACTTATCCTTAAATAGCTCTTGCTGGTGACAACCAGTTCAAATGGAATATTCTGCAAGAGCTTTAGTTTTTTATTAGTTTTTTCAAGCTTTAAATGTTAAAAAAAGCTAAGTTTTTCTTTATTCCAATATCCTTAATTCGAATCTAGTAATGACAATTGAATTTACAACATGGTTAAGACACGCATCTTAGAATTGAAATATTTCGTATTTCACAGCACGGGAAGAAGAGGAATTTATTTTGAGATACCATTTTTCTCTTCGAAAAGTCTTTTTGCTTCTTTATAAGCATTTTTAAGCTTATTTTTATCCTTAACATTCACAATTTTATCATAAACTTGAAACATAGACTTGAACATGCTTTAATATGCTTTCATGACTCACCTACGGTCATTTAGTGTGGTATCGGATACACTAACATACGGATGATTGGACAGTGTGGTATAAATATAAAAATTTACGGGATGTATACGGAGAGATTTGGTAATTATTCTTCGGTCCTCAAAACTTGAACTTACATACTTAACTTACTAACTTTGAACATACAAACTGTGTAATACAAACCTGATAGTACACAGTTTGGTAAATTCGATCTTCGGAAAAGCCAATACTAAACATGTAAATTTACAATCAGATAGTGTTCGCTTTCGATTAACGTTATTAATGTATGAATTTTACACCTTTACAAATTACTGGTGAGCTCTTGATATCATAATTACACCTCAATCTTATACCAAGACATTTATTAATTGCATTTAAGTTGGTTTCACTTTTTATGGTCACGGTTTTAAATACTTTATATTACGTTTTCATATTAAAATAACCACAGTTTTAAAAAGTGCAGACTTGCATTTTTTTTCCTATTTAGTATCTATAGACTAGCTTGGTTTTTTTAAATATCATGATATAAATTAAGATAGTCGAGTTTTAATTTCGTTATCGACACAAAGGCAAAGATGAGTACATGTTACGTTGCCCCATAATATAAACAATATTTAAAGAAATGAGGGTTAAAAGGGCTTTGCATAATACCTTTGTTATAATGAAAGTCTTTAGCCCAATTGTATCAAAAGGGGTTCTAACATTTAACTCGAATTGATGCTCGTAATTGTTAATATTTAATCATATCAACATAACTATTTATGCTGAAAATTCAAAAGAAAGTCTGTAAATTAAAACTTCGAACCGACACCTATTGAAGTCCGTGAGCCTTAATGTGTTTTACTTTTACATCCAATAGTTACAATCAAAATCAAAAGTAGGTAATGATGAATAGCATAATATCAAAGGCATTTTGAAATGAAAACTCGTATCGAGTATCCTAGTATCCACATTTATTTCTTTTTTTGAATGAATTTGAAATTAATTTAAATTTAATAGCACATTAATGTATACAAAAATGTTTTGACCAAATGCCCAACTATTCATAATTGATTGCTATTTTGCGTAAATTTTACGAATTTAATAATTGTATTTTCAAATTTTCTTATTTTACATGGTGTTAAAATTAAAGGAAAAAGAAAATAATAAGATTTTTATACTACAATTTTTGAGATTCCGCTAATATGTTTATCAACGGTGTTTTTTCTTTGCATTCTGTTTGCTGCAAACTCGGTGATCCTTTGGCGTTATTATTAAATTGCTAAGTAGAAATATGAGTTATGACGTCTATGTATCTTAGCTCCATTACGTATATGGTAAGACTATTTATCATTTCATTAAATATAAAGTTGTTTTCTAGTTTTGTTTGCATTGAAAGTCGTTAATTTGCATGTGTATAGACAACTTGATAAAAATGGGCATACGTTTAACTATGTGGTAACACAGTAATATTCTTTAGATACAGGTTATAAAAGTAAAATGAACTCTCTGGATGATGAATGTCACGGTTTACAAGGTACATTTAATGAATAAACATTGGCTGAAATTGGGTGGCATGAACGTAAGAGACTACAGTCACGATTGAAAGACTTTGTTGAAGTAATAAGGCTCTTCCTACAAAGTTGCCATTCCTTACCTCACCGTATCCAATTGTAGGAATTCAATGCCAATTAAAATGCCTTCCATCTTCTATTTAAAATGATCACGAAAGAAGTCTATGGAAAAAATCTCACTTATTAGATACACGTTTCTAAGTTCAAAGCTTATTTCTTTTTATTCCTTAATTGCTAGCTTAATTAAAATTAAATCATTAAAATCAAAGTGGATTGTAATGATTTAATTTAAATTAATTTTTGATATTGTATGATTTTTTTTAATTTGTTGTCTCGATAATAATAATTAAATTAAAAATGTTTTGTGACGGAATTTGATAAACATCAAATGATAATTTTCCATTCATTGATATAACATAGATGCAAAAAATATAACTTAAAAGCTTAGTAGGTTGTGACCCTTTCTCCGAAGATTAGGCTTACGGGTTCGAAACCCACTGAGGGAAATACATTTGCATAGAAAATAAGAATGTTTGTATTTTAGTCATAGATGTGAGTTAAAATATGTTCTTAGTATCGTCTAATTACAAAGTTACAGTGAATTCCACTTTGAGGCTTGATGACGTGTCTGATTGTTCTTAATATTTAAGTCAAGGGACCCCAGTTATGTCCCCATGACAATGGCTTATACCAATAAGTGACGACGGTCGAGTGGCGTAAACACCGGTTTTCAAGCTTTAAGGTCCCGGGTTCGATTTCCGGACACAACACGAGAGTTACTGTAGGTTCTTCCGTAACAGCTGAGTAGTTAGAGAAAATAAAATATCTTCACGCCATTCCTAGAACAGGGATAGACAGACGCCTGGACAAGTTCGACTTCTTTAACTATGTTTTACATCGTTGACTTGACATAAAGACGGCGACTTTTTTTAATGTTTAAAATTTTGCCTTTGTATATTATTAAGAAAAATTACTTTCACTTTCCGTTAATTATGGGTAAATGTTGTTGAAAGTAATAAAAATAACACGTAGCGACTAAGGACCCCTGTAATAACGGGCGGACAGGGTTACCACGTTACGTCAGGACTTAGCTTCGGGCTTTGCATATCTAATGATTGGTTGTTGCAGCTGAGAGCAGGTTACAAAAATTATGCCTTTCAGTTATTAACCGAGTGCATCTATACAGCGGTGCCATTTTCTCATATTTCTAAATGTATATTCTCATTGTCGGCACCATTTTAAAGGAATAAAAGGAAGCGAATTGCGTTTGGATGTTGTTTGAACAAGTTTTCACATATGCTGTGCGTGTTTAATCACAGTAGTTGTTTCATCTTCACGCTTATTATAATAAGTGATCATTTTGTTCATTATATTTATTAAGTCGTGTAGTCTTGTCGTGAGATGATGGCTACAGATATAATGAATGAATGAATGAAATGAAATACACTTTATTGTAAATCAATAAACAAAAACAAAAGAAAGATATTTACAGAAAAAAAAAACGAGTGTTCCATTTGGCGGTCTTATCGCTAAAAAGCGATCTCTTCCACGAACAACGAAATATTAAAAAAAAACTACTATATGATGTAATTGTATATTACAACCGATTGATGTAATATACAATTACATCAATCGGTGAACATTTTTGTAATCTAACACCGTTTTGGAATGAGGTTCCTCTAACGAAGGAAAACAGACGAAAAAAATTCCGCATGTATTCCTTTTTTTGTCATTTTTTATCATAAAAAAGGAAATACAATAATAAACATAGTTTAATAGCGTCAAAAACTTGATGTTTTTTTAATTAACACTTTTTCCTTTACTTGAGTAGACAGATGTCGGGACAAATCGTTTTTCCACTGACTTTTCACCAGAGCTACTTTCCTACCTTCTATATCCTTCAGCATGTAAGTCATGCTAAACTTTTGCTATTATGTTAATGGGAAATTTAAAAAAAAATAAAAGATTCGGGTGGAATTGGAACCCGCAATTTAAGTCGCACCGTGGCAACACTGTATATAAAGATCCATAACTCGAGTATAATTATTTATTTTCCGACCTTCGTGAACTCCCTAAAAACAAAAAAATATATACATAAAACAAAGGCAACCCTAATCACTGATAGTGGCATCAAGTGAAGGCCGCACGGAGGCCGGTCGCTGACCGCGCTATTTATATTATGTTGACTGGCAACTCGACCGATTGAGAACAGAGCACTATCTCGCAGAGGCGACGAAGGCGTGGTCATTAAAATGCCTGTCTTCTTTATATATTTTTTTTATTTTCGATCGTTATTGCTTCAAGTACTACTTGATACATGAATGAATATTATTTTTTAATTATTCAATTAATTAACAACTTGCAAATAATCAGGGCGTCTATATGAAATTTAATATGGACTGTGTTTAAATGAAATTTGCTGACACTTTATTTCTATACATATACATGTTATGGCCTCTACAATTTCACTGCGGGATTACACCTTTCGTGTAATATTCGAATGCCTTACTTGGCGAATAGGTAAGCGGTCGCAGTACCAATAAGAATCACACCATAGGCTATGATGCCCATTACCGATCTGCCTAATTTTGATCTGGTATTTACAAGATTATTATCCCGCCAGCTGTCAATTGCCAGTATCACTTGGTAATCAATTTTCTGCCCCGTACTTGCACTTTATAGAATGTGCTGCCGACAGCGGTTTTTTCGTACCGATACGACTTAGGGCCCTTTAAGAAAAGAGTCTGCACCTTTCTCAAAGGCTGGCAACGCATCTGCTATTTCTCTGGTGTCTTCATGGGCGGCGTAGGTGTTCATGGGCGGCGAACTAATAGTGCAAATTAATAGTTTGCCTTTTATAATGTTCTTTCCGAAAATATAAAAGAAGGAGTTACAAAGACTTTTAATATAAGTATGTAGGTATAAAACATGGTTCTTAGATTTTTGTTCGAAATGGCTTTCATGCCCAAATCATTATTTGTTGAATTATGCTACATAGTATCCTCAGTTGGACCTATAGATAGAAAACAATGTATTGGCATATCTTAGTCAAACAATGTCAATATACTTACTTACCTTCTCCCAAATTTTTAAGATTGTCTCTCAAATTATTTACTCTGTGTTACTGACTGAATGGTGCTTGTAGCACACATGAGTTCACAGATGCATCGTATGCAGATAATGGCTAGCAGCTGTCACCATGAAATCGACCTAATGTCATAAATTAATTCATTGCACTATTACATTAGCGATATCCTGATATTAGATGAAGAGTAAGAAAGATAAACACAGGATCTCTTACTTCGACTACATTGTTGCTTTTATCTACGGATAAGAACCACTTTAAGTACGTTTCTTTTAACAATTATTGCAAAAGATGGTTGACTCCTTTTTTGCTAAGAAGAAATCGTTGACTTGTATATAAAGACGTTGACGGGCTCACCACCTGTCACAATGTCCCGAAAACGTCATTGGTGGTGGGTGAGTCATAGGGACTTAATTGTCTAGACTAGCCTACTGTGGTAGGAATTGCGTGAAGATATTTTTTTTGTAATGTAATCATAGCTCTGGCAATTATGTAAGTATATGACATATCATATTATTGACAAAAATAGTATAATATTTCGAAAAATCTTACGATATGATTACGAAAACCAAAATTCATGACAATGATGATATGATCATCAAAGTAATTAAGAAAGCAACGTACAATAATTTTGCTTTGGGTTTTTTTCTCTGTAAACACCGTATTTTACCATAAACGTCAAAGTTGATATGAGTATAGGGCTGACTTTAACATAAAATATTTAATAAACACTATACAAGTATGAGTCACAGTATTAGTTGCGCGGAATCCTCAGTACGCGTATAAAACTCTCACTTGTAGCGTTTTATCCCAGTAAATTATACTAACTTACAACTTCTGTAATTGAATTTTTATTAAAATCAATTTTTGTTATCTTATTTTATTAATTGAGGTACTCTTGTACCTATACCTATATATGTATATATATATATATATATATATATATATATATATATATATATATATATATATATATATATATATATATATATATATATACATATATATATATATAAATATAAATATATATATATATATATATATATATATATATATATATATATATATATATATATATATATATATATATATATATATATATATATATATATATATATATATATTTGTATTTAAACAATATTATACATTACAAGCTTCATCTAGATAGGTCATCTCTGAGAAAACTTGTTTACATACAAAAAAAATATCGTTTAAATTACTATACCTATACGTATATTATGTACATGAAAGTCTATGTTCAGTAATGTACGCACTTAGTTTATCATTTAACATACATCTCTCTCTATCTTCCTGTGGAAGATATTTTAATTATTCTTTGATTTGGAATTGTACACAAGATTAAATATAAAAAATAGAGTTATTTTTTAAAAATGTATCAAAGCGCCATCTATTGAATTCATTCAAAGCTTGGGCATCCAATTTACTTATTAATATATAATTGCATTGACTTCAAACTGACTGAAGCAATAACGGCGTTGATTTCAAATTGAATCTGGTGAAATAAACGACCGATTTTCTCGAGGTGAAATTAAAGTGACAGTGTAAATCGGCGAGGCGTGTTATAACCCGGTGGGTTGGAAGACCATCTATAATAGTACAGAGCATCGGGTGAAAAATAATTTCAGGTAATTATAATCAATTGTGCACTTTCGAGCGGCGCTTTCGAGAACCATTGCGCAATTCGAAAACAAAAGTGTAATGATTGCTTATTAAACTACATTCATGTTGACATTTTTTTATGTCAACGCATTTCCCAATACAGGGGTAGCCAGAGGTCTAGACAATTGATCTTTTAGCCTCCATTTCAACAAAGAAATTTTTTGGGACAACGTTGACAGGTAGTAAGCCTGTCGCCATCTTTATGTTCAAGTCAACGATAAAGCGTATATAAATTTTTAAAAAACTCGTTACTACGAGCCTGGCAGCTATGGATCCTACTCGGGTCTCTTGACTCGAATTTCAAACACACGACTATTCAGCTATTGTGACTCTTAATCATTTAAAAAATTAAAATGGTTTGATTTAAGTAAGTCCTAATTATTATAGACATATATAACGGGCTCTAAAAGTCCACTGCAGGACGTCGGCCTCTCTCGTAAGGGATGGCTAGGTATGAACATCATGCCAGAAAACTGGCGATGGCAATAGTATACATCTTGTAACTGAGATACGTCATCGGTCTGCTGATTTTTGGTCTAGTATTGGAGAAGGATATCCCATCTTTTGCAGTAACCATACGATCAATTATTAAGCAGATTTAATTTCGATTTAAGAGAGTTTTGTTTTGGGCTAATCCTGGTTGTTGCATATGTAAGTCCTGCTTATCATCGGAACTGAACCAACATAAAAAAATTCAACTTTGTAATACAAGACCACGAGTAACAATACAATTAATTAGAACTTTGTTTAATTAATTTTACGAGATTTTACCTAAACTAACTTAAAAACGTTACATATTAAAAGTATCCCAGAGTATTGGCGTAACAATCTCGTCAATCAATCATTTTAACAACTCAGTCTAGTTCATAAACACTGTAATTTGTATCGAGATAAATGTGACCAAAAAGTTCAGACTGCAATCGAGTTCATAGATAGCGGATAGCAGTCTTGTCGCTTGTCTGATGTTCGCTACTTCTGTTATTAATCTTCTTGTTAAGCATATTACTTAAAAAACTTGTAAACTATTTTTTTTATATTCTTGGTATGACATGTGCAAATATTGTACATTTCTAAAATTAGCATTCACATAGAAATGTATTTTAAATCAAGCCCATAACAATGTTTATGTGACATGCTGCTCGCTCGTTTTAATAAATAAATAAATAAAATAGTCTCCCCATATGCAATGGCGCAGCGTGGTCAAGAATCTTCAATCTATTTTAAATAATAAGTATATGTCATAAGGATAAGTCACGATAGCCGAGTCGTTGGGTGGTCGGAATTTCGAGTCGAGAGACCCGAGTTGGATCCCCAGGTGGCAGGCACGTACCAATGGGTTTTTCAAAAACTTGTGTACGTATATCGTTGGCTTAGACATAAAGACGGCGACGGGCTCACCACCTGTCACATTGTCCCGAAAATATCTTCGGTGGAAGGTGGGTCGAAGAGACATAATCGTCTATACTAGACCTCTGTCTACCCCTGTATTAGGAATTGCATGAAGATACTGACTTATCTTTTATTTCAAATAATATTCAACATTAAGTCTTTGCCCAGTAATGGACATAAACGTGCCGGCACATTTTGGTATGTACTCAATTATTAAAGTCACGATACCCGCGGTGATCGAAATTCCAGTCAAAAGACCCGAATTCGATCCCCAGGTTGTAGGCCCGTACCATTAGGTTTTTTTTACAACTAATTTACTATTTATATCATCGGCTTGGTTTTAATAATAAATAATAAAATAATAAAACGGCGAAACGCTGCCACCTACTCCGTTGTCTAAAAAATGTCTTCTATGAAAGGTAGATCGAAAGGACTTAATTGTCTAGACCCCTGTCTACCCCAGTATCGAAATTGTGTGAAGATTTTTTAATTAGTTTTAAAAAGACTGTTATTTTTATTCCACTATTAATATTTAATAAATAACATTTTCATTATATAATATTTCTATGATTATGATATTTCTTTAAAACTTTACTTCCAGGTAAAGTCTCTTTAAGTTACCTAAAAAACAAAACTGATATTAATGTAATGAATTAAGAAAAAGTTATCTGTAATAGACTTATTTTGAATTTATCGCAGTAGATGTGCTCGCAGCTTTTACGATAATATTGAAACAACCTACAAACTACAAACTAAGCATAATCAGACCGATAAAAATAGTTTTCACAGACTATACATATATACATGCAGTTGTACAGATTAATTTCATAAAGCACCCAGGCGTATCATTTACATCCCTCGGTGGAGTATTTATGCTGAGAGATACTTTCAACACCTGTCCGCGGTTGTTTGATAAAATCTTTTACGCTTTTAATGGAATATATATGCTCTGTGTATCAAGATTGTTTTAATAAGCATAATATACAATTCATTTTTTATATTTAAAGTTTAAAGTAAAGTCGTTTAAAGTCGTTTTCACTGCTGGGAAAGGCTTTCCCTAATATTCTTGAGTGAGATTAAACCAGAGAATACGTGCACCATCCTACTCCAGTGTCTGTTGTCTGATTTCAGGCGACCTGCTCCAAATAATGTATTATTATGTTAAAGACGGCGACAAGCTTACCACCTGTCATGTGTTCCAAAAATTGTCATCAGTGAAAGGTGGGTTGAAAGGAGAATGTATAGAAATAAATCAGTATGGAGTAAGAAAAATAGTATTATAGAATGCGATTTTCAAATTTAGAAACATGTGTTTGTTGACACATGTTTCTAAATTTGACAGCACTATACAGTTATAAAAAAACTTATATTTATTTTAAAAATGTGTTAAGACGACTTATTTCATTTGTAAAAGCAATTTTTCAAGCTAATATTCTCACGGAAAAAGCATGTCGATTAATGTTTCTTAATAGCATGAGCAGGTTTTCTTGCTAGTTATGGGCTGACAAGTGAATCTTTGACGATGTTCTTAACAGGGGAAAAAAGTAAAACCCGTCGACAAGTAAATTCATCATGAAGGGGGAGATAACAGAATGCTTTATTTTACTGTTTATTGTATACTCGTATGTATATAACTTGTATGCGTGCTCATTTTTTTTAAGTTGGAGTAAAGTATATTAAGAGTTATGGTAATCTATTGGTCAGAGTTCTCGATTTAATGCGCGAGTGATACTCAAGCTGATCAACTGACATCCAAAAATGTTATGGCAATTTTTAGGGTTGACATCCTCAGACTTTACATGCTCAAAAACTAGCATGTTTCGAAAATGAAAATGAAAATAAGAAAATATCTTCACGCCATTCCCAATACAGGGATAGACAGATATCAAGTCTAGGCAATTAAGTCCCTTCGACACACCTTCCACCAATGATATTTTCGGGACAACGTGAATGGTGGTGAGCCCGTCGCCGTCTCATTGTCCAAGTTTTTGAAAAAACCCATTGGTACACACCAGAGGATCGAATTCGGGTCTCTTGACTCGAAATTCCCACCACCTAACCACTTGGCAATCGTGACTTTTTTCAAATCTTTTTTTTTTTCTTTGCATGTTTCGGAAAATAATAAACTGTTGTGACGACTGGATAGCCCAGTTGGTAGTGACCCTGCCTTCGAAGCTAAGGATTGGCGGGTAAGAGTCCTGCTAGTAGCAAACATTTGTGTGTGTGCAAACATGTGATGAATATAAATGTTTATACTCGAGTCATGGATGTTAATGTCATGACTCTAAATATGTATCTACATCAGTATATTGTACTATTTGCTTTGACATTAAGACGGTGATAGGCTCAACACCATACCAAATATTTGTGTTGTAAGAGAAGACTATGGGAAAAACCTTAAAAAGCCTTGAAAATGACATTGACTACAGATAGATGGCGGGTTAACCATCCCGAAAAATACCAGACCAAAATTCATCGGACCGGTAATGGGGCAATGAACAATTTGCTAGCCAAACCTAGCCATCATTCTGTAGTAGATTTTTACTTTTATGTAGGTCTTTACTCAACTGGACATTTACAAGCTGAATGGGACTGTATGTACTTATGTCCAAAGTTTTAACTTCGAAATCTTTGGATAAATGATAAATTAAAAAAAAAACCTATTATTTAATGGTAAGGGATTAAATAAAACCATGAAATATATTTCAATAAATATTAATGTGCCTCACATATTTATATAAAAGGTTAATAAGCTCTTCAATGTATTAAACAAAAATATTTATTGATTTAAGAATAATAATATATTGTGAATAAGATTGGTACAGCGAATGTAAAGACAGAATTATGGTCCTGCGGACGTATACGCCGATAAATAATTCAATTTACTGGGATGCAAGTACAATCGACACAATTGTTTACTGCATGTACCATCACGGGTGTCTTCTCCGATCGAAAGAATCTTCTATTTTTATAACGTTAAAGCTTAAATTTCCCTAACGATGTAATGTAAATTTAATACATGAACAACCTAATAAACTTTGCAGTAGTCATATTTAAATTGTGGTAGTGTCTGTAGACGTATTACCTTTGATAGCAACGGGAATTATTGCCAGTCATACAGTCTTCGTTATTATAAAGATTTCTTTTTAATTAATTGACTAAACAGATCTATAACCTACAAAGTAAAAGAGCTTGGAGTATACTGCAATTTTATACCATATACAAAGTTGAAAGATCGATGTGGTTATTCCATCTGACCCTAAATCATCATTGTCATCTCTGTAGCTCCAATATAAAGTCCGTTCCATTAGACACCTCTTTCTCCATCCATGGCAGATTTCTTACGCTGATACCACACGGCAGCTTTAATGGTTTTTGTAGGTTTGTAATAAAATATAAGTTATTGTTCACTGATCTGAATCATCCTGACCAATAATTTGGCGGTACTAAACCATATCGTATATAATTCCGTAGGTAGTTATGTTATAGTACTGCGTGAGCCAGGCGCTACTAACAATTACCATAGACAATTTCGAGAACATTCGTGAGTATCGAACTTTATTCCATAAGTTTTTGATGTGTTCCGGGTGTTAAATCACTTACTTTCAGTCACGTTTGAGTTATAAGGAAACCGATGAGATTACTCAACATTGTAGCGCAAATAAAATATCAATTTATTTTATTATCACGTATATTTTTTTAAACATAATAATAAAAATGGAATTGATATCTATATTTTGTTGCATATTTTCAATACTTACTAAACGGCCTATGAAAGGCCACTGCAGGATATAAGCCTCTCCTGTAAGAAGGACTTGACGTAATCGTCACTCTAGGCAAGCGGATTGGCGATCGCAATACCAGACATGCCTTAGAGATTACCAGACCTTAGATGCAGGACCCATTACTGGACAGATTAACTTTGTTTTCGTATTTTTCGAGACGGTAATCCCACCGTCTGTTAATCAAAATATCTGCAAAGATGAGACTTACGCGGGTTTTCCTTTAGTCACCTTTTACGTCATTCGCGGGATAATAAAACATGGTAGTAAAATGACTAACATTTTAAATTACTTTTCAATTGATTTATTTTTCCTGTCAATATAATAATAGTTTAAGCTTATTGATAAAATATTTGCGTTATCAAGGATTAATTTATATCGAAAACTTTTCCATTACGAAGCTCGCAGCTTAACCTGTACTGAACTTATACCATTCACGTAGAAATAATTGAATATGACATTTGTTATCTTGCGCTCATTTGATATATAGACAGCAACATAATGAAAATGCTTACACTCGTAGCTTTTCCGTATGTCGTTCCGTTTATCAGTAATATTCAATAACTCAGTAATAGTCCAGTGTAATGGGTGTTTCTCTGCAAACACCCGTGACTAAAACAACTTAACCCATGATATTTTAAACCATGATTTCCAACAGATGTAGGTATCGCTCCCAATTGACGTAAGAAAAAGAGAGATTTCAACTGATACGTGTGGAGCACGGAGGCTCCGAGGTAAGATCGTTACCACGAATACCACAAAAGTCGCGGATTCAAATCCGAGTCAGTAGAATTTTTAATTTAATACTTAACCGATCTTAATGAAATTTTGTTTATTATGTGATGTGAGGTAGGATAATTTTTGGAGCCCGATAGGTGGTTATTGTCGAGATCTAATTATTTAAACGAAACGATTTTTACACGTTTTATTTTACATGAAATGTTAGGAAAATTAAGAAAGTTCCACAAATTTCACGAGTAATATACGATTTGTCGATTGAAGCTGTCCGGTAGATAGGTATTGAATGATGAGTGATAATTTGGAGGTTAAATGGTTTCTGCCGACTGCTTAGTAGATTTATTCATGACGTACTCATCAGCATCATACAGATCTTTAACTTCACTTACTACTATGTATGACGTAAGCTTTTTTTATCTCCACGCATTTTCTCAGAACTGGGGTAGACAAAGGTCTAGACAATTAAATCTTTCCGACGTCGGCAACAATGACAACTTGTCAAATAGGGATAATTTGACATGTGGTCAGCCCAATGCCGTTTATTTCTTGTAAAATATTATTGACTCACTAAGAACTTACGTTTTTCTACATTAAAAATGTAAAAATAAACCTCAAATAAAGACAATTGATAAATTTCTTAGTCTAACTTGTTTTTTTATTAATTTAAATTACTACTGACGACACTACTGTTGTATTTGAAGGTGTGCCTATATGGTGTTATTATTTACTTGCTTTATAATTAATAATAAACAAAGTGAAAATAATAAATGTGGCCGTGTTTAGCTAGTAGGTTTATATAAAATATTCACTTACGATCTCATTATACAAAATTTATCCCAAAAATATATATATATATATATGTATATATATATATATATATATATATATATATATATATATATATATATATATATATATATATATATATATATATATATATATATATATATATATATATATATATATATATATATATATATATATATATATATATATATATATATATATATATATATATATATATCTTTTAAGGTGTGCAATAAAATGCGTTATCAAGGATTAATTTATATCGAAAACTTTTCCATTACGAAGCTCGCAGCTTAACCTGTACTGAACTTATACCATTCGCGTAGAAATAATTGAATATGACATTTGTTATCTTGCGCTCATTTGATATATAGACAGCAACATAATGAAAATGCTTACACTCGTAGCTTTTCCGTATGTCGTTCCGTTTATCAGTAATATTCAATAACTCAGTAATAGTCCAGTGTAATGGGTGTTTCTCTGCAAACACCCGTGACTAAAACAACTTAACCCATGATATTTTAAACCATGATTTCCAACAGATGTAGGTATCGCTCCCAATTGACGTAAGAAAAAGAGAGATTTCAACTGATACGTGTGGAGCACGGAGGCTCCGAGGTAAGATCGTTACCACGAATACCACAAAAGTCGCGGATTCAAATCCGAGTCAGTAGAATTTTTAATTTAATACTTAACCGATCTTAATGAAATTTTGTTTATTATGTGATGTGAGGTAGGATAATTTTTGGAGCCCGATAGGTGGTTATTGTCGAGATCTAATTATTTAAACGAAACGATTTTTACACGTTTTATTTTACATGAAATGTTAGGAAAATTAAGAAAGTTCCACAAATTTCACGAGTAATATACGATTTGTCGATTGAAGCTGTCCGGTAGATAGGTATTGAATGATGAGTGATAATTTGGAGGTTAAATGGTTTCTGCCGACTGCTTAGTAGATTTATTCATGACGTACTCATCAGCATCATACAGATCTTTAACTTCACTTACTACTATGTATGACGTAAGCTTTTTTTATCTCCACGCATTTTCTCAGAACTGGGGTAGACAAAGGTCTAGACAATTAAATCTTTCCGACGTCGGCAACAATGACAACTTGTCAAATAGGGATAATTTGACATGTGGTCAGCCCAATGCCGTTTATTTCTTGTAAAATATTATTGACTCACTAAGAACTTACGTTTTTCTACATTAAAAATGTAAAAATAAACCTCAAATAAAGACAATTGATAAATTTCTTAGTCTAACTTGTTTTTTATTAATTTAAATTACTACTGACGACACTACTGTTGTATTTGAAGGTGTGCCTATATGGTGTTATTATTTACTTGCTTTATAATTAATAATAAACAAAGTGAAAATAATAAATGTGGCCGTGTTTAGCTAGTAGGTTTATATAAAATATTCACTTACGATCTCATTATACAAAATTTATCCCAAAAATATATATATATATATATATATATATATATATATATATATATATATATATATATATATATATATATATATATATATATATATATATATATATATATATATATATATATATATATATATATATATATATATATATATATATATATATATATATATATATATATATATATATATATATATATATATATATATATATATATATATATATATATATATATATATATATATATATATATATATCTTTTAAGGTGTGCAATAAAATGTACTCTCTCTCTCTCTCTCTCTCTCAAAATGCGTATACCCTACATGGTCTTAAATAATTTTGCAGCCATCAATAGCCTGTGACTTTTCAGGTCAATTTATCCGAACGGATTTTTTGTGATGTTCCTACATTGCCAGTTTCTCATACACTAAACAACGTTTAAAATTTGAGAGGACATTAATATACATTCTCGTCTCCATAATAAGTCATGATAGCCTAGTTGCTGGGTGATCGGAATTCGAGTCAAGAGACCCAAGTTCGATCCCCAGGTGGCTGGCTTGTACCAATGGGTATTTTCAAAAACTTTATATCGTTGGCTTGGGCATAAAGACGGCGACGGGATCGCCACCTGTCGCGCTGTCCCGAAAAATGTCTTCGGTGGAAGGTAAGTCGAAGGGACTTAATTGTCTAGACTAGAACTCAGTCTACCCTTGTATTGGGAATAGCGTGCACATATTTTTTTAATTACCATCACTTGTTTTCATGACAAAACGCTTTAACGACAGTTTCGCGGCAAATAAACTCGTATAGAGATCTAATCAATAGAAGGTGGTACAAGGCGCGCTTGTAAATACAGAGAAGTAGACCTAATGATAGACAAATCAGCAATCTATATCATGCTAATAGGATGCAGACACTATTGCCTATATAATACAAGGGACTATCGTTCTCAGGATCAAATTACGCCAGAAGTCAGCGAATGACGTATTATTATATGTCGCAAAAGAGATATTAAATCTAGTAATCGACTTCTATACTTGCGCAGACCAATCAAGCACTGCGGGTGGCATTCTGTTTGAAGCCCGCGTTCGTAAATATTTATAATTTTATACGCATTACTTTTGTAAAGATAATAAATAATTTATTAATGAATCTTTCGACGTAGTCATTAAATGGGCATCAGTATATGCAATAGTGCAGGACATAAATAATAAATTAATATCTTCACACATTTCCCAATACAGGGGTAGACAGAGGTCTAATCTAGACAATTAAGTCCCATCGACCCACCTTCCACCGAAGATATTTTCGGGACAACGTGACAGGTGGTGAGCCCGTTGCCGTCTTTAGGACATAAGTATAATTAAAAAATAAACTCTCATGGTCTTATATTCCGTTCCGGTGTCTGAGCCATTTAATTCAGTCATTTCACCCGATCACTAAAGTTTATTTGAGACCAAAGTTCAAATCTTACATAAGTATCGAAAACTTATCAGTAAGAATAACCGCATATAGACCGAATACACCGATTTTAATTCAGATACTCTTGACTATAGGGGCTAATATTCATTTATATCTTCGGGTATCATCCCTGGCGGAGTAGCCAGACAGAACAAATATTACATACCGAAATTTAAGGTTTACAGTCTATTAAAATATTGTTACTTACCATATCAACAATCGTTACTTGAGAACGACTCGGTCAATTTTATTATTACTAAGGTATACTAGTAGACCTTTTGAAGGCGCAGAGACACTGAACGTGCTCATTTAAATAAGATTTTCTCGCCAACAGATATAATGCTGAATATAAACAAATGAATACCTGCATTATTTTGTTTACATCATTCTTTTGTTTATATATTGATTATAAGTATTCTAAAATACACTATCAAAACCTGGAGCTATCTAGCACTAATTCAATATAATATACTAGTGCCTTACCCCATTATTATAACATTGGCAATACATCTCTTTGCATGTCTAACCACATTGTCGTGTTCGAAAATAGTCACGTCAGTGTATAGAAAACATTAAAACCCTCGTCGCGTGCTCTAAACTCCTGTTACCATCATTAGACTAACTGACAATGAAGTGGCGTTCGATTTATATGTAAATGAAACCAGGCCTCTTTGACCAAGACCAGACCAAGTGCTATTTTCTGGCAACACCGTTAGCTTATCTGGACGTAGGCTTATTCTATAGTAAAATTGTACATTTTTTTTTTGTAAGATTTTCATGAGTTGGTGTTGGTTTGATGTGTCTGTGAATTATGTAACTGTTTTTATGTTATAGAATCTGAATACGAATTCCAACTCGAAGGTTTTACTAAGCAGCATAAATTGTTTACTTACTACTACCAAATGTAGTTAGGTTTTGCGTGCAATTAATCACCGATAAATCAGTGAGAGGTAACGTATTAAAGCTACCAGTAAATTAAAATTATTAAATTGCATTAGTTCCGGATTGTTACCTTTTATTTATTAACAAATTTTATCTCTTTTAATATCTGTAGAAATTTAAAAGAAAAGTTGCAACAGTCAAATATTTATTCTTTATCACGGATTTGTTTAGAGACAGAAATTGCAAATATAATAATGCAGTGATGTACACACTGATTGGCCGTGTAGTATAGAATATACAACTCTATTTCTTCTCGTAGGAATCGTAAGAGGCGACAATAGGAAAATTTCCATAAAATTTTATTGATTACCGCTGATGATTTAATAACCATCACAAAAAAATACTGGACCAAAAACAGACCGTTTACGGGCAACAGCATGTAAAGTGCGTTGCTTCTGGTACTGCGATCTCCAATCCGCTTGCCAAGGGTGGCATTGTGGCAAGCCCTTTTTGAGTTCTCTCAAAAATATACATTACAGGTTTCTGCCTATATTTTGTGAGAAGGTGGCACAAGAATAATAGACGTGCGCTACCTACTTGCTTATTTTAAAGAAAGGAATTGGGAGAGATGGGGAATGGGTTACTTTCAAAATCTATTTACACGAAATACATGTGCTTAGAAAATTATTCTCCTTTTGAACTTCAACTGGTAACCACTTACAGGAACTAATCTTCGTATGTATGAGATTTATTCCGATTTAAATCGCTTTAATTGCCTTGTTATGGATTATCGTGAAAGTGCCTTGAATTTTAGATTGACGAGAAACGCATTTAATATACAATGCCTTTGTGCTCATTAGTGCATGTTTTATTGTTACACATTCGTATGTAAACAGAATTTTTGTTTCATTAGTCGTATAGGGTTAATTCGTGTTACATTTCCTAGTAATTTTAAATAAGGTTATCATGTAATAAATAATAAATAAATATCTTCATGCAATTCCGAATACAGGGGTACACATATAAGGGGAAGATATTTTCGGGAAAGTGACAGGTGGTGAGCCCGTCGCCGTCTTTATGCCTAAGCCAACGATATAAATCGTACATAAGGTTTGAAAAAACCCATTCGTACGATCCTACCACCAGGGATCGAACTCGGGTTTCATGACTCGAATTTCGACCACCTAACCACTCGGCTATCGTGACTTTTATGATATGTTTTACACACACACACATATATATATATATATATATATATATATATATATATATATATATATATATATATATATATATATATATATATATATATATATATATATATATATATATATACATATATATATATACATATATATATATATATATATATATATATATATATATATATATATATTTATAAGTCTTTGACTTTCGAAGGAAGCACCATGACATTAAATATAGAGTTTATCACATACAACAGAAAAATGCCGGGGCCAGTCGTTAGTTATAAACAAAATCGTAATCGTGAAATGGTGTTGTTGATTTCCACGAAGCAAAAATCTACATTGCATTTAATTGATACAAATCTGACAGCAATTCTAAGCTTTCATTAGAATTAACTATCATTAACACCAGGGAAGAACAATTATTTGCTATCTATGATCTGTATAATTACGACCGCTCGTTAATTAAGCTGTTACAGTTTTTAAATGATTGCAAAGTCTAACAAAATATTCTTATTGTTTAAAATGTATGGTGATTGCGAAATTTTGTCGGCCTAAACGTTTTGACATTTCTCGAATTTCTTTAATAATTTCCATTTTTATATCATCACGTATTGCTCAATACTGGAGTAGTCAGAATCTGAATCGGTTTTTTTTCTAGTGTCTAAAGCACTTGCTTAGAATAAAATTAAATAAAATATCTTCACGAAATTCCCAATAAAAGGGTAGACAGGGGTCTATTCTAGACAATTAAGTCCCTTCGACCCACGTTCCACCGAAGATATTTTTGGGACAATAGGTGGTGAGCCCGTCTCCGTCTTTATGTCTCGGCTATCGTCACTTGCTTAGAATTGCGCAAAATTATTAAATTTTCGACCAATATAGAACTAAAAATAACTTTTGGTCACGGCGTTAGAATATGCCATCCGCTTTCTTCCGGGAGTGTTTTAAGAAGCGTCATGGGAATCAATAGCCTTGAAATTATTTCGCTACCAACAGATCGCGGGATAGCTATCTCCAAATATACTAGACCAAATTTTAGAGAGTCTGTGACGGGCAATTTGCAGTGTGCCTGGTACTACGATTGACAACCTACTTGCCTGTATATCCTGCAGTGGACATTTACAGGCCGCTATAATAGATATAAATCTGCCAAAATTTTTAATGCTTCTATAAAAGGATACGACCATTCGTGCCTTTTAAACAGATTGTAATTCTTACTTGTGCGAAAAATAATTGAACGTGACATTTTAGGAAATTAATTTTTATTTACTGTAAAAGCGTGTCAAATTTATTATAAGCGTGAATTTATTAAATGCGTTATGTAAATAACTGTACCGGTTCTGGTGCTACGCGTCGTCAGCTGTTGACGCGTGAGGCGGCGTGGTGATTATTCACAGTAATAATGCTAATTTATCTGCAACATATTTCTACTGTTACCTTTTTTCTTGCCAGAATTAAAAAAAAAAAGTTGCTCAAATAAGGATATGTGGAGAAATATGTATAAATTCATTCATGGTAAGGAAAATTAATAATATTTTTTTATGTTCACGTAATTCCAAATGCTTGGGTAGTCAGAGGTTTAGCCCTTTTACACAATTTAGCCCTTTCGTCGCACATTTCACCGGATTTGGGACATCGTGACAAGTGCTGATCCTATCACCGTCTAAGAAACTCATAAATAGTTCGTTTTTACTATATAAGAGTACACTTTAACATCTTCTACCCAGGAATATTTTCCGTCAGATGATCGGAAAACTACCTTTTTTTTTAAAGAAAAGGGAGGCAAACGAGCAGCTGGCTCACGTGATGGTAAGTGATTACCGCCGCCCATGAACACCCGCAATACCAGAGGCATACATCTCGGGCTTGTGTAGCGGTGCAATCGGTGAATAAGGAAAGTTTTCTAACTAGTACTATTACCACGGCACCCGTCGCTCCGAAGAACTCGGTCGAAGTTCTAAAGGTTGAGTTTACTCCCTGAAGTTCCTAGACTTTGAGACTTTGGGCGACCACACCCCCGGGATAACGTCTGTTTGCCAATTGACACGCCCTTGCCGTAACAATTGTAACTGGCCAACAGCGTTCCAAGCGCGTCGGACACCCTATCCCTTTTCTTAGAAAAGGGCACCGGTGTTCGGCCCTGCGGTGTACTTGTACACTTCGGGGTATTAAGTCTCATTTCGCCGGGACATCTCTCTTTAAGTTAACAAACCCCAAACCGCTCGCTGGGCGCTGTGCTGGGCCTCCGAAAGGTTTCACCCGGCTAAGTGGCCCGCGCTGAGGGGCGGGGGGGAGTGGTCAAGCGACATAGGAACCGTATCGTTCGCACGTCTACGAAATAAGCACATACATACATATTAGGTACACACTACACTCAGTGTATAAGAATGTCGGATGAGGGGACCCACCCCCCTCCCGCCGACCTAGGGAACCACCGACAAGCGGCGGACAACGACGTTCGAAAGGACACTAGTGAAGCGAGACCTATTCAATCCCGAAATCGGTGATTTTACCTCCCGGGATAGCAAGACCGGGATACCACGGCCACTGCCGCGCACACGCGCATCGCCCCGACCCCGCGTCTACTGACCGGCGATCTGAGTATCGTCAGGTGGAAGACACGGAGGTCCTACAAGGGCGACTAGCCGCAAGACGTCGCACGCCGCCAGAAATCGACGCTCCCGCGGAGAAAAGGACAAAAACGCCTGTTCGGCATGAAGACCCGCCGCGATCGCCATCCTCATCCTCCTCGTCGGGTATTCCCCAGCCACCGAAACGCAAGTGGAAGAGGAAGGGGACCAGCACTTTACCCGGGAGGATGGGACTCTACCGAGTACGTCGGAATCTCCAATTTGGAAAGCGAGGCCGGAAATACGGTTGCTGTACCTGACGCTAGTTGTGTAACACAACTCAGCACGGGCCCGGCAACCAGTATAAATACGGAAGGAACGGACCTCGCAAAGTCGAGACGACTTATGATGCCCCCCACCCCTCCTGCAAACCTCCGTAGTGGGGTCAGCGTACAGAGGGGTCGCCTCAACCATACTAATCGAGCCAAAGAGGGCATGGCTCTAAACCGCTCTACCCCAACTCCCTCCGAAATGGAGGTTGAGACAAAGGCAGGGCAAAACCAATGTCGCCGGTAGAAACACCGGTCGACAAAGCTGCCGTCTACGATGCCCAAACGTGGGGGGCCAACGCGCCCAGGAACGTCGTCCGCATCGACGTACGCCACGATGGCAGCGGCACCCAAACGCCCGCGCAGCCCACCTGTGCCATCACCTGGGAAGGTGGTGGCCAAGGAAAAAGGAGGATAGTAAATATCCTCCGATTATAGTAGAATGCCTACCAGAGTGGGCAAAACACTTCCGTGCCCTGCATAATATTTTAGGGCACGCGCCGAATGCGCGCGCCCCTTCGGGAAAGGGTAAGATTCCGCCCGCATTCGGCCGATGAATACCGGAAGGTGCAGAGGTACCTAACGGAGCGCAGCAAGGAGGACGCAGCGCTCGCATGGTACTGCTATGCACCGACCGCGGAATTGCCCACTAAGGTGGGACTGCGTGGGCTACCAGCAGACACACATCCAGAAGATATCGAGGAGGCCCTTAAGGCGTTGGGCTTTCCCGTTACATTTGTGAGGGCAATCCCCCCGAAGAAAGGGAGACCGGGTTGCCTTTTCCACGTAAAATTACACCACCTTAGCCAAGAGGAGCTCAAGAGGCTGTATAACGTACACGAGCTCCTCTACATGCCCGGAGTAACGATCGAGGCATGGCAAGGCAGGAAGGCCCGGCTCAGTGCCACCGTTGCCAGGGTTCGGACACTCCTCGGCAAACTGCCATCCTTGACCAAATGTGTTAGATGCGCCGGGGATCACGTCGCATCAGATTGCCCCAAACCAAGGGATGGGCCACCGAAGTGCGCCAATTGCGGTAAGGCGCACTCGGCAAACGACAGAAGATGCGCTGTTATACAGCGCATCGCTCGCAAGAGGGGGATTAGAATGCCCCCCCCCCTCCCCCCCCCGCCAGCGCATGCGCCGCGGCAAAATACGCACAGAGGTGCACCATCAGTCGCAGAGGGCGCACCCGATGCGAGACCCATGCCACAGCCGCGACAGCCGCGGCGCCTGGAGGTGGCAACAGAAGTGGCACCAGCCACTAAACCCGGAAAGTTAGCAGCGGTAACAACTCTGCAACCGCCAGCTAACGAGGCCACGGAGAGGGGAGGTCCCCTCTCCACTAAGAGGAAGAGGAGGGGAAGAAGAAGAAAAGAAGACGGCCAAGTCCGAGGCCAGGGTGACCTCCACACCCATACCCCTCCCATTGCCACCATCCAGCCAGGGCCAGCAGTTGCCAACACGCAAGAAAATGTAACTCAGCATGTGCGAGTGCAACACCCAGCTCCGAGCACAAGCCTCAAGGGGAGAACCGAGGCCTCCCCTCAAATAACACCCGTGCCGACTACGATCGAGGCTGCACTAGCACAATTGGTCACAGTCGTCATGAAAATCCTAGGCGACGTCCTAGCGGCGATGACCACGGAGCTGACCCACTCACGGCTATTTTGACAGCCCTGACCCACCTGACAATGGCAAGAAATGGCTGAGCTCCGGGTAATGTACTGGAACCCAGGCGGCATCCAACAACAAGCCGCCAGTCTCCGCACTATGGTGCAGCAGCACGGAATCCAGGTCGTGTTGCTAGGGGAGACAAAACTCAGACCCGGACGCCATTTCAAGATCCCCAATTTCTTCGTGTATCGTCGCGACGAGGTCTCTCCCGAAGGAAAGGCCTACAGAGGCACGGCCATTTTGGTTAGGAGAGACCTAGTGCATGAGGAATTGGAGCTGCTGCCATTTATTTCAACCAGGAGCATCGGGATACTCCTGAAGACGGCCGGTGTGGAGCTAAGGATCTACGCAGCGTACCGCCCACCCGGCCCTCCTCTCTGCCCCTCGGACATCCGAACCGTCATGGACAACAGTTCTCCTGTCATTATGGCAGGAGATTTCAACGCCAAGCACCTGGCATGGGGTTCGCGCATCATGAACCCCGCCGGCAGGAGACTGTTTGAAGACGCCGAAGAAGGGGGATATGAAGTGCTGGGACCAGGAGCTCCCACACATATCCCCACGACAACAACACATCGGCCGGATGTCCTGGATATAGTTCTCTGCCAAGGAATCACATGTCCGGTCCAAGTGGAGGTGCTGTATGACCTGGACACGCAGCACCTACCAATTCTCATTACCATGTCGACCAGCGCCGACTCCGTAGTGCCCCGGGGCCTCCGAACGAAGACCAACTGGGAGCAATACAGAAGAGCGCTGGCGAACCTTACCTGCGGTGCGAGTATAACATCTGGAGAAGAGGTAGAAGTGGCCGCTAAATATATCTGTGAAAAGATACATCAAGAGTATCTAGCGGCCACCAGGACAATACCTGACACGCACCGTGGGAGGTACTCCCACGGAGGCTCAAAACTCTCCTAGAGGAGAAACGATCCACTAGGAAGCTTTGGGCTAGAACCAGATGTCCCAAAGTAAAGGCAAAACTCAACTCCATTACCGAAAAGCTGTCGGAAGGGATAAAGGCCTTCCGAGGCGAGTCATGGAACGCTCGCATCGAGGAGGCCTCGGAACATCCAGCCTCGCTATATCAGCTCACCCGACAGCTTTCGCGCACACCACAGCCCATTTGCCCACTAGTGGACAGCACAGGAAAACGGCACTACGGAGCACGAGACCGGGCCGAGATCCTGGCAGAACATTTAGAGGGCAGTTCAAACCCAATACTGCTGCTGCTGTCGTCGCAGACTTCCACAGGAGGTTGAGCATTGTGTACAGGAGTTCCTGACGAGCCCGGCGCCACCATTAGGAGGGGACGATTTCATGTCCCCTTCTGAAGTAAGAAGAGTGGCACAGCGCCTACCACTACGGAAAGCGCCGGGCAACGATTGCATAACCACCACTGCAATAAGACAGCTGCCTAGGAAAGGGATCGTAGCACTGACCCGTTTGTTCAACGGGGTGCTACGCACCCAACACTACCCTTCCAAGTGGAAGGAAGGGAAAATCATAGTGCTGCCGAAGCCGGGGAAAAACAGAAGACACCCGGCAAGCTACCGTCCCATCACGCTACTGTCGTATGTAGCAAAGCTTTTTGAAAGGCTGCTGCTGCGGAGACTGCGACCACATGCAGAGCTCCGAAAGGAGCAATTCGGATTCCGCAGCGGCCACTCCACCACGGCGCAGCTGACCCGAGTGCTACACTACCTAGCGGCCGAAACCCATCTCGGCCGCTCCTGTCTGGGGGTCTTTCTCGACATAGAGAAGGCCTTCGACCGGGTGGCACACGGGTCTAATCTACAAACTAATAAGCAACACCACAACGCCGCCAGCGCTCATACGACTAGTGGCGTCATTTCTGGAGGGACGGAGCTTCTGTGTTAGCGTCGAGAGGATCGACTCGGCAGCACGAAGAATAGAGGCAGGAGTGCCACAAGGCAGCTGTCTTTCTCCGCACCTGTACGCAATTTACACCAACGACATCCCCACACTTGAAGGTCGCGTCCAAGAATGGGAACAAGATGTCATGCTCGCTCTCTACGCAGACGACAGCGCGTATTTTACGTCGTCCCGTCGGGCAGACATTGCAGCCAGGAGGATGCAATGTCTGCTGAACCTGCTGCCTGAATGGCTTGACAAATGGCGCATGGCCGTGAACGTTGGCAAGACATGCGCCATAATTGTCAACAGACAGGGACGTGTACCACCACCACTCAAGCTCCGAGGCCAGGATGTAGAGTGGAAGAAGACAGTGACCTACCTTGGATGCCAGATTGACCGCTCTCTACGTATGACCCTCAGGTCGAATACGTCATGCAGCGCGCAAGAGCTGCGAGGGCGGTCCTCCGTCCGGTTCTGGCATCCAACCTGCCAACGAAGACCAAGGTAGGGATCTACAAGACCTACATCCGCTCGCGAATCACATATGCTGCACCAGCGTGGTACGCGTTCACATCTCCGCACAGCGGAAAAGATTGCAGGTTCAGCAGAACATTTCCCTAAGAACGATTGTGGGAGCTGGTCGTTACGTCCGGAATGACGTCATCGCCAGAGATCTTAAAATCGAATCTATCCACGACTTTGTGGTCCACTTGGCGCGGAAAATGTATGACCGCGCTGATAATGGGCCACATGAACACCTGCGCGACCTGGCGTCCTTATCGGACCTCCTGCCGCAGCACGCTCGACCACCAGAGCGGCGACCTCTCCCTAGGGAATTGTTGCAGCCACCACCCGACCTCGTTGAGGGGGAGGACGGGGAAGAGTGAAAGACCCGACGCATGGCGTAAAATACGCAACACACCGACATATATACCGCAGAAAGCGGTACCCAGGACCGGGGGAGCAGCAGCCCCCTGAGAAGACGCCCGGGCAATGAGGCTTGCCTCGAGGCCCGATACCTGCGAAAGCAGAAGAAATCCGCTCACGCTCACCAGAGGCTTAGCAGATGCATTGCCTGCCTAAGAGTGCCCCCACGGTGTGTAGGCCACCGGTTACCTGCACTCACCAGACGTAACGCAGAAGTTTTTTAGACTTCTACTTCACGCCGGTATTCTGTGAGGTCGTGGTCGGTCGAGCCGGCCCATTCATGTAACAACAAAAGCTAATGCGCGGCTCTACCACTGTTAAAATCTATCTTAAAAAATACTAGATCAAAAGTAAAACGGTGTCTGATAGCAGCGTCGCAGGTATGCAGGAACGGCTATTGCCAATCCACTTGCCAAGCGTTACGATAAGCAATTCTTCACACAACAATTTCTATAAGTCGTTAAGCCTGATCTGTGGTTATATTATTCCTAAAGAATGAAAGTATAAAATAATTAAACAGTATGAAAGAGCTTTAGATTAGTAATTTGAGTGGACAATGATGACAATTTAAACGAAATTTTTATGTTATGGTGAAAATTTTAAAACCATGAATTTAAGGATTTTGGACATGAACAGTAAGATATTTTTAATTCAAACAGTAAGATATTTTTAATTTAATTTTTAATCACATCTTTTATACCTATCAATCTGTTTAATAAAACAGATTGATAGGTATAAAAGATGTGATTACTCAAATAGACATAAAGCAAAAAATAACATATCCGTGTTTTTAAATTATGTGACTGTGTCTACTTTTATAATATGGCAAATCCCTGTCTAAGCTTAAAAAAATTGCTTACGTTTTTTTCGCTTCTCTATTTACAAGATTTTATTATAATAAATGTTAGCTAATCAATAACCAACGAATAAACAGCAAATAACTGTTACGCCTTATTATTTTGGTTACACACTCACGCGTCAGTCTGTTGACCCCGCATGGGATTAATAACGATGCAAAGAATCTTAGTTAAGTACGGAAGCGTAACTCTGAGGCGCTTGCAAATAAAGCTAATAAATGCAAAGGGTATCAGTTTTTTTTTCGTCAACAAAAATAGTTTAAAAAGACAATAGTTAAAGTTACTTTTTATATCTTACGTATTATATTATGTTAGTATTATATTATAATCCTAGGGAAGTCAGAGCTCTCTCTCAATTTACCGGAGTTTATTTGGGACAATGTAACATGTGGTGGTGATTTATAAGACAAACTAAGGCAATGATACAAATCGTAGTTATATTTCGAGAAACTAATCGCTACGTCCTTTCTCCTGTGGATAGAATTCGAGCCTCCAGATTAGAATGCCGTCTACTCAGTTCTCGTCGATATAAAGTATAAAAAGTTAAGCAAGAACATATCCCAAAAAGGAATCACATAGATTACATAACACATATACATAAAGTCCACTGCAGGACATAGGCCTCTCCCATATAAAAGATTTGCCATAATCGCCACGCTTTGGCAAGCGAATTGGCATACATAGATTAATAGTAAGTTATAAAGTAAGGAGCGGTAAATGAAAATTATAAAATTACATCTTAATTCATCATCCTTGACAGATTAACCAGACACAAGATTGCTAAGTGGCATAATCCTTTCATACTTTGTACTTTCTACCTTTTTTTATATAAATCTTCTGTGAGTGTACGTCACTCCTTTTAAACAGCTGGATAGATTTTAATAAAAAAAATTTATTCAAATTCTGAAGCATTCCAAAAAGAAGAAGGATCCAGGTATCCAGCCCCTATTTGATTATATTCACGTTAGGGTCCGGTAGTTGGCCGGGTTTTCGAATATGGGGATTGTTTTTTTAGATTTTTTGTATAACCAATTACAACATAACATTTACATAACATTTACCACAATAGTTACGTTAATTGTATTGAAATTGGTATTGGATTAAAATTAGCTTTGCTTAGTCACGATAGCCAAGTGGTTGGGTGGTCGGAATTTCGATCAAGAGACCCGAGTTCGATCCCCTTGTGGCAGTCTCGTACCAATGGGTTTTTTAAATGAAACTTATGTACGAATTATATCGTTGGCTTGGACATGAAGACGGCGCCGGGCTCACCACCTGTCACGTTGTCCCGGTGATAAAAAATATCTTCGGTGGAAGGTGGGGCAAAGGGACTTAATTGTCTAGACTAGACCTCTGTCTACTCCTGTATTGGAAATTGCGTGAAGACATTTATTTTTATTTTATTTGTTTATTACTAAAGTTAGTCCATTCACTGGTCAGCACAGTCTGTTGAACTCACTAGGTTATCTATAAATATCTATAGATAATCTAAACTAATACTACAGTCAATAAATAACATTAAGAAAGCTAATAACACGATTTTAAGAATTCATTGTAACCGTCACAAATGTTTTATATTTTATTTCTTAAATTCCATTATTATAAAGTAGTTGTAAGACTTTCGATTTGCATGAGAAGAAAGTATTCAATTTAACTGACTGTTATGTTATCTCAAAGCTTCTTCAGAACCAAACGTTTTACCGCTAATTTCATATTCAGCACGCTTTGACCAATTACATAACGAAATTTTCTATAAATACACATAAATTTGACGTACGAGCTGTAAAGCAATTTGTGTTGCGTAAGATTTTGTAAGTTCTCGCGCCGATTGAGAATCACTTGTAATATCCAGCATGATTGGAATTTCCTGTATATCTCCACTAACGGAAGTTATCTTTACTTTTCTCAGGTACAATTAGAAGCTAGACTGAAGATTCCTGATATAGCTGTTTCCACGTATCCTGTAGGGGTAAAAAGTAAGTATCGATTGATAAACATCGATAATTGGTTTCTCATTCAGCCAAGTAGTGATACCACAGCCCACAAGTGGCCATAGGCCTAAACAAAAATACACGAGATTTGCTTATGCTACACCAGGCTATGGAATTGATGAGAATGTAGTGCCAGTATGCGCTTTGCACTAGAGATTCTGGCTATTTTAGGGTAGCCATTTGTACAAATACTTGACAATGTACGATGAATTTGATTTTACTATGTTCTAATTTTTATGTAAAACATACGAGTATTGATCGTCAATGGTGTATCATGACGATGGTATTGAAAACCAGTGCTATGTTGGTATTTATTTCCGACTTTGTATAATGCTGAAACGCAATCGTCGCTTGCTAAAAAAAAGTAGTGCACCAGGTTTTTCGCCTTTTTAAAATTTAGAATGTTAATTTATTTTTCATTTTTTTTTCATGTTCTTTGCTTCAATATGCATTCATTTTTTAACGAATAAACGTTTTCTTTCATTGTTTAACGGGTGAGAGGAAATATTAATAAATATTAATAAAATTAATATTTATTAATATTTCTATCCAAGAAATATTAATAAAATTATACTGAATTTCATCTGGATGAATGATGATTTTTTTTGCAAAAAAAAAAACAAAAACATGTCTATGCTATGAAAACAGGTGATTAAGTAACATAATGTACGAAATAAATGTCAAATTCATGTTGAATACAGCACTTATTTCGATTCAAATTTAAATTTTTAACAGTGGTAGAGCCACGCATCAGCTTTTATTGTTGCATGAATGGGCCGGCTTGACCGGGAAAGTACCACCACCTCACAGAATACCGGCGTAAAGTAGAAGTCTAACTTCTGCGTTCCGTCTGGTGAGTGCAGGTAACCGGTGGCCCACACACCCCCCTCTCCCAATTATGGGGGGGGGGGGCTCCCTTTTCTATAAAAAAAATTAGATACTAGTTAAATTATCTTTTATTCTATTCTACTTACAAAAGTTTGACATAAACGAGTTAACTATGAAATTTATCGGATTTAAGATCCTTATTTTTATTTGTTTATCGTTTCCAAACCAAAAATTACGCAAAAAAGTAAGAACAACTATCATTTGTATCTAATGCACATGCTATAGATAAATTTATAAATTAATATCTTAATTTGATTAAAATTAATAATTCATTACTTTTACGCATACAAAGTTATTTCGGAAAAACACTCAAAGGATCTGGACAGTTTAGTTTTTTAAAACGAAATATTATACTTTAGATTTGCATAGAATATATAAAAATTCTTTAAATAATTTATTTTGCATGTGAATGCTATAATTTACGCTAAAGTCGTGTTATTTTCTAGCATTAGAAATTTCCAACTTATTAAAAAAACAGATTTCACAACTTTGAATCATATACACTACAGAAAACTAAAAAAGCTATAATACCAACATCTACGCACACTAAGTCTACATAAAGCATTTTTTTTTTTTATATTCTTTATTGTACACCACAAAGGAAGATGAAAATAAGTACAAGTAACATATAGGTAGTACAAGAGGCGGTCTTATTACTAAAAAGCAATTTCTTCCAGACAACCTTGATATAGAAGCGTATGAAGAAATAACGAAGAAAAGGAGGGTGGTGTACCGCTATTATTCAAAATAGATTACTAAATGATGGCAGCCGTAATATAAAGGATTTTTTTATGAATAAAGAAATAAGGAGATGGGGGGAAAAAAAAGGGAATGAAACTAAAAACGTGGGAAATGGCGTTAGGTTTCTAGATAATAGGAATTAAGAAGTTTTTTGAATGAAGGAAGAGATGGAGCACGTCGAATATGTAAGGGCAAAGTGTTCCACAGGCGGACAGCGGTAACAGTAAAAGATTTATTATAAAAGGAAGAGGAGTGTAGAGGAGTTCGGAGGGAAAGATTGACAGCGGAGCGAAGAAACCGATCATAGGAAAGGGACATATACTCAAACCGATCTTTTAGGTATTGGGGAGAGTATGGATTAAACAGCACGGAGTACAAAGCAGAAAGGATGTGCGTATTCCTGCGAAGGCGGATTGGCAGCCACTTGAGCTTCTTGCGAAATTCAGAAATGTGGTCATATTTGCGAAGCCCAAATATGTAACGAATACTAAGGTTTTGAATTCGCTCAAGTTTGTTAAGCTGCTCTTCAGTTATGTCGAGATAGCAAATATCAGCATAGTCAAGGATGGGCAAAAGTAAGGACTGAGCAAGCACAACTTTAGTAGTCAACGGTAGGAAGTTACGTAGTCTGCGTAAAGAACCCAGTGTTGCAAACATTTTACGACTAACTTCGTTAATTTGTGGAGTCCATGTCAAACAGGAGTCAAATATAACACCCAGATTCTTAAGTTTTTTGCTATAAGGGATATGAGTACCATTGAGATAAATTTGCGGTATATTAGACCAATCAATTTTAGAAATAATTCTTGGACTTCCAACAATTATTGACTGACTTTTCTTTTCAATTGCTGTTGGCAGGGCTTCCAATGAAGATTGTTTATAAATTTGGAGATCGTCTGCATACAAGTGGTAAGAAGAAGATATGTGATTGCTTACTGAATTAATGAAAATAGCAAAAGGAGCGGAGACAACACGCCACCTTGAGGACGCCAGCGCCAATACTAGTCCAGGTGGAAAAAATATCCTGAACCTGGATACGTTGCCGGCGTCCTACTAGGTAACTACGAAACCAATCAATTGCAGCCGGAGATATGTTAAGAGAGCGCAAAATACCTAACAGGATTTCAAAATCAACAGTATTAAACGCATTACTGAAATCCAGCAGAGTAAGTACTGTTAACTTTTGATTTTCCATTCCATAACGAATATCGTCAGTAATTTGCAAAAGTGCTGTGGTTGTACTGTGTCCGGGTCGGAAACCGGATTGCAGAGGATTGAAAAGGTTTTGATCAGATAGGTAGGAATTAAGTTGGTTATAAACAAGACGTTCAAGAACTTTGGATAGAAAGGGAAGTAGAGAAATTGGCCGATAATCGGAGAAGATCACAGGATTCGTCTTTTCGGGATAGGAATTACATAAGCATCTTTCCAAACAGTAGGAAAAGAAGCAGTGTTCAAGGATTTATTAAGGATGGCAGTAATTACAGGGCTAAGGAAGTCAACGAGGGGGGATTATCATTTTACGGCTGATACTATCAGTACCGACTGAATTCGAATGGATGGATAAGATAGCTCTCTTTACACCACAGCTGTCAAATTGATTAAGATTAAAAGCAGGAGAATCTGGAGCGGGAATACTTGAAAGGAAATTCAACGTATCATCTTTTGCTTGATTATCAACAAAAGAAGAAGAAGAGAAATGCTGGTTAAGCTGGTTAATATCTATACCGTGATAATTTAAGTTATTATTTGAGTTCCCAACTCCTAAAGATTTAAGAAATTTCCAGACTCTGGCTGAGTCAGGATCTTGAACTGATTCGTGAATATGGCGTCGTTGTGCTTTCCTACACACATTGTTGCAGCGATTCCGTATTGACCTGTATTTCTCTTTATTAGAGTAACTAGGGTCTGACTTGTATCTTGATTTTAAACTATTTTTCTTCTCAATGAGTTTCTTTATATCATCATTTAACCAAGGAGAGGGAGGATGCTTGACGCGTACAGGACGAACAGGTGCATGTTTATCGTATAATTGAATTAAGAAAGAGTTAAATAAAGCAACTTGTTCGTCAACTGTGGCCGCATTAACAACTAAACTCCAATTTAATTCCTCGGCGTCCTGCATAAGCTGATCTAAGTTTATACTACTAAAATTGCGCTGAAATAAAATCCTTGACTTAGCTTTCGGGGGTCTAATTTTATAGGATAAGTATATAGCATCGTGATAAGAAAAAGCATCTGCAGCACACTGACCATGTTTTTCAACATGGCCCAGTGAGGACACAAACATTAAGTCAAGAAGAGAAGGAGAACAGTTTGGAAAAAAATGCGTAGCAGAAGAGGGAAGAAGTTTCAAATTTGCCGCCTCAATGATGGATTTTAGCCGGGTTGATCTTAAATTATTTTTTAAGAGACATGTGTTAAAATCTCCCATAATTATGGAATGATCGTAAGATGGCGCTAGATCTTCAAGGAGTTTTTCTAAAATAGGAAAATAGTCAACTGTAGGAGAAGGGCTGTAAAAAACACCAATAAGCATTTTAGTATGTGAGAGAAGAACTTCAATGAAGAGGAATTCTGCATTGCATCCAGACTGCGGCGAATTTGATAAGCGAATGATTGAGTAAGGTATATGGGATCGAAGATAAATAGCTACACCACCACCGCTCCGATCAGTACGGTCGTTACGAATAAGGTGAAAGTCTGGAAGCGAGTAGGAAGTTGAAGGAATACAAGGTTTTAACCATGATTCCGAAACAAGCACAGCGTGTAAATTTTAATATTAAAACTCGACAACAAATCGGGGTAATGTGCAGGAATACTTTGAGCGTTTATGTGAACAATGTTAAAGTTTTTATCGACATCTGCAAAACAAGTGTCCAAAGTAATATTTAAAGGAGGAATGCTTTCGAAACTATCGTTGCTGCTCGACCCAATAGAAGTGGAACCAGAAGATAAGGAGTTATACTGGCTAGCATCATCATCTAGTAACATCATTATTTAAAATTAACACTATATCAAAAAACAATAAATAATACAAATTCTTAAAAATAAAACAAACTTAAAAAGTATATAAGATATAAAAAGTCATCAGTACCCACCAGCAGTTTGAATAGGAATTTCAAATAACTATACAACTATAAATACGAAAGTAAGTAAAGAAGGCTAAAAGTAACAAAAAATATAAAATAATGACAACAATAAGCAATAAACTCGAGGGACCTTCAATTGACTTATAGTGTAAATTATGAGAATAGATAAATAGATTAGAGAAATATTTAACTTTTAGCTGTCATTTTGTACGTGATTATTCTGATCAAAATGATTTTACAAAAGTTAAGGTTCTATCATTATGTGGCCTTTGCCTATGAAAACAACCATAAATTTAGAAACCTTTACGTCAAATGTCAATTTCAATCTCGAGCGAATAATAAAAACAACAACAATCAATTTCAACTTGTCTAGCATATTATTGATATTTTAAAACTTTAGACTTTTAAAACATAAATAAAGATAGTAGTATTATTGTGATAAGTGAGGTAACAATTTGTTTAGAGACAGCAAGATGTATATGTCACAAAGTGCAGAAGCTAAGAGCAAGTTAGCTAATATTTCACTGTAGAGTACATAATGTAGAAAGAATCCTGAACTTGAATTGTCAATTAATAACAATTAATGCTAATTTATGCTGCACTCTAAAGCTAAAAATCGTGTCATGCACTACATTGTAGAATAACACATCAAACAACAGTACTATAATCAATGTACAGAGGAAGAAAATAATATTTCAGAACAAACTGTAATGCAAATAAAAAGAATGTACTAACAAGAAAGCCAACATAGTCAGCATTCATAAAGACAAGATCATTATCATAATAAGCAAAATGATGTTATCTTCAAAATCTGTCTGGAAGTCTGCTTGAAGTATAAGGTTCCTATTTTAATAGACATAAATATCAATTTCAGTAATATGTCGATGGATCACTTCGACCGCAATTTTAGCAATATGGTTGTTTGTTAACAATATGGAATGGAAGGTTTTATTGTTTTAACACAATATTTTTTAAAAACGATAATTTATAGACTGTAAACATAGTTAATAATAAATAAATATTTAGTAAATTTATACATATATATTGAGTAAATAAATAAAATCAATTTTTTGTTTATTTTTTCAATAGATAAATAAATAAATACATGTTTAGATAGGTACAACATCACATACATTGTTCCGATCCCAACGTAAGATGCTAAAGCAGTTGAGGTATAGGAATCGGAAACAACGAAGGCACCGCAAGCACCCAGACCCGAATAAATGTAGAAAAAGTGGATTTTCTACATTGACCATCCGGGAATCGAATCAATGGCGACACCTTGAAAACCGGTGTTTACGCCGCTCGTCCACGGAGGTCAACAATACATAGACAGGAACATCAAAAACATTGCTCAGATCCCAAAGTAGCACTTGTATTATGTACACCCAGATCTGAGAAAATATAGAAAAATTGTTATTTTTATTCATCCGACCGGGAATCGGACCCGCCACTCGTCCATGGAGGTATTCTCAACAACGGAAACATAGTTTAGGTTTGAAAAAATGCACGCACTGAATAGTGAATCGCTTAAGATTTATCATCGCACATAGTGAATACCAAATGAATACATAACGTTATGCTTTCCAGTTTTATGTCTGTAATATATAGGTGAGACTTTTTATCTGTCCTCACTATGATAATTATAATAATTGATTGCGAAGAAATTACATAAATGGTATGGCGTAGCGTTAGCACACGCTGGATTATATTTCATTCGATTTATTTTCAACTGTTAAATTAAATTCAATTAATCGTTGTGTTAGTAATGTTAATGCAATTTCAAGGATATTTATAGATTTATCACTTCATAGCATCTCTTATTTGAACTAATTTTGTCTTGAGGTATTTTTCATACATTGGGGTAGACTTAGGTCTAGTCTAGACAATTAAGTCCCTTCAACCTACCTTCCACCGAAGATATTTTCGGGACCACGTAACATATATATATAAATACCATACATTTTTTCGATCCCGATATAACATGCTAAAGGCACTTGTGGTATCAGAAACAATGAAGGCACCACAAACACCCAGACCCGAGAAAATGTAGAAAAAGTGGTTTTTCTACATTGACCTGACCGGGAATTGAACCAGGGACCTCGAGATTGCGACACCTTGAAAACTTTTACGCTATTGGATCACGGAGGTCGTGATGTACCGATAATTAATTTTTAACAGCATAGTATCAATATCAATTCAATCAAAATCAGCAGTATCAATGAACACTATTGATTTATTCATTACGCAACTCTTGTAACATAAGACGTAAAACTAAACTGATTGATTGACACTCGAATCAATGACTGGACGGTATGCAGTCTGGTACACGAAGTCATTTTTACCGGGAACTGTCTCTTCTAATTACGAGATACGTCTAGAATAGTCGAACAAACCAAAAGGAGATTTCGAATAAGCAATGAATAGGACATGAAATATAATATTTACGTTATATAACAATACATAAGTTATATAACGCTAATGCGGTGGATTAGCTGTGTTCTTAAAAAGTAATATAATATTTGAGTTATGAAAATTAAAGTTTGTATTCGAGTCATATAAGTAAGTATTTAACTAATATGTATATATAGTACATCAGGACATCGATAGAATCGTCTGTCACGTTATCTCAAATAAACTTCTCAAATAAATCTAAATTATCTCGACGTCCATCTTCTCAATAATTAGAAAATGGGTGAAGACAAAATGTATCTCGAGTTATATTTATGGAAATAATATTACATTTAAAGTCAGTCGTATATATTGCACTATTGTAATTTATTTAATAAAAATAAAAGTAAGACTAACAATAGCCGAGTGGTGGTAATTTCGAGTCAAGAGATCTGAATTCGATCTCCAGGTGGCAGCCACGTACCGATGGGTTTTTTCAAAAAAATATGTACGAATTATATCGTCGGCTTGGACATTGAGACGGCGACGGGCACCACCACCTGTCACGTTGTTCCAAAATATCTTCGGTGATAGGTGGGTCGAAGGGACTTAATTGTCTAGACTAGACCTCTTTCAACTTTTGTATTTCTATATCTGCGTGAAGATATTTTTTTTTTCTAAAGGCAATAATATTACATTTTAATGCAGTCATATGTATTAAGAAAATTGTGTTTTTTATTAACAATAAAAGTTTTTAAACACTAATTGCTATCATCAAACCATTCTACATGATCCAGTATACGTATGTAGTATAGACATACAAAGCGCCCTGCGGCACAAAAGCGCAATTTAATATAATAGACCAACTTAAATAACGCGCCATTAACTTAAACATACATATTTCCTAACGCATATGAACTAGCAAAGATAGAACTCTTTATACCTCCGGCGAAATTTGACCAAACCGCACCGGACTAATGATTTGGTGGTTAATGGTCAAGAGCGGCAGAGGGAAAGCCTTTGACCATAACGTGGCTTATTTGCGGTTAGGAAATATGATGCCTACTTGTTAATGTCCCCGGTATATACTAAGTAGACGATTGGTACAGGATTTTTGTAGCCGTTAACTTTATTCAGGTTATGGTTTTATGACAGGTCACGACTTCAAATCCCGGTGAATTATTTTGCTTTTTTCTTTAGCAGTATTCGTTTTTCTGTTGTGACTGTTTCAACTGTTTATGTTGTATTGCATGTTTCTTTTCTATTGCGGCTCATTCCTTTAAGCTCGTTTAAATCTAAATCTTGTATGTGTCCCAAATTATATTGTGGTATGATAATCACTCTAACGATTTAGATAATATTTTGTCTTTATATATTTTTTCACATTCGACGTTTATCAATTGGGTGTGATCTTTGAATAAATTAGTCAATATAAATAAACAAAATAAATAAATATCTTCACACAATTCCCAATACAGGGTAGACAGAGGTCTAGTCTAGACAAATCCCCTTGACCCACCTTCCACCGAAGATATTGTCGGGACAACGTGACAGGTTGTGAGCCCGTTGCCGGCTTTATGTCCAAGCCAACGATATAATTCGTACAAAGTTTTTGAAAAACCCATTGGTACGAGCCGGCCACCTGGGGATCGAACTCGGGTCTCTTGACTCGTAATTCCGACCGCCCATCCACTCGGCTATTGTGACATTTTTTTTAGTCATTATTTTATTATTTATTATTTTATTTAGTCAATATAAAAAAAATAAGTCATTATTTTTTACTTAAGCGCCATCTTAACACCAAGCGAAGCATAAATACACTGATTAGAGTAATAAGATACGACATTGTCATTATACTAGATCGTATAGAAATAATAAAAGTTCATACAGATCGAGACTCATGGCGAATTCTGTCTAGCCCGTCGGGAATGCATTAAAATATGTGTGTGTATATTTTTCATATTTTTACATAAAATATATTTAAGTTTATGCGTTAAGGTTTTTTGATGCTGAAAGCAACTTTATATACAATACTGTAAAATATCGTGCCTATATTTAAGCAACATGGACTCAATGAATACCTCATTTAAATAATAGTCAATTCAGAGCTCTAAGCTTGCTCGGGCCTTCCCATGCTCGATAAATGGTCGTGTTTATGTAAACGAATTCAATGTTGCCGTGTATGGTGTTTAATTTGCTAATAAATGTCTAGAGATCGAAGTAAGTAGCATTTTATGTAACATGGAATCCAACCACATTACTTCTTATTCTAATTAATTGGCATTTATTTATCGCGAGGCGTTACCAGCTTAAAAATTTAATACCCTCTTTGTTTCTGTGGGCATCGTCAGAGAATACAAAGAGAAAAGGCTTGAAAACAGAAATGGGTATCGATAAATATCGACAGGTAACAGGGTAACTATGTCAAAACAGCAGAATGTTGACGGGCACCATCTCTGATGTGTTTTTTCGCGAATACATTTCTCTCAATATGGCTTAATTCATTTTTGATGAGGTCCTCATCAAGTCAAAATATGTAAATTTGTTTTTTTTTTATTTATATACGCATAACTTATAGAGTAGTCTGATTTCGATATTTTTTTTGTTGGGTAGGGTTAATTGAACGAGAATTGATTATTAGTAATTGTTAATTTATAATTGTAGTTGGTATCATATCAATAAGAAAAAAAATCGCCCCTAAAGATAAAAATAAGGAATGGTTGTTTGATTGTTCACCCACTCCGTTTTTACCGGTAAACAGATTGTATTGAAACTTGGCACATATAATATAGTAGTTCTGATAATATAACATAACTGAGGCCCTCTATTTATAACATATCATTATTGGGTTGTAACTACCACTGAGTGTCTCTTGGAGTAAATTTAAGCCACATAAAAATTAAAAAGTTTAGTCTCCTTACTTTCGAGATGGCTATCCCGACATCTTTCCGCAACCAATGTCATGTTCAACGCTTTCCCCGTAGTCACCTCTTACGACATCCACGGGAAGAAAGAGGATTGTTATATACTTATTCCGACACCACGCGTCAAATAATTTCAACACTCTGAGTTATTTCTTATAATAATATTCGCCCGTTCTCTGCACAATAATAACAATCATCATTGGTATAATTCATATAATACAAACGCAATACGTTTGCCCTGCCACTTGTTTTTATAAGAAACATAACGAGATCTCACTCCAGTGCGGTCAGCTTAATCGTCACTTCAGTTCATGATTGCAACGTTTCTTCGGAAGGACATCAACTGAACTCAGTTCACGTAGTGAAAGTAGAAAAAAGTCGTCGGCATTCCATACAACCATTACGTTATCTGTGAAAGGAAATGTCTTCTCATCTTTCATATTAAATTAACTACACAACATTCCAACCTAAAGCTTAAGAGCATTCATGTTTTATCCTGTACTGTCTAGGCTCTGGATGAATTGATTAAAAAATCTATAGCGAAGATGTGTCACGAGATTAGATTATTATCAATCACTACGATAACAGGACGATGCATTTATGTTTCATAATCACCTTGTGATTAATTCTCTGTGAGTACGATTTGATAACGTTATCAAATATTATGCAATTTATGAAATGATAAATTATCACAACAATGTTAATTAAAACTCCATACATGAATCAGTAATATTGTTTTGCATAGTTTTGTAATAGATAATCATTTATGATAAAATTTTGGATATACTTCTAGCATGTACGACTTATGTATGTATGTAGAAACTTATGTACGAATTATATTGTTGGCTTGTACTTAAAGAGGGCGACGGGCTCACCACCTGTCACGATACCCGGAAATATCTTCGGTGGAAAGTGGGTCAAAGGGACTTAATTGTCTAGACTAGACCTCTGTCTACCCCTGTATTGGGAATTGCGTGAAAATATTTATTTATTTATTTTTACTTCTAGCTCGTTCGCAATGTTACTGTAAACTTTCATCGTAATCCGGTAAGTAGATGGAACACATACTTTCACAAATGTATGATGATGTAGCCAAAGAAGTGTAGCTGAACTAACTAAATACAATATATTACTCTATTGTATCTCCATGGCTGAGCGGAGCGTTTGTTGCTGCATTGATGGATTGGCTCGACCAGTGCAGATTCACAATCGCGCAGAATACCCGCCTAAAGCATCTCACACTCAGACCCAAGAAAATGTAAAGAAAGTGTTTACTACAATGTCCCGATCGGAACCTCTGGCGGGGAGCTTCCAGGAGCTCTCGAAAGAGCTGGCAACACCATGAAAAACGGAGGATACGCCACTCGCCCATGGAGCTCGCCGCAAATTTCCCAGCAGTGTCACAAATTGTGTGTCCTCTGATACTGTGTGTATACTGTACTGCGTTTGTCTTCACTAGCAAAAAATTTATATAACTAAAAGGTTGGTGGATCCTTGGGCGATGATGGATAGTCCTATCTTCTTTTTCTTCCTTACAATATCTTTTCTCAATTATTTTTATAAGGTAGGCGACGCTGCCAAAGCTTCTCTGGCGTTGCGAGTGTGTGTGAGTATCAGTATGTGAGGACATAGTGTGTGAACCGATTGCTCTCTTAAAAAAAATTAAAATCGCCTATATCATTTGAGGTAAGGCTTTAACAGATAATGACAATGATATTTTAGCCATCAGGAATATCATGTTAAACAAAATTAAAATCAATACTATTAGCAAAATAATATGAAATCTTACCGTTATTACCGTGATAATATTTAACATAACACGATAGTTTTATAGTACATACTTAAAGATACGCATCTAAAGGGACAGACTCAAGTTTCCATATTTTATATCGTATTAAGGATAGACATAAAATCTAAACTTTTATCTATAATGAAAAAAGTTAAGGCTCTTTCTATATTATTAAATATACATTTAACAACGGTCTTAGTTTTGATTTGTATATATATTAATAACGTGTCTACATGCTAAATAATCGACTATCAGATCGACTGCTTGCTCATTTTCACCACTTACTTTGGCTTATCTTAACGCCTTTAATAGTCGACATAGCCCTCGCTTCTTGCCGTCTAGTGGATCACGGGTCTCAGTACACGATACTTTACACCTTAGATATAATTTCTTAAGATCCTTTATCGGGGGTTAGAGGTATAAACAGTATAATCCAAAGTGAAGGTGATAAGTTTGTCGCTAATATCCAAGACGTCGGTATAAATCATCATACAACATAAAGTACAAAAAGGACTGCTACATATATTAGAAAAGTTCTATAGGATTCGGGAGTTCCTGATAAGAAATAAGATTTACTAAACTATCGTAGCTACTAACAGGTGAAAGTCCAATGCAGATCATAGTAATCGCCAATAGGCAAGCAGATCACCTCATCATGAGTATCCTCGGCACCTCGTCATGAGTCTGCTTAATCTTGGTTTCGCATATTTTTTACACCCACGGGAAGAAAGAAGGTTGTAAAACCTTGCGAAGAGAACACCCGGTAATATCTTAACTATTTACTACAGCATATGCCGTATTTGCAAAAGTCATTGACTTATAAACTTAAAGCTTCGATGAAAAGTGGATTAAAAGGACTTCATCGTCTAGACCTCTGCTTACCCCAGTATGGGAAATAGTTTAAAGATATAATAATGAAAAAAATACTTGAGTTTTAAACTGTTGTTCATTTCACTAACATCAATACGACAATAATACGTAAATAATAAAAAAAGAGACGTGAGTGTCCGTCAATGGGTGGGCTTTTATAATCTCAGAATAGCCAAGGGCTTGAGATTTTACGAGAATTGTATTGCGATTTTATTGATTTTTTTTATTGATCTCACACTCAGACCCAAGAAAATGTAAAGAAAGTGTTTACTACAATGTCCCGATCGGAACCTCTGGCGGGGAGCTTCCAGGAGCTCTCGAAAGAGCTGGCAACACCATGAAAAACGGAGGATACGCCACTCGCCCATGGAGCTCGCCGCAAATTTCCCAGCAGTGTCACAAATTGTGTGTCCTCTGATACTGTGTGTATACTGTACTGCGTTTGTCTTCACTAGCAAAAAATTTATATAACTAAAAGGTTGGTGGATCCTTGGGCGATGATGGATAGTCCTATCTTCTTTTTCTTCCTTACAATATCTTTTCTCAATTATTTTTATAAGGTAGGCGACGCTGCCAAAGCTTCTCTGGCGTTGCGAGTGTGTGTGAGTATCAGTATGTGAGGACATAGTGTGTGAACCGATTGCTCTCTTAAAAAAAATTAAAATCGCCTATATCATTTGAGGTAAGGCTTTAACAGATAATGACAATGATATTTTAGCCATCAGGAATATCATGTTAAACAAAATTAAAATCAATACTATTAGCAAAATAATATGAAATCTTACCGTTATTACCGTGATAATATTTAACATAACACGATAGTTTTATAGTACATACTTAAAGATACGCATCTAAAGGGACAGACTCAAGTTTCCATATTTTATATCGTATTAAGGATAGACATAAAATCTAAACTTTTATCTATAATGAAAAAAGTTAAGGCTCTTTCTATATTATTAAATATACATTTAACAACGGTCTTAGTTTTGATTTGTATATATATTAATAACGTGTCTACATGCTAAATAATCGACTATCAGATCGACTGCTTGCTCATTTTCACCACTTACTTTGGCTTATCTTAACGCCTTTAATAGTCGACATAGCCCTCGCTTCTTGCCGTCTAGTGGATCACGGGTCTCAGTACACGATACTTTACACCTTAGATATAATTTCTTAAGATCCTTTATCGGGGGTTAGAGGTATAAACAGTATAATCCAAAGTGAAGGTGATAAGTTTGTCGCTAATATCCAAGACGTCGGTATAAATCATCATACAACATAAAGTACAAAAAGGACTGCTACATATATTAGAAAAGTTCTATAGGATTCGGGAGTTCCTGATAAGAAATAAGATTTACTAAACTATCGTAGCTACTAACAGGTGAAAGTCCAATGCAGATCATAGTAATCGCCAATAGGCAAGCAGATCACCTCATCATGAGTATCCTCGGCACCTCGTCATGAGTCTGCTTAATCTTGGTTTCGCATATTTTTTACACCCACGGGAAGAAAGAAGGTTGTAAAACCTTGCGAAGAGAACACCCGGTAATATCTTAACTATTTACTACAGCATATGCCGTATTTGCAAAAGTCATTGACTTATAAACTTAAAGCTTCGATGAAAAGTGGATTAAAAGGACTTCATCGTCTAGACCTCTGCTTACCCCAGTATGGGAAATAGTTTAAAGATATAATAATGAAAAAAATACTTGAGTTTTAAACTGTTGTTCATTTCACTAACATCAATACGACAATAATACGTAAATAATAAAAAAAGAGACGTGAGTGTCCGTCAATGGGTGGGCTTTTATAATCTCAGAATAGCCAAGGGCTTGAGATTTTACGAGAATTGTATTGCGATTTTATTGATTTGTGATACATAACTGTTTCTTTATGGATATAAAAAATATACGAAAAGTATGTTGTAACAAATTCATTGCAATAACATCTTTTGATCATACATTAATTTTGTTTACAATTATTTTATTTTACGAGTATTAGTCGTTAGTTCTGTATTTGTGGTACCTTCTTTGTTTCTGGTTCCATAATACAAGCTACTTATTTGGGATTTTGGAAATTTATTTGAATGTATGAGAAATTCAAGAAGTATTAAAAAACATTAACCTTGCTTAATTGACAACCTGATGAGTGGCATACACATCGGTTTTTATGGTGTCGCCAGCTCGGATATCCCGAGTTCGTATTTCGATCGGGTTAATATAGAAAACGTTCCTTTGTTGTTTCTGATTCCTTAACTCTAGTGCTTAAGCTACTTAATTTAGGAACTGAGCAATATATGTGATGTCGTTCCTATCTTGTTGAATGTATGTAAAGGTATACACAGTTCGGATCTGGTCACATTGAAAAAAGCAAGGGCTACCGACAGATTACGGAATAACCATTTCGAAATACACCAGATCAAAATAAAACACGGTGACGGGCAGCAGGATCTTAGATGCAAAGTATCTCGTACGGCGTTCGCCAATCCGTTCGTCAAGTATTGTAAGTACGGCATATTTTATATTTATTCTATACCTTGCAGTTGGTAAATAGTCTGAGAAAATATTATACATGAATGTAAGCTCTCACAACCATCTACTCAAGACTAGTGTCGTCAGGCATTTATCATTCAAGTCTTTTCGTTTTTTTAAAAAAAATAATGACTAAAAAGGTCATTATTTTTTTTTTAATAATTAGTCCGAATTTTATAGAATGATAATTGATATCATTCTTTAAAATTCGGCTTAAATAACATTGACCTTTCTTATTCACACTGGAGCAGCTTGACTGGCAGTAGACACTGTTATATATTTATAGGCTACTTTGCTTAATTTAATCAAAGTGTAGCGGAGAATTTTCACTAGCTGAGGAAAACCTATAACACAATAGTTAAGTTAGATTAAAAAATAAATAAACTTGTGTATAAATATGTTTTTTGTTCAGATACAATAGTAAATTCGTACATATTACATGACGAATTCATTATACGCCCCCCGAGTCTGTAACTGCTGCCAATCAAATCTACCATTAGTACATTATTACTCTATTAACATTATTTATCATATCTACATGTCAATTTACAAGCAACGATCCGCTTTTCAAAGTGTATGAAATAATAAACAGAAGTTGATGACATTGGTTTCAAACAAAAACTTGCAATGATTTCAATATGATTGACAAGCTTAATTTTTTTATTGTTTATCTTATTCGCATTTGGTACTGGCAATTAATCATTTGGTAGTTCTGTCAATGTATGTAGTAGTGAAAAAATGGAGAACCGCTTTTGTAGTTTTACTTAATGCTTTCTTGTACGCCCACGTTTTAAAATAAATTTCTGGCCTAACAAACAAAGCGCTTCTTGAAATAATCATTGATTTCATTTGAATTTAATACAAGTTTAATATCTAGCAAGAATATAACAAATATATAGGAAGTAAAATGGACTTAAATTTAAAAGTAACAAGCTAACGTATTGAAAATGTGATAAAATTAGGAAATAGAATAAGGAAACTGTAGAAGTCACGTTGTGGATTATTTACCATAAAAATATGATAAATAGAGGTAAATATCAGTATTTTTGATGTAAAGATAATAAAGCAGTATTACATGACCTTCTAGAACATACTGCGTGATTATTATTTTGCTATTATAAAGCTCCCGTAAGAGAGAGGCTTATATCGTTGGCTTGGACATAAAGTCGGCGACGGGTTCAACACCTGACGCATTGTCCCAAAAATGTCTATGAGGTATGAGGTGGGTAGAAAGGACTTAATTGTAGACCTCTGTTGACCCATGTATTGGGAATGGTATGGAGATAGTAGTTTATTATTTATTTATTTAGCAACATCATTATAAAACTATTTAACATGTTTTGAAACAGAAAGCAAATAAATAAATTTTATTCATCTAGTTATCTGGACTTGTGTGGTCATTGACTTTCTCCACTCAGACAGATTGCACCCACTGTAAGGTAATGCGCTGTCACCTTCAATCGTCAGTAGGTCTTTACATTTACACTAATGAAAAAGATTTATAGCTTAAGCCATTCATATTATGCAATTGCAAAATATAACTGGACGTTCTTCTTTTTAATAAATAATAAAATAAATATCTTCACGCAATTCCCAATACAGGGGTAGACAGAGGTCTAGTCTAGACAATTAAGTCCCTTCGACCCACCGTCCACCGAAGATATTTTCGAGACAACGTGACAGGTGGTGAACCCGTCGCCGTCTTTATGTCCAAGCCAACGATATTCGTACGTAAGTTTTTGGAAATCCCATTGGTACGTGCCTGCCACCAGGGGATCGAACTCGGGTTTCTTGACTGGAAATTCCGACCACCCTACCACTCAGCTATCGTGACTTTTATTCACAATTTTTATTAACTGGCTTTTTACTTTTAGTAGGTGGCTAAAAATTTATTATAGCCATAAATTATGGCATTCGTAGAAGAAAACTACTGTAAAGAATGCATTTATTTTTATTTTAAAGCACATAAGTTATGCTGAACTTCTTCACTTTACACTTGACTTACTATGACAATGGTTACTGATAGATGGTAGAGCATCTGCTTCGCTCTGCAAACCTGAGGAAATGCCATGGACAATCCGGCTCATTTGTGAACATCAAAAGCTGGTACTTGCTCCACTACCATTAAAAAAACTACTCATGTACATGCAAATTAAACGAACAATTAACCAAATTACAATCAAATTCTTTCGGAACTCCATACATCGATAGAGACTTGATGGCACGGTATGAAAAACTTTCAACGAATTATGCCCAATTTTATGTTGCATTTTAGGAGAGTTTATGTTGAACGGTGGACTAAAATAAATTAACATAAAAAGAGATAGAAACGTGGATAGCTTTCACGGACTATTGAACATGGTTAATATAGAAAAATCGTCTAAAATTGTAATCTCACGGTAAAACCATACATAAATCGACTTAAATAAGTATAAAGTATAAACCAAAAGGATCTCTGTTAAAAATTGTTATTTAATACCACCAACGTAATTTCTTAAATAAATATACTTAATACAGAACCGTAACACTAAAATTATCATAATTTTTCATTTTAATTAACGCAACCAAAATATTTACAAACATACCTAAGAAAAGCCGTGTGAGATAATAAGCACACTTTTAAAAATTTTAATTTACACAGACAAAAAATAACTGTACCAAGATACTTCGCGCTCAGCCAATTTTCGTTCCTAAGCTATGATAAAAATTTCAATCATTGCCACAAAAAAATGACATATGAATCCAATCTTCATATCATTAGTGCAATGCAAAAGGTTTAAGAAAAAAAAAAAAAACTAATTGAGGTCGGAAATACTGCTCGTTTGACTTGGCTTTTTATATTTCTTGAGGACATTAACTTCCATTTTTTTATTACTTTTTTGTCATCAAATATTGTGAGTGTACATTTATAAATGTCAAAAATGTTCGCAACTCAATCAGTTACGAATATGACGACTATTACAATGAATCAACATATACTCAGCGTAACACAGAAGCAAGGTGATCGTTATTCGACGGCATCTATATAAATATATATCGTAAATGTAGTACTAAAAATTAAATATTATGTCATAATTGTAATAAATTAATAGCCTACCGAATAAATTTCACCTTCAAATCCAGAAATGACACAGTTTCTCTTAAAAGTTTCACACACCTTTACATAGGAAAAAATATCTTCACGCCATTCTCAATATTGGAGACGACAGAAGTCTATACAATTAAGTTCTTTAGACAAATTTTCACCAAAGACGTTTTTGGAGACAACGTGACATATAGGCGTCTTTACATCCAAACCAACGATGTAAATCGTACTTAAGTTTTTGAAAAAAACTATCATACTCAATCAAACTCGGGTCTCTTGACTCAAATTCCGATCACCCAACCACTTGGCTATAGTGACTTAAATGATGAATTTACGGAGGAAGTTTCCTAAAGTACAACACATAATAACAAATTAAACTAAAAAGTACATAATCCATTTTCGTGCCAAATTAATCTATATTTTAGAGGAATTGACAATCACCTCCTAATACCTAAGAAGACAGGGGACAATAAATTCTTGCCTTTTGTATGAATGAATTATTATTTGTAATTTATATCTAATCAAAATTGTAAATAGACGTTTAAAAACTTTGGTGTTTTTGGCGGCACCTGTCCCAAAAGAATGTTTTTGGTGAGAAAATTTCAAGTCAAGAGATCCAAGTTCGATCCCAATATGGCAAGCTAGTACCAATGGATTTTTCAAAAACTTATGTACGAATTATATCGTTGGCTTAGACATAAAGACGGACATATAAGATATTTATTCATTTATTTATTGTTATGCTAAGGAGTAAAAAGACCACTAAAGTAGTTCAATAAAAAGTGATAATGACGATCATAAAACAGTTTACGTTAAGAGAGTAATAGTTACGTTTTTAGATCACAGTTAAGATCTCATTTTGGTACGCAATTATCTCCATAACTGTCCAATTTAGCTCATTTATATTTAAGTAATAAGAAAATTATATGGTACGTAAATTAGGAATGATTTATAACTACTACCAAAAATTAAGAAAAGTAATGAGATACTTTTATGTGTTTTTAATATTGTGCTGTAGCCACCCTTATATCCTCGACAGCACAGCGAAAATCGAAATTCGAATAAGAAGTCTCGAGTTCCATCGCTAGAATTAAACACTAATGAGTTTTTTTCGAATAGTAAGTACCGTTAGCTTTGAGACTAAGATGGCAATAGTCTCACCATCTGCCACGTTGTTTAAAAACTATGTATCATCATGGTATTCCCAATACTTGGGTAGACAGAGGTCTGCACAATCAAGTCCTTTCGATGCACCTTCCAACGAAGATATTTTTGGGCAACGTGATCGATGGTGCACCCGTCGCCGACTTTATGTCCAAACCAATGACACAAATTGTAAATAAATTTTTGAAAAAACCCTACCATCTGGGGATCGAAATTGGGCCTCATGACACAAATTCTGATCTTGATATTTGATCCATTAATCTCTTGATAATTATCCAATTATATATATATATATATATATATATATATATATATATATATATATATATATATATATATATATATATATATATATATATATATATATATATATATATATATATATATATATATGTATATATATATATATATATATATATATATATATATATATATATATATATATATATATATATATATATATATATATATATATATATATATATATATATATATATATATATATATATATATAAGAAAATTATTGAAGACGTTCTAAAGTCAACCTGTGTATTTTTTACCCAATATTTACATACATGTCCATGATCCGATTGACTGCGATCCCGCAACCCTTAGCTTTGAAGGCAGGGTTTCTTTCAACTAGACTATGTGTGGCTATATCGAAGAGAGGATGGGACCAGAAATAGAGTATTGTGATTTCAGATTGGGACCAAAAATAGACTATTGTGATTTCTACTATAAATTGCTATGGTAACCAAAGAGGATTTAGACGCATGGTAACTTTAGTTGGTTAAAACAACGACAAGGTGTGGCTGGATTTAGCTATTAATATATAAAAAAGTGTGTGTTTTCGTGTTTAGTCCCTGAGGGGATACCTACTTAAGATCGCCAATTGCCACAATCCTTACGAATAGGTTACACTTCTTCTTACTTCACTTCTTTCAAATTCAGCATTTTATTCACACACGCACGTCTAGGTATCCGAGTACTCTTGACCCTCCCATCTTCGATAGGAAGATAAAATACATAAATAAATATCTTCACGCTGTTCCCAATACAGAGGTAGACAGAGATCTTGTCTAGACAATTAAGTCCCTTCGACCCATTTCCACCGAATATATTTTGGGACAACGTGACAGGTGGTGAGCCCGTCACCGTCTATCATATCCAAGCCAACGATATGAATCATGCATAGGTTTTTTAAAAAAACCCAATGGTCTCCCATCTGGAGATCGAACTCGAGTCTCTCGACTCGAATTTCGATCATCCAACCACTCGGCTATCATGACTTTATAGGAAGATATCACTATTAATCTTTTAGTACTAGGAGAATATTCTGAACACTATATAAGTGGCCCAAACAACATTAAGAACGGTAACGGCATAACGTTACTTAATATAACCAGATAATAACAAACGAGCTTCGACTTTTATTACCTTTTAAATCGCGGCATAATTAATAAACCTTCAATCATCTCGATGCAATGGATAATAGCCTTTAATATGATATTACCATAACATTACGTAATGGTTTTGATATCATGGTAGAGCGGTAACACTTTGGAACTGTTCGAATGTGAGATAATAGTATGCTACGTTATTTCCAACTATAGCCGTAGTGGGTTAAGAGTATTCGGTGTTCCCGCTTTACGAAGTGATAATCCCAAAGTGTCAACACTTGCAAGTAGAAATGCTTATAGTACAATAAAGTGAACTGCCTAACCTACACATTTATCTGTCTTACACATTTAGTATTAGTTGCCTTTTTGCTTAATTTGAAGAATAATTAAATTAAATAGTAAGCATTTTACAAAAGCCCTTTAGAAGTTTAAGATATAACATATACGTATATATAACATTTTACTTTTTCGGCGACGAAATAAATAAACAAGCGATGAAAAGTGGGCTGACTTGACCGTTCTTCCATAGTATTCTTACCAACTTGCAATAAAATGTTACAAATTGAATTTACATACAATTTTTTTGCAATTTTACGTAAACATATCAACCACCATACCAACCTAGAAAAATCGAATACAAAACACTTACTTACCAATCTAAAGCTAATCGTTAAGCTACGTCAGCAATAATGAAGTTGCCATTGAATTTATTTTATGTATTTATTTATGCACCTGTGCTTGTTTCAAGGGGCATTGTAGATATGTTAGATAGTTAATACTTTAAACGAAACTTTATACTGTATAGTTTAAACCTTGAGGCAAAAGTAATTATTATCTAGAAGAGTTAGACATATCTATTTTCAGTATTTAACGATTGTAAGCAAATTAAACATAAATTTAAACGTGCACTACGGAAATGAAAATTTTAATCAGGAATTGTTCAATACGTTCAATACGGGAAGCTATAAACTGTCGTGAATTTCCGAGATATAAATGTATGAATTTATTTATAGATAGATATATATACAATAAAAAATAAAGAACTAGGTAACACCCTTATACTTTATAAGTTTTGTTACTTTAATTACCAGTATCGATAATTTTGTAGAAAATTATATAATTACGGGTTAGTAAACGGTTGGACGCAGTGAAGTACAACAGTTTGTTATTTATGTAGAATAAGTCGATGACTATCTTTAATTAACTGTTTTTGTTACCCGTTTTGCAAGCTCCTTAATTTTTTTTAATCATTAGTAATTAAGAGCACTCGCTCTGATGATTAAAAAGATCATGAAGTAAATGTACGATGCGCGCGATTTGTTTTGAGATGAGTGACCGCTTTATTAGCGCCTGTAAACATCTCTGTAATTCATCGTCATGGTTTTTTTGGTACTACACTAAGTGTATATAATTAATATTCGGTATCTATAACTGAATATTATTTATTATGAGCGATAAACTGCGTATTTGAAATTATAGAAGTTAATTTTGAATGTGGGGAAGACAGATCTGTAGCTGTTACCTATTTTGTGTTCGCTTAAACTCAAGTTACATTATGAAATAAATACGGCATAAAGTAACAAGAAAAATAAAAATTGACTTGCCCTATAAAAGGTACATTAAAATGTTGCGTATAAACTTAGTTTGTAATTTCATATAGCTTGGAGGTAGCTTGTTTAATTCTCGAAAAATTAAAATTTTAGTAACAAACAGTTATCTGTAAACTATACGTAACGTTATTTATTATTATGAGATTTACGTATTTTACTGAGTAGTTGAAACAGAAATTTTTATGTTATCCACTCTTTCATGTTATAATTAAGATCAATAAATAAAATGAAAAACATTGTCTAAGTATATTTTTTATTTTTCAGATTTAACATGATGAGGGAATCGAGCATCTTGTTCGTGCTACTGACATTGGCGTTGGTGTGGTCAGTACAGTGCGCACCTAGATCAAGAAGAACGCGTGATACCTCTCTGCCGTCTGAAGAGCTACCGATTCGCCAAAGCAAGCTAGAAGAAAAATTCAAAGAAGATGCAACTACTACCACTGTTGCACCAGAACCAACCCATAGAAGAAATAAAGCACTGAACTTATTTGGCTACTTCCCTCCATTTTTGTCTTCCGGCCTCGACTATGCTGAAGATGACGACGATGACGTCACTTTCGCAGTTAACGACGACAATTTTAGCGACGAAGACTTGTCAAGAACTATCCCATCAACTCGCAGACAGCAGAACAAGAAAAAGAATGGAAACGCAAACATCTTCCAGAATGATAATCTCAACTCACTTCAATATGACAATTCGCCTATATTCTATATCAGACTGCCTCCCACTCCTTACATGTTTGTTCCTGGATTAGGATATGTGTCACAGCCACCAACTATCGGCCCGCCTATGTCACCGCTTATGGCTCAGGGTGTCCCTCAACAAGTGGCCGATCCTTTCATTAACCTGCCTTTAGATTTCGTTTCAAATGGTAAGCCAACTGGCGTATACCAATGGAGCGGTGCTGGCGGTTACCCTCAAATGTCACAAATGCCGCAAATGGGCTCTGTTGATCCATTCGGCTATGGCGCTCCTCAACCCATAATGCCTCCAGCTTCCAGACCCACCTACAACACTCCGACCTATAACAAACCCAAGCCAAAACCGGCGCCCCCTAACTCGAAGATCACAAACCTTAAAGGTACATTCGTTTTTAACGGGAAACCAGGGGAAAATGTTTACGTATTGAGAGACACTTACAATTCCATATATTCTGATGCTCTACAGAATTTCTATCCTTAAAATGTTTATGGTGCTAATATAGGATTTAAAACTGGCTCGTATCGAGCTAACGCTTTTAGGGAATTGAAATTGAGTTGTGTACGAATTATGTACTAATATTTTTTCGCTTAAACATTTATTTAATTGCTAATCTGCTTCTTTTCATTTTCATAGAATTATAAATCTTTTAGTTTCTATTATAGCGCCAAAATTATGTATCTTGTGGTGATTTAGTTTAGTTGTAGAATTATTCCAACATTCGCGAGACCTTAATTCATTAATATATCCTACAAAAAGTGACTCTTATAGCGTAGGCTATATGTAATGATTATCCTTGACTTTGAATAACTTAGGAAATTTATTATTTGAATCATACTATTATTACAATTTATTATTCAAATTATATACGAATTTAGGTTAAATAAAAACAAGAACCGCTAAAAAAAAGAAACGCTTTACCGTTTTTAATAGTCTATGTGAAAGTGCAATTATATCATATTTATGTTACTTTTATATCCTTATAACACACATGATCATATTTCAATATCAAACTTAAATAAAAAATCTTAATTTGACATCCGGTAATCCGGATTAATTAATTACTCATTAAACATACTTAAGCACATATGGTGCTCAAAATGTGCCAATAGAAAAAGTATGTGCGAGTCTTAAGCCTAAGATAAATAACGAAGACAATATGTGTTCGTAATTTATTTTATTAGTGTTAAAAAATGTAAAAAGCCTTGCCAACTTTATAAAATTATTGAATTTATGTAAGAGTAACGTGTTTGAGCGGACAACATATGTGGTATATATGTGTATCATCCCAAAAATATCTTCGGAGGATGGTGGGTCGAAACGACTTAATTGTCTAGACCTCTGTCTACCCCTGTATTGGGAATGGCGGGAAGATATTTATTTATTTTATTTATGAGTATCATAAGTCCTTAATGAAAAATACGTTCAAAATCTCTCCTAGTTTATTAATGATATTGTAATTGTCATATATATTGTCTTTGTGAAATTTCTAATTAGTATTAACCATAAATAATAAATTTAGTGTTAACACATAAAAATTATATTATGTGTTTGTAATAGAATAGAGATATTTCAATAAGTGCTTAACTTAGTTGAATAGTACTTTTTTTTTCTTGAGCTTAGTTCTTTTAGCCATTTTGCCTACGATTTATTTAATGAATAAAACATGATTGATAAGAACAATAACGCAATACATAATCAACTTGTATAAACGATTACTTTTGACTCTAATATTAGTTTGGTAGTATTAGTTAAATGCTATTTAAATTTTAAATTATTTTAATTAATATATTTATTTTTCAATAATTAATAGTTAAGGAATTACTTATTTTATTTATTTTATTTAAGTAGGTAGTAGTGACGTACAAATTTTGTGTAAACAATAAATTATTCCGTCCCTTAAGAATTCGATATACATGACATGGAATATCATAAAAATGAGAAATGTGAATGATTTTACGATAGCATTATTGGGTTGTGTTTTCAATCTTGAATGATTATACGAAGTAACATTTTTATTACTTCGCAATGTAATAATGTGAAATATTTAATTACAATTAAATGACTTAAACTTTTATATTTTTGTATCATTTTACCAACATCGTCTCAATTTATTATACATCAACACTCTAAGGCTGGCAACGAATCTGCTATGCTCCTGGTATTGCGGGTGTTCATGGGCAGCGGTAATCACTTACCATCACGTGAGCCACTTGCTAGTTTGCCTCCCTTGTCTATAAGTCTATGTTATGGTTATATTATCTCTGAACGTGCATACATATTTAATTATTCGTGAATAGTACGAATAAGCGCGTCTTTTATAATACAAAGGCCTAGTAGTAAGATATTTACAGCTCTCCTCTATGCTGCAATTCTTGTGTGTGAAAAGTTTAATAACTAATTTATAATAAAAAAAAAATATCTTCACGCAATTCCCAATACAGGGGTAGACAGAGGTTAAGTCTAGACAATTAAGTCCCTTTGACCCACCTTCCACCGAAGATATTTTCGGGACAACGTGACAGGCGGTGAGCCCGTCGCCGCCTTTATGTCCAAGCCAACGATGAAATTCATACATAAGTTTTTGAAAAACTCATTGGTCTGAAAAAAACTGAAAAAAACTGTCATCTAGGGATCGAACTCGGGTCTCTCGACTCGAAATTCCGACCACCCAACAACTCGGCTATCGTGACTTATTATAACTAATTTATAATAACTAAGTTTATGGTGCGATTACAACAAATCAATCTTATAACAGTGGCCTTTGTCCTGCAGAATCTTAATAGGCTCCGTACGTTTTAACAATATGAAATGAGTATTATACATAGAAGATGAATTTATGGAGTCTGGTTGGAGTTTCTTAAAATTGTCGTTATTTTCGAATTAATTGAACATCTGTTAATTCATAATGAAATTTCTGACTTATTATACTTCTACTCCCTTTTTCCTGTTAGTGTTGTGTTGAAAAGGCCTTGAAAATTGCAATTGTCATCAAAATAAATAAAAATAAATATATATATCTTCACGCAATTCCCAATATAGGGGTAGGCAGAGGTCTGGTCTAGACAATTAAGTCCCCTTGACCCACCTTCCACCGGGACAACGTGACAGGTGGGGAGCCCGTCGCCGATTTTATGTCCAAGCCAACGATGTCGTATAAAGACGGCGACGGATACTTCGTACATAAGTTTTTGAAAAACCATGGGATTGAACTCGGGTCTTTTGTGTAATGAGCATAAATGTGGTACTCTAGTCTTGAATGTTTACATAAATATTTTTTTTATTTAATTATGTATCTATGTAACTATATTGTACCGTTGGCTTGGACACTAAGATGGCGTCAGAAACAACAGCATAACAGTCTGGTCAATTCTCATCTATAAAAAAAATAAGTGAAGAATAGTAATTAATGAAAACAGCACCATCAATACAAATTTGTTAAAGATAAAGCCCTAAAGAAAAATTTCAAGTACACTCGTCATAGTATGTCAAAATATTTTCAAATGTTTACAAAATATCGACACGTAAAAGTGTTAAAACATACATAGGGACAACATCACATACATTGCTCTGATCCCAAACTAAGCAGCTTAAGCACTTGCAATATGGAATCAGAAACACCGAAGGTACCACATACACCCAGACCCGAGAAAAATGTAGCAAAAGTGTTTTGCTACATTTACCCGACCGGGAATCGAACCCGGGGAACCTCAGATTTGGTGACAACTTGACCTTGACAAATCGACTTGTATGCCACTCGTCCACGGAGGTCGTCGAAAACAATATTCGGAATCTCCAATCAACCTTAAATATTTCATCATTCCTAACTCTGTGGGCCCGATCTTTAAATCAGTTATTACATGGGTTTTTTGAACTTTGGCCCCATCGATGAATAAAGAACTCATCTGTGGATTTATTTATTTACATTATTATTTATATGTTGTGATCAAAAAACGCGCAGCAATAGCGTAATATTTGCGGAGGCGTATTGTTAAAATATGCTAAACAGTATGTAAAAAATGTCCACATTACATAAATCTTTAAAGAATTTGTCATTTAATTTTGCAATTTAATTTGCATATGTAATAGCTAAGATAGCCAATAGATAGTAACTAAATGTTCACTGTAGGACATAGGTCTCTCCTGGACACAGGTCGGAAGATTTGCCATAATTTTATTTTCTGGTTTGTTTAATTTCATTGCACCTCCTCCTACTTGTACATCTCTGTTTAGCCTAATAGTGGACTGGGAGAGAATGCCTTCAGGCATTAAATCCGCTTTGTGAAAGAAAATATACTACTATCCGAAGATATACTTTGTGCAAAAAAGTTTAAATAAATAAATAATAGCCACACCCGGTAAGTACAATGTACAATAGTCACCAGTGCTCATTATCTTGATATGGGTTGGTGTTTTCAGAGGTATCCACTTGCCGAAAGTAATTACTGTGGTTTTTAAAAACAAGTCACCTCTAACAACACCAATGAAAAGAAAGGCCATGATTATTTTTCAACTCATGTATTCGGCTTACATATATGTAAAAAATAGTTCATTGTTTTAATACTAATATCGGTTGTTTTAATACTAATATTGTTTTTCTCGGAATAGGTATTAACGCAAAACTTCTATGTGGCTCCCATCAATCCCATCTTGCGCGTAGATTAAGCTTTGCAGCATATGCTGTAAGGAAAATAAGGTTCTTAACTGATGTATAAACAGCTGTAATTGCTTATTTTAGTTACTACTATAGTATCATGTCATATAGTATTCTGCTATGTATATATATATATATATATATATATATATATATATATATATATATATATATATATATATATATATATATATATATATATATATATATGTATATATATATATACATATATATATATATATATATATATATATATATACATATATATATATATATGTATATATATATATATATATATATATATATATACATATATATATATATACATATATATATATATACATATATATATATATATATATATATATATATATATATATGTATATATATATATATATATAAATATAAATATATATATATATATATATATAAATTAATTGTACGTGCATAAAAATTTATAATTTATACTAAATAAATATTTATTAAGACATGTTTTAATAGTAATATTGTAATTATTATTTGGGTCTTTCATGACTCAGAGGTTTTTCCTAATATAATAATAGAGTTAGATAGTTGAGTCTATATCCGGAGAGGAATCTTATTGGAGACCACCAAGGTTACACGAAAGTTCAGCGTAGGAAATAATATTTTTAATAGTGAAATGGGAAAGAAAAAAAAAATAGCGTAATTTGATTACCAACTTTTCTCCAATAATAAACTCATAACGAGCTACCTCCTAATTAGTGGTGAGTTGGAATCGCATCTAAAGAGTTTGAGAAGTTCTTTAGTGAGGTTCCTATCCAGACAACATTGAACATCGCTGAATCCCTCTGCTGCTGCCGAGACATTACTGAAGAAACATGTAAATGCATGTACCAAAACATATAAGTTTAAAACAATTCTAGAGAGAATGTTAAAAATGTTCTAAACTACTGAATTTAAGAAAATGGAATATTTGTGGAGTTTTCGTTAAAGTGATCGCTTCAATAATAGATTTAATTGCGACTTATTTGTCCATAAGCTTTAACAATAGTGTAAAATCTTATGTATCTACTGATCTTATGACACATAATAAAGTCCTACCTTTATTTAAGTCTGGTAGTACCTTAGACACTGGTAACTTTAGACCTATTTAGCCCTTAGTAAAATGTTAATAATACAAATTATTGCACTAAAATTAATTTAATTTGACAAAGGGTTGCCACTACCGATACTGGTGTAGAGCTGATTAAGCAATTATTTGAAGCTTAGGAGAGATCACAAGGTGCCCTGGGTATATAGACTCCAAGGCCTTCGATTGAGTCAATGATAAAACATTTATAAATAAATAAGTAAATAAATATAAATATCTATACGCAAGTCCCAATACAGGGGTAGACAGAGGTCTTGTCTAGACCGAAGATATTTTCGGGACAACGTGACAGGTGGTGAGCCCGTCGCCGTCTTTATGTCCAAGCCAACGATGTAATTCGTACATAAGTTTTTGAAAAACTCATTGGTACTGTCACCTGGGGATCGAACTCGGGTCTCTCGACTCGAAATTCCGACCACCCAACCACTCGGCTATCGTGACTTTACATATAGTACATTTATAAGTAAACACGTATATGTCATGTACATTTAATGTGGTGGATTATGCTTCATATGGTACATTTAATTGGGATAATGCAAATAATTTGCATTTAAATATATAGTGTTCATCACCTTGGTGGCACCAAAGTATTTATAAATGGAAGAGAGTTAGTGTTGAGAGCTTGTGGATACGACTTTCTTTTTGGAATAACTCTTGATGCTAAATCTTGATGATGGCATTGTATGCCAACCTACAAATTAGTACCATTGCTATGCAGATGACAGCACTGGTGATGCCCTATATACCGGCCGTGCCAATATTTCTCGGGAACACGTCGACGAGTACCGGAACAAACTTGTGTCTGAAGTCGAGAGTGATTTTGTTAGACAAAATCTCGGACTGGGGCCGACTAAATTTAGTCCAGTTCAACCCTAAAAAGACACAAGTTTGCGCGTTTATCGCTTAAAACCCTTCGTCGTATTACCTCGTTTTGAGAGCACTTCCCTAGTTGCCTCAGCCAGCATCGGAGTCCTTGGCGTCGACATATCGAGCAACATTCAGTTTCGCGGTCATTTGGAGAGGAAGGCCAAATTGCCCTGTAAAAAGCTTGGCTCAGTAGAGCACGTCAGTACTTCATGCCGGCCCACCGCTTGCAACTTTATAAGGCGCAGGTTCGGCCGCACATGGAGTACTGTTCTCATCTCTGGGTGGGGGCACCCCAGTGTCAGCTCCTTCCATTTGACCGTATCCAACGAAGAGTGGCTTGAATCGTTGACGATCATACTCTATTCTATCGGCTAGATCCCCTGGCTTTGCGAAGAGATGTTGCATCTCTTTGCATTTTGTACAAGATCTACTACGGGGAGTGCTGCGAGGAATTGTTCGGATTAATCCCAGCCGCTGAATTTCACCATTGTACCTTACGGCATAGTCCAAAATTTCATCAATACCACCTTGATGCTTGGCATTCCACCACAGTGCGTTTTTCGCGGAATTTTCTGACTCGCACTTGCACTTTATGGAATGTGCTGCCCTCATCGGTTTTTCCGGACCGATACGACTTAGGGACCCTTCAAGAAAAGAGCCTATACCTTTCTCAAAGGCCGGCAACGCATTTGTTATTCTTTCGGTATTGCAGATGTTCATGGGCGGCGGTAATCACTTACCATCACGTGTGCCACCTGCTCGTTTGCCTCCCTTTTCTATAAAAAAATACAATGGAACCCCATATATCTAAACAGACTCATCTGGACTTGTTTATTTTAGTTATTTCCATAGCATAATGTTATATGTAATTTTCGACAACGACAGGTTATGAGCCCGTCGCCGTCTTTATGTCGAAGCCAACGATATAATTCGTACATAAATTTTTGAAAAATCCATTGGTACGAATCTGCCACTTGGGGATCGAACTCGGGTCTCTTGATTCGAAATTCCGACCACCCAACCATTCGGCTATCGTGACTTTTAAAATCATAAATGAATATATTAATTATAGTAACCCCAGGGAATTAGTTGATCGCCCCCCCTAAATAAATTAATGTTAAAATTTGTACTTTGTGAAAAAGAAGAGGATATTTACGGATTTTTACTACCCTGTTTCATTTCGCCTAAACCTCATTATGAAACAGTTGTAGATTAAAAAATGACGATCGATGGATATGATGTATGTTACTTGTATCGATAAATAAATCATTTGATTTATTTCATAATATAGTAGGGAAAAGTATGTACAAGATTTAATCGAGGGAAAGGCATTAGTCATTTTAAATTGCCAGGGAAATCTCATTTCAGACTTTATAGATTTTTTTATATCTATCTGTAATAATGTACTATTAAACAAAAAAAAATCATAATATGTTATGGTTATGTTCAATAGAAGGCAAGCAAACGTACTTAGTATTGAACTGGTTTTTAATACTTCGTGGTGAAGAACCCTTAGCAAATCTAGAGCCCCTTAATAGAATTTGCTCCGGCCCCCAGGTTTGCTTAATCCGGCACCAAATAACATTCAATGTCATTAAAATTGTGCATTCTTGTTTTGCTGTACATTTTGTTAAAAATCCCTGCTTATTCTTTTTAAAGCAATTGCATTTTTTCTGGTATTAGTATCATTTACTTATCTATTTTATAACAGAAATTAAACTACGCAAACATCGTATGGAAGACAATTGTATTGATGTTTATTTCATATGTAGAACTGAACACGCTCGGGTAATATTATGAAATTTAACTATAAATAATTTCTTATTACCATTTAATACGATGTACTTTTTTACGTTTTTAGTTCAGTTATTAACTTTTGTTTAGCATAAAAAGAAAATGGTACAGAGTAAGAAATGGAAAATTTAGTGATTATGTGATATATACTCTGCTTAAAATGAAACGTGAAAAAAAGTGAAGTAAGCTGTCAAATGTCAAAATTACAAAGAAAAGAAACAGGAAATGTAAATTAGCAAGAAAATAAATAAAATTGTGGAAGAAAACTAAAAAGATAAAACTGGATTAGTGTTTTTAAAATTTACATATTACAATGATAGTATCATTGTCCGGAATGATTATAAAATTCGAACGTTGGTGCTAATTGTAGTGACGTATTTTACTGAGTAGGATGACCAGTGTTTTTTAATTTGTTTTATGAATTATCGCGTATAAACATGTTCAGGAGTCGAAGTTGGTTTGGTGCGTCTTGGGGCAGGCCAAAAAATCCCCATTCTCTGGAGAGGTTAAAATATCTTCACAATATTTTGTCCAAAAACACTACTGTGTCGGAGAGTAATCGTGGTACCCTCGTGGAGTCTTTGAGGTGTATTGCAGAGATTTTAATATGGGGTGACCAGAATGATAGCTCTGTATTTGAGTAAGTAATCTAGTTGTATACTCTGTAGAGTTATTTAAATAAAATTGAATTAGATAGAGTTGTCATCTTACATAAAGTAAATACTTGAGTGTTTTCATATAATATCAAAGTTTTGGAGCTTCATAATAATATAGGAAACCTTATAGCTTTCCTATATTATAATATAGGAAATAACCAGTGACAAAAAATGTTTATCAAAATACTCTTATGTGACCTTGCTTTCCATTTCATTTTTGTTTATTTTATTTTTTAAACTACATCAACAACTTTGGATATTTATCTATATTTCATACTAAATCTAGATCTATAAAACTTTGATATCTATATATTTCGCCATTAAAATCTAAAATATGATGATAAAGTTTTCTTGATTTTATTTGTTGCCACCAAGTTCTGATTATGACCTTATTGTTATTTTTGCTATGTTTGTTATGAACTGTTTTGTTATTGAATTATTCAATGAACTGAGCTGTATTTATTCAATGAACTGAACTGTATTGTTAGTATTTAGTCTAGTATATTTGATGATGGTTGTTTGGATAATTTTGATGACAAAGCTATTGTAACTTTTGTAACTTTAGCTTTGTTGCTTTTACAACATAAATTTTAATAAATTAAATTTTAATACATAAATTTTAATAATTACATATGACAGAAAATTTTTATGCCATTGTCACATTACAACTACATAATAACGCTTATTTATTAAAAAAAATAATTATATAAAATTTTGTCATTGAAATCATTTTTATTAATTTTATGTGATAAGTAGTAGATTTCTATTCCATGAAATTTCCTGAAGAATAGTTTTAAACAATTCTCATTTCTACAGAAACATAGATACATAGATAAAAAATCAATTATATTACTCTGATCCCAAATTAAGTAGCTTACGCACTTGTGGTATGGGATCAGAAGTAACAAAGGTACCACAAACACTTAGCCTGAGGAATGAAGAAAAAGTTTTTCTACATTGTCCCAACCACGAATGGAACCCACAAGCTCAGAGCTGGTGACATGATAAAAACTGGTGTGTATACTACTAGACCACAAAAGTTGTAAAAAAAAATTTTTGTGTGTTTGCAAATTGAATCACATTGTGTAGGTACAAAGATTATCTGTACTATGTTCATCTTTGGTAGATAAAATAGTGTTAACAATAAAAAACAAATAAATGTTGACATTTCTCACTTCACTTTACTTGTTTGCTTGATACAATGCAATAAATACTTTTTTAATTTTTAATTTTCAGGCGAAACAAGTTTCATAAAATAAAATGTTACTTAGTTATAAAGTTCCTATTTTTCCAGTTTTTTTTTAGAGAAGAACATGCTTTCATATTTTCTAAAGATAATGCGACAGAAATGTGGAGGTTCGTCATATGTTTGTGTACAGTTACTACAAACACTAAACATTTTATTTGAGAATATTAGAAATGAAACTTCTTTGTGTGAGTATTGAATAAATATAAAATTTTTCCTTTATAAATACTTGGTTTAACATTGAATATGATGAAGTTTTATTGAAAAATCCTTTAAATATCCATTAAAAGACATAGATCTCTGCTTTAAAGAAATTACAAAATTCCACAAACATTATTCAATGCATGATTACTCACATATGGTGTAGATTCTTAGTATGCCTACTATAGAATCCTCCCTCTTCCTTGTTATTATAAAGACTATGTTATGATTCAGACTATTATAATTTTCAGATTATTTGCTAAGTAACAATCATGTGAATTCAATTATTGTTCACAAGTTTGATGTGTCTGATGAGGAAGTAATGGCATATTATATATCATTTCTGAAGACACTAAGCCTGAAATTAAATAATCACACCATACATTTTTTTTATAATGAGGTAAGAATGATGTTAAATTTTTAAGAATTACTTAGTAATGGCAAGTTCCTTGTTCATCTCTGTACACTAGAAACATGCTTAAATAAATGTATTTCAACACAAATACATAGATAGGGACAGCATCACATACATTGCCTTGAAACTAAAGTATGCTGCTTAAGTACTTGCATTATAGAATCGGCAACAACTAAGGTGCCACACACACCCAGACCCTGAGACAATGTAGAAAAAGTGTTTTCTACTTGGACCCGACCTGAAATCGAACCCGAGACATCAGAGCTGGCGAGACCTTGAAAACTTGTCCACTGAGGTTTAATGATCATAATAGAACCTACTTAGCATTAGGACAACACTACTATTAGTACTTGTATTTGTAAAAAAGTCATGATAGCCGAGAGTTTGGGTGATCAGAATTTCGAGTCAAGTGACCAGAGTTCAATCCCCAGGTGGCAGGCTCTTACCAATTGGTTTTAAAAAAACTTATGTACGAATTATATATCGTCGGCTTGGACATAAAGACAGCGACGGGCTCACCACCTGTCACGTTGTCCCGAAAATATCTTTGGTGGAAGTTGAGTCCTAGGGACCCTGTATTGGGAATTGCGTGAAGATATTTATAAAGTACAGACACTTCTACAAATATTTCCAATAGAAGTACTAAAATAAAGAATTTGTGATGTGTTAACAAATTTTCTATAATGTGATGTCTTTCAGCATACAAACGATTTTCCATTGTACACGGAGGCAATAAAATTTTTCAATCATCCAGAATCAATGGTCAGAATAGCCGTGCGTACCTTAACCCTAAATGTTTACAGGGTGCAAGATGCCAGCATGCTTCGTTTTATAAGAGATCGGTAAGTGGGTTTGTTTAAAACTTTCTTATTTAGTTTCTGTTTATACAGAAAATATTTATTAGTACATGTTAAAATTTTTTTTATTCTTTTTTTTACTGCGGTACTTTTTTTTACTGGGGTACTGCGTACAAGGCAGGCATTGAAATTTTTTGGACCCACTTTTCAGCGATGGTTATTTTGGGTGTAGTTGGTGAGCCTATCGCCATTTTAGTATCCAAACTAACAATTATACACACACACATACATATAAGTATATTTATAAAGATTTCATATTAGTTTTTAACATCCAAAATTTGTATAAAGTGTTAGGCTATTTAAACTCCGTTTTTGTTAGTTTGTTTCTGCGGTCGTCAATTTGTTTGGCTACCAAGGTGATAATAGCAAATCCTTAATAATGTAAAGTAATAAAAAATTGCTAATGGGATAGGTCCCTGGATTTTTGAAGAAGTATTATGTTTGTTTAAGGTAAAAATAATTACTAGTAATATAATTTTATTTCTATGCTCAAAAGCCCTTTCAATACACTGTTATCTATATATTTAAAACCTTTATTGTTTACTCCTTCACACATAATATATCAAAGAGTAAAAATTACTGCCAATTAGTATTCGCTGTTAGTCAATCGGTGGTGTGGTGAAATATGTGGCAAGTATTTTCTCTTTTTTATAAGATAAGTATGTTTGGAGGACATAATTTACATAAATTTAATATATAATATTACTAGAACTTTTCACATTTAATGTCTGGACAACTAAGTATTTTCGTATAATTTATACTTGCAAATGTTGTCACTTGGTGAAATTGCATTGCATTAAAATTCATTGTTGAACACTTGTACACAATTCACTTTATTTAATTATTTATTAATTAACGGACCGGTGTCGCCTTGCGGCATCATCAGGGTATTTTTAAGTCTTTTCGGCCCACATTCCACAGAAGCTTGTTTTGGGTCAACCTGACAGGCGATGAGCCTGTCGCCAACTTTAAGTACAAGTTAACATTATAGTTCGTACATAAGTTTTAAAAAATCCTAGGTACTGCTACCTACCTCCTGTGGATTAAACTTGAGTCCCTTGAATCCGATCACCCTACCACTTGGCTAAAGTGACTTTTTTCATATTACAGAACTGCAGCTCCATACTTCAGTAATCTTGTCTGGTTTATTGGAAAACATATTTTGGAGTTGGACGCTTGTGTCAGGAACGACGCTGAGTATGTATTTTAAAAATAAAAATAAATATATATATATATATATATATATATATATATATATATATATATATATATATATATATATATATATATATATATATATATATATATATATATATATATATATATATATATATATATATATATATATATATATATATATATATATATATATATATATATATATATATATATATATATATATATATATATATATATATATATATATATATATATATATATATATATATATATATATATATATATATATATATATATATATATATATATATATATATATATATATATATATATATATATATATATATATATATATATATATATATATATATATATATATATATATATATATATATATATATATATATATATATATATATATATATATATATATATATATATATATATATATATATATATATATATATATATATATATATATATATATATATATATATATATATATATATATATATATATATATATATATATATATATATATATATATATATATATATATATATATATATATATATATATATATATATATATATATATATATATATATATATATATATATATATATATATATATATATATATATATATATATATATATATATATATATATATATATATATATATATATATATATATATATATATATATATATATATATATATATATATATATATATATATATATATATATATATATATATATATATATATATATATATATATATATATATATATATATATATATATATATATATATATATATATATATATATATATATATATATATATATATATATATATATATATATATATATATATATATATATATATATATATATATATATATATATATATATATATATATATATATATATATATATATATATATATATATATATATATATATATATATATATATATATATATATATATATATATATATATATATATATATATATATATATATATATATATATATATATATATATATATATATATATATATATATATATATATATATATATATATATATATATATATATATATATATATATATATATATATATATATATATATATATATATATATATATATATATATATATATATATATATATATATATATATATATATATATATATATATATATATATATATATATATATATATATATATATATATATATATATATATATATATATATATATATATATATATATATATATATATATATATATATATATATATATATATATATATATATATATATATATATATATATATATATATATATATATATATATATATATATATATATATATATATATATATATATATATATATATATATATATATATATATATATATATATATATATATATATATATATATATATATATATATATATATATATATATATATATATATATATATATATATATATATATATATATATATATATATATATATATATATATATATATATATATATATATATATATATATATATATATATATATATATATATATATATATATATATATATATATATATATATATATATATATATATATATATATATATATATATATATATATATATATATATATATATATATATATATATATATATATATATATATATATATATATATATATATATATATATATATATATATATATATATATATATATATATATATATATATATATATATATATATATATATATATATATATATATATATATATATATATATATATATATATATATATATATATATATATATATATATATATATATATATATATATATATATATATATATATATGAGGAGTTTCCTGAGATTTTATTAAATTATTTTACTTTCTAGGAGTTAATACGGAACTCTTAGATACGCTGCTATGCCCGGAAGTAGAAGACGCAAGCAGTACAAATACAAATGCTTGTAGTTCTGATACTAGCAATCAAGACGATGTATCAAGCGATAGGGGGCAGCAAGAGGGATCTCCTGCGCGCTCAACAAAACGACCGATGCAGAGTTTCAACGCACTTATTAATAAGTTGTTGGCTATCGCTAATCTAAGTTGTAAACCTGGTGAGTTATATATTTAAATTAAATATAAGGCCTTACGTAGGCTGCATAAATTTAAATAAATACATACATAGGTAGGGACAACATCACATACATTGCTCTGATCCCAAAGTAAGCAGCTTAAGCACTTGTGTTATGGAATCAGAAATAACGAAGGTTACACAAATATCCAGATCTGAGAAAATGTGTACTCATCTCGTCCACGGTGGTTGTCAAAAGTAAATTTTTAACCTAGGATTATTTAAAGTAATTTATAACTTAATTTTATTTTGCGGAGTCGTGTGGCGCAAGAATATACCACCCCTTTATTTTCGGTGGTTGTTGAAGATGCAACGAAGGGACAATTATAATGATGGAATCTGAATATGTAGAATATTCATTTTCCTTTAGTAAAATTAAGACAAAAAATTAAAATGCGAGACGAAAATTTAAAAGATCGATGATGCACAGATGCGAGGAGTCTGGTAATACGGTCGTCAATTTGTTTGGCTACCAAGGTGATAATAGCAAATCCTTAATAATGTAAAGTAATAAAAATTGCTAATGGATAGGTCCCTGGATTTTGAAGAAGTATTATGTTTGTTTAAGGTAAAAATAATTACTAGTAATATAATTTTATTTCTATGCTCAAAAGCCCTTTCAATACACTGTCATATATATATATATATATATATATATATATATATATATATATATATATATATATATATATATATATATATATATATATATATATATATATATATATATATATATATATATATATATATATATATATATATATATATATATATATATATATATATATATATATATATATATATATATATATATATATATATATATATATATATATATATATATATATATATATATATATATATATATATATATATATATATATATATATATATATATATATATATATATATATATATATATATATATATATATATATATATATATATATATATATATATATATATATATATATATATATATATATATATATATATATATATATATATATATATATATATATATATATATATATATATATATATATATATATATATATATATATATATATATATATATATATATATATATATATATATATATATATATATATATATATATATATATATATATATATATATATATATATATATATATATATATATATATATATATATATATATATATATATATATATATATATATATATATATATATATATATATATATATATATATATATATATATATATATATATATATATATATATATATATATATATATATATATATATATATATATATATATATATATATATATATATATATATATATATATATATATATATATATATATATATATATATATATATATATATATATATATATATATATATATATATATATATATATATATATATATATATATATATATATATATATATATATATATATATATATATATATATATATATATATATATATATATATATATATATATATATATATATATATATATATATATATATATATATATATATATATATATATATATATATATATATATATATATATATATATATATATATATATATATATATATATATATATATATATATATATATATATATATATATATATATATATATATATATATATATATATATATATATATATATATATATATATATATATATATATATATATATATATATATATATATATATATATATAAATTTAATATAAAATATTACTAGAACTTTTCACATTTAATGTCTGACAACTAAGTATTTTCGTATAATTTATACTTGCAAATATTGTCACTTGGTGAAATTGCATTGCATTAAAATTCATTGTTGAACACTTGTACACAATTCACTTTATTTAATTATTTATTAATTAACGGACCGGTGTGTATTTTTAAGTCTTTTCGGCCCACATTCCACAGAAGCTTGTTTTGGGTCAACCTGACAGGCGATGAGCCTGTCGCCAACTTTAAGTACAAGTTAACATTATAGTTCGTACATAAGTTTTAAGAAATCCTAGGTACTGCTTCCTACCTCCTGTGGATTAAACTTGAGTCCCTTGAATCCGATCACCCTACCACTCGGCTAAAGTGACTTTTTCATATTACAGAACTGCAGCTCCATACTTCAGTAATCTTGTCTGGTTTATTGGAAAACATATTTTGGAGTTGGACGCTTGTGTCAGGAACGACGCTGAGTATGTATTTTAAAAATAAAAATAAATTACATATATTTAGGAATTGAAGTTTTAACCGTCTTTATGTATATTTATTTTTTAGCCATCACTCTCAACAAAAGTTGGACGACTTAGTAGCCGAGCATTTGGATCATCTACATTATATAAATGATATTTTGTGTTTAAACATTCCCGATCTGAATGATGTTTTGACAGAGCATCTATTGCATAAATTACTCATTCCACTGTACATTTACTCTCTTACTTCTGAATCTATAAGACGCCCCGTAACCTCTTCGCCCTATAACAGAGATTATATTCAAAGCATAGAAGTTATTACAAGGAATTTAGAGGCAATTATGAAGGGCAAAAGTTCAGATACCCCGCCAAGAATGAACTATCCTATACAGAGGATAGACTCTGAAGAGGAAACTAAGCCATCGGTGTCATGTGTAGTCGCACTATTCTTGCTATCACAAGTATTTCTAATAATAACACACGGCCCGATTGTCCATGCTTTGGCTTGGATTATTCTGCAATCCGACTTATCTGTATTTGAGGATGGCGCAACTAGAATACTTGAGATGTACCTAAGTAAAGCAAAGACTAACGTTAAATTGGAGTTCTCAAAACCACAGCTGAGTTTAGAAAAGGCTCTAGAGACATCTGGTCAAGAAAGAGACTATACCACGCCAGAGTACAGTGAACCGAAAATGTTTGGCTGTGATTTGGATAAAGATACAGATCAATCCAGCTGCGATCTTGATCCGAACTTGTATCTACTTCGTTACCATCCACTTCACATATAAGTGAGGCTTCGAGCATAGATCATGATTCAACAGAAGATCTAGTGACACAGATACATTCAGTTAAATCGTCTGTTATGAATGCTTCTGTTCAGAATATGCCTGATTCACCTTTGCCCGATTCTGGTATTGACTCGAGCTCCTCAAAAACCTTATCTGAGCTAAACAATATAACTGATGAAGAGAAACAGAAGTTATTAGGAGTTATGCCGAGCACATCAGCCGAGAAGACGATGAGCATAGAGAATATATTAGAAAAGGAGGCTAGGGAAATTGTGAAGCGGCCTTTTTTGAAGACTATACTGGACTCATTAGATTGTAGCGAAAACGACTATAAAGCTTTATTCGCTCTTTGTCTATTGTTTGCATTAATAAACAATAAAGGTAAGTTGATAATTATTTTAAAGTAAGCGTCATTTAGCATTATTTATTTTGTCTTATTCTAATTTTGTTTATATCGATGTTGAGATTTGATATGTTTAACTAATTGTTTCCTTCTCTGTTTTTCTTTGCTTACATTTGGTATTAGTGGGTAAGGGTAACATTTTTTTTGGTTATGTTTAATTTTGAGGAGTTTCCTGAGATTTTATTAAATTATTTTACTTTCTAGGAGTTAATACGGAACTCTTAGATACGCTGCTATGCCCGGAAGTAGAAGACGCAAGCAGTACAAATACAAATGCTTGTAGTTCTGATACTAGCAATCAAGACGATGTATCAAGCGATAGGGGCAGCAAGAGGGATCTCCTGCGCGCTCAACAAAACGACCGATGCAGAGTTTCAACGCACTCCTTATTAATAAGTTGTTGGCTATCGCTAATCTAAGTTGTAAACCTGGTGAGTTATATATTTAAATTAAATATAAGGCCTTACGTAGGCTGCATAAATTTAAACAAATACATACATAGGTAGGGACAACATCACATACATTGCTCTGATCCCAAAGTAAGCAGCTTAAGCACTTGTGTTATGGAATCAGAAATAACGAAGGTTACACAAATATCCAGATCTGAGAAAATGTGTACTCATCTCGTCCACGGTGGTTGTCAAAAGTAAATTTTTAACCTAGGATTATTTAAAGTAAGCGTCATTTTAGCATTATTTATTTTGTCTTATTCTAATTTTGTTTATATCGATATTGAGATTTGATATGTTTAACTAATTGTTTCCTTCTCTGTTTTCTTTGCTTACATTTGGTATTAGTGGGTAAGGGTAACATTTTTTTTGGTTATGTTTAATTTTGAGGAGTTTCCTGAGATTTTTATTAAATTATTTTACTTTCTAGGAGTTAATACGGAACTCTTAGATACGCTGCTATGCCCGGAAGTAGAAGACGCAAGCAGTACAAATACAAATGCTTGTAGTTCTGATACTAGCAATCAAGACGATGTATCAAGCGATAGGGGCAGCAAGAGGGATCTCCTGCGCGCTCAACAAAACGACCGATGCAGAGTTTCAACGCACTCCTTATTAATAAGTTGTTGGCTATCGCTAATCTAAGTTGTAAACCTGGTGAGTTATATATTTAAATTAAATATAAGGCCTTACGTAGGCTGCATAAATTTAAATAAATACATACATAGGTAGGGACAACATCACATACATTGCTCTGATCCCAAAGTAAGCAGCTTAAGCACTTGTGTTATGGAATCAGAAATAACGAAGGTTACACAAATATCCAGATCTGAGAAAATGTGTACTCATCTCGTCCACGGTGGTTGTCAAAGTAAATTTTTAACCTAGGATTATTTAAAGTAAGCGTCATTTAGCATTATTTATTTTGTCTTATTCTAATTTTGTTTATATCGATATTGAGATTTGATATGTTTAACTAATTGTTTCCTTCTCTGTTTTTCTTTGCTTACATTTGGTATTAGTGGGTAAGGGTAACATTTTTTTTGGTTATGTTTAATTTTGAGGAGTTTCCTGAGATTTTATTAAATTATTTTACTTTCTAGGAGTTAATACGGAACTCTTAGATACGCTGCTATGCCCGGAAGTAGAAGACGCAAGCAGTACAAATACAAATGCTTGTAGTTCTGATACTAGCAATCAAGACGATGTATCAAGCGATAGGGGGCAGCAAGAGGGATCTCCTGCGCGCTCAACAAAACGACCGATGCAGAGTTTCAACGCACTCCTTATTAATAAGTTGTTGGCTATCGCTAATCTAAGTTGTAAACCTGGTGAGTTATATATTTAAATTAAATATAAGGCCTTACGTAGGCTGCATAAATTTAAACAAATACATACATAGGTAGGGACAACATCACATACATTGCTCTGATCCCAAAGTAAGCAGCTTAAGCACTTGTGTTATGGAATCAGAAATAACGAAGGTTACACAAATATCCAGATCTGAGAAAATGTGTACTCATCTCGTCCACGGTGGTTGTCAAAAGTAAATTTTTAACCTAGGATTATTTAAAGTAATTTATAACTTAATTTTATTTTGCGGAGTCGTGTGGCGCAAGAATATACCACCCCTTTATTTTCGGTGGTTGTTGAAGATGCAACGAAGGGACAATTATAATGATGGAATCTGAATATGTAGAATATTCATTTTCCTTTAGTAAAATTAAGACAAAAAATTAAAATGCGAGACGAAAATTTAAAAGATCGATGATGCACAGATGCGAGGAGTCTGGTAATACGGTCGTCAATTTGCTTGTCAACTGTGGCCATTGTGATAAACCCTCCTTGCTATAGAGCCTTAATTTACTACTAATATATACCAGTGTGGTTATGGTATAACATTTTTATATACCTTAAAATACATTTCTAACATTTAAAAAATACATAAAATAGGTACAAAAATTATTAACAATGTTACAAATTAATGCTCTAAATTATTTCTGCTCGTCAACGCCATTTAGTATCTGACCGGCATAGATATAGCTGCCACCCATTGCTCACTACAATAACATGTGTACCGTTATGTTTTTTAAGTTGTTGTTAAGGGAAAATCCGTAAAAATGCAATAGGCCACCGATATATGGCGGAATAATTCTTTCTAAAAAAAAACTTGATGCTTTTTCTTTACGATTTATATCGGTAGTTTTTGGACATAAAGACGGAGACGGGCCGACCACCTGTCACTTTGTCCCAAAAATGTCTTCGGTGGAAGGTGGGTCGAAACGACTTAATTATCTAGACCTCTGTACCCTTATATTGTAAATGTCGTGAAAATATTTACAGCTAATATGACAGCGGTGCTCATGCTTTAACCATTGTATTGGCAATGGCGTGAAGATATTATTGTTTAAGATATTATTGTTTGATACGCCAACCATGAATGTAATGACAGCGATGCTCAAACTCTAACCTCTGTATAGGGTACGGCGTGAAGATATTTTTTGTTTGACACGCCAACCATGAATCTAATGATAGCGATGCTTCATGCCGTAACCCCTGTGTAGGGTATGGCGTGATGATATTTTTTTGTTTGACACGCCAATCATGAATCTAATGACAGCGATGCTCATGCTGTAACCCCTGTATTGGGAATGGCGTGAAGTAATTTTTTGTTTGACACGCCAACCAGGAATCTAATGAAAGCGATGCTCATTCTGTAACCACTGTAATGGCTATGGCGTGAAGATATTATTGTTTAAGATATTATTGTTTGTTACGCCAACCATGTATCCAATGACAGCGATGCTCAAACTCTAACCCCTGTGTAGGGTATGGCATGATGATATTCTTTTGTTTGACACGCCACCCATGAATCTAATGACAGCGATGCTCAAACTCTAACCCATGTGTAGGGTATGGCGTGAAGATATTTTTTTGTTTGACACGCCAATCATGAATCTAATGACAGCGATGCTCATGCTGTAACCCCTGTATTGGGAATGGCGTGAAGTAATTTTTTGTTTGACACGCCAACCAGGAATCTAATGAAAGCGATGCTCATTCTGTAACCACTGTAATGACAATGGCGTGAAGATATTATTGTTTGACACGCCAACCATGAATCAAATGACAGCGATGCCTCATGCCGTAACCGCTGTAATAGGAATGTCGTGAAGAATTTTTTTTTCATATGCCATCAATGAAAAATGTAATGACGGCGATGCCGGAACCGTAGCGTCCCGGGTGCGGCTGGTGACCAGCGAGCTGAGCGTGCGGCTGGTGCGCGTGGCGATGCAGGGCGCGAGCGGCGCGGCCGGCGCGCGCAGCGTGGCCGCCGCGGAGGCGCTGCGCGCGCGCGCCGTCTCGCTCGCGCGCAACTTCTACAAGTGCGACGACATCTTCCTAGATATGTTCGAGGACGAGTGAGTTTTAAAAACTATGCGTGTCTCGTCGATCTTGTGTGTTGTAGTTTTAAATTGGTGTTTATTTTTTTATGTTTTCTTTTTTAATAAAATACTATCATCGTCATCGTATCATATCTACATGCGATTCCCAATACATGGGTAGACAGAGGTCTAGTCTAGACAATTAAGTCCCGTCGATCCACCTTCCGCCGAAGACATTATCGGGACAACGTGGTGTTGAGGTGGTGAGCCCGTCGCCGTCTTTATGTCCAAGCCAACGATATGATTCGTATATAAGATTTTGAAAAACCCATTGGTACGAGTCTGCCACCTGGGGATCGAACTCGCGTCTCTTGACCCGAAATTCCGACCACCCATCCACTCGGCTATCGTGACTCTTTATATGTTGGCTTGGACATAAAGACGGCGTCGGGCTCACCACCTGTCACGTTGTCCCGAAAATATCTTCGGTGGAAGGTGGGTCGAATGGACTTAATTGTCTAGACTAGACCTCTGTCTACCTTAATTTTTAAATTCAACCAGCTTAAGTATTAAATTGAATATTATACTTTCTCGGTGAAAAATTAATATTCCATTGGCATAACGCGGTCGAGAGGGCTAAATTATTAGCTTATATCTCTCTGGCCACCCCCGTATTGGGAAATGCTTGAAGATAAAACGTTTCAGGTACTGCGAAATGAGCAAGCGTCCGTTGAACGTGGAATGGCTGTGCATGGACGCGGCGATACTGTTGCCGCCCACGCGCACCCCAATGTCGGGCATAGCGTTCGCGAAACGCTTGCCCAGCGGTGAGGTCAGTACTGTAAGCTAATTTACTACTTTCTTTTCATCTTCTATTCTTCTCCTTTTCCATTTCCCCTCTTACGACTCCAATGGGAGGAGAGAGGGCTGTGGAACTAATATATGTTTTAAGCTCTTTTTCCACTTCTATTATAACAGCAATGACAAGAGGGAGAGGTGTGGAAGAATGTTTATGTTAAGTTTTAGCATACATTTTACGTGAACATAGTATTCTTTTTTTTAAACCAATTGGTTTTTAAATCGTAGGAAATATGCCGCCGATGAAGAATGGTAGGCAACGATGTTTCATTGTTATTGAAATTGTACAGACATTTTTATTATGTTATTAATAGTTTTATTTTAAATGTGTAGTGTTCGCGTAAATGAAAGAAATCATAAGAAGCATGTAGGTTTTATTCTATTTTTTTTTTTGGTACATACCGTCAATAAAAGAACAAGTACTACAGTTGATAATAAAGTGACGATTACAGATAAGTGCCGAAAAATTACATAAACGTCATGTTTATATTATTTTTATTACTCATTAAGTTAATACTAATTAACTTAATGAGTAGATAAATTACTGAATAATTATGAACAATTACCTGAATTTCTTAGAATAATTGTATTTACCCCTGTATTAGGAATGGCGTGAAGATATTCGTACATTCTATTTTTACATTCTATGTTTTCGACATAACGACGAAAGAAATATAAAAAATAAATAAATATCAGAAAATTATTATAGATGATTCTGTAATGTGTTTGTTTGTAGATGGAAAGGGCTCGCCGTGCAATCAGAATATTCTTCCTAATACGCGATTTGTACTTGAAACTCACTGGCAAGCCGGAGACACAGTTGCCTCTCGCCAATCCTGGACCGTTTGTACAAGTTGGAGAAGTTTTGGACCTTAGTGAGTCACATATTACTTATATTATAAATGTATATGTTTCTTGTCTGAATGCTTGTTATTCAATGTCTGAAAAAACGGCTGAACTCATTCGAATTAAGTTCAACAGTCTGACAGTTCATATACTGAAATAAATATAGATTTAGGTGTTTGTGGTACCTTCATTATTTCTGATTCTATAATACAAGTGCTTAAGCTACTTACTTTGGGATCAGAGCAATGTATGTGATATCTCATCAATGTATTGATTTATTGAATTAATAATGTAAAATATTATGAAATAAAAAAAAACAACGTTATTGTGGGAGGCATCTAACACACGATTTTGTCTTTATGTACGGCTTTTGATTTGATGTATTCGATGTTCGGAAAAGAATATAAGATATAGATACTATTTATTACAGGAAAATTAAATCATCCTGGGAACAATAAGACAATGTGTGAAACCTTTATTGTGTATAACTAAAGAAGCTACAGTAAACATTTTGTAATGGAAAATAAAAATACGTATTTATGAAATATGTCTAGTAATTTGTTTGTAACGTAATATAAAAAATACGTATTTTTGTTATAATAGAATGTCACATGATTAAGCCATTGTATTATTTCTTTGTAGTTCTAGTTAGCTAGTTTTTATGCAATAATCTTAGTACAAAGAGTGTGAAAGTTAGTACAAATACCCATTATATAATTATCAATAACAAAAATATATTTTTAATAATTTACTATCTAATATTATATAGACTATCTAATATGAAGTCACGATAGCCGAGTGGTTGGGTGGTCGGAATTTCGAGTCAATAGACCCGAGTTCGATCCCCAAGTGGCCGTACCAATGGGTTTTTCAAAAACTTATGCACGAATTATATCGTTGGCTTGGACATAAAGACGGCGACGGGCTCACCACCTGTCATGTTGTCCCGAAAATATCTTCGGTGGAAGGTGGGTCGAAGGGACTTAAATGTCTAGACTAGACCTCTGTCTACCCCTGTATTGGGAATTGCGTGAAGACATTTTATATTTTATTTTATTTTTAATATTATTTATATCTAAATTTTTTATATTTCCATTCTTCTTTAGATGATTCTGATCTCATATCGTGCGACATAACGCAGAAGGATGGCACATGGCATCACAGGTTCCTGGCAGTTGACAATATCCAGATAATTCTCGTCGAACCGGACAAACAGAAAATGGGATGGGGCGTCGCGAAATTGGTCGGCAGCTTGCAGGATCTAGAAGTAAGTTGTCATGTCTTCTGATCCACCACAGGGCTCAGGTCTCTCCTGTACAGCAGGATTTGCCGTAGTCGCCACGCTTTGCGGTTTGGTGATTTCTGTACCAGACAGCTTGTACCTTAGATGCTGCTGCCCCTTACCGGTAATCAAATCCTTGGTCTGGTACATTTTTTTGAGATGGTTATCCATCTGTCGATAATCTATTGGAATTTGAATGCTTTTCCTTCAATTGTCTGGTATCACACTCATGGGTAGAAAGGCGGTGTTATGTTCTTTACGCCGTAATTACGCAAAAGTAAGTTGCGACTGCGGGCAGCAGTCGATCCCGTGATCGAATCCAGACTGGTTAACGTAGAAAATCACTTTCGTGTACTGTCTCAGATCTGGGTGTTGTCAGGTATGTGATCTGTTCTCCATGTCTTTCTATTTATTATTATTATTAACAGAGCAAGAAATAATAAAGGATATTTTATGCAGATCAATTGTATAATATGATAGTATATTTAATAATTAATTATGTAAAAAAATCTTCACGCCATTCCCAATATGGGATAGACATAGACAGAGGTCTAGACAATTAAGTCTTATCGACCCACCTTACATCAAAAAACATTCATCGAGACAACGTGACAGGTGGTGAGCACTGTCGGTGAGGTCGCCAAGACGTCGCGCCCATTGGTACGAGCCTGCCACCCGAGGCTCGAACTCGGGTCTCTAGACTCGAAATTCCGATCACTCAACCACTCCGTTATCGTGACTTCTGTTTTCCATCTTGATTAATTTTAAGATCTTGATTAATTTTGTAAGATCCAAGGCGACAAAGACGACCCCCGCTGCTTGCAACTGACGATCCACAAGCCGCGCGTGGGCGCCAGTGGCGCATTGCCGCGGACCGTGCTGTTGCGCGCCAAGTTCAAATTCGACGACCACATACGCAGCATGGCCGCGAAACAGAGGCTCACGAAGGTAGGATAATGGACCATAACATATATGTACATATTGTGTATTAGCTGTCGTTTTTTTTTTATAGAAAAGGGAGGCAAACGAGCAGGCGGCTCACGTGGTGGTAAGTGATTACCGCCGCCCATGAACACCCGCAATACCAGAGGCATGGCAGATACGTTGCCGGCCTTTGAGAAAGGTGTGGGCCTCCGGTTACCTGCAACCGCCAGACGAAACGCAGAAGTTTGTTAGACTTCTACTTCACGCCGGTATTTTATTTATTTATTTATACTTTATTGCAAACCTCACAAAGAAAGTTATACAAAGGGCGGACTTAATGCCTTTAGGCATTCTCTGCCAGTCAACCCGAGGCGTGGAGAAATATTGTTAAGGTGCTTTAAACTGGGTTACAGAAAAAGAAAATCAATATAGGACCTAACGAAAATAAAGATGCAATATAAAATACTAATACAAATAATAAATATAATATATACAATATAATATATACATATACATACAAACATACATATATACATATATATACATATACATACATACATATATGAAACTTAAAAAAAAATATTATTATGACTGTAATGACCAAGCACTAATTCTAACTGACAGTTAAAAGGTGTTCACGTACAAGTCTTTTAAATATCGACTTATTGGTAACTTTTCTGATGTCTTCGAGCAAAGAACTCCAGAGCAGTGTAGCCTGAATGGTAAAGGAGTGACCAACAAAATTGGTAAGGTGTTGCGGGATACTCATCTTGTAATTAGATGAAGACCGCAGGCACCGATCATGAATTGAGCATTGAAACTGAAATTTGTCCTTAAGATACGAAGGGTAAGTAGTATCATTTATGATTGAAAAAAGAACAAGCAGAATTCTAGAGTTTCGCCTTTGTTGAATAGTAAGCCATTTAAGACGAGAACGGTATTCTGAAATATGGTCATACTTACGAAGGTTGAAAATATATCTTATACAATTATTAACAAGGCGCTCTAGCTTGTTTAGAAGATCTTTGTTCAAATCACAGTAGCCCACATCTGCATAATCAATGATTGGTAAAATGAGCGTCTGGACAAGCATAAGCTTAGTTTCCCATGGAAGAAGATTTTTGAGGCGATAGAGCACTCGTAGCGTGGCGGTTACTTTACGGCTAACTTCAGTTATGTGTTTTACCCAGTTCAAGGTGTTATCGATATGTAGCCCAAGATTTTTAACAGAGCCCGAAAATGGAATCACTGCATCGTTATAACGTATAAATGGTAGGTTTCCAACATCAACTTTAGCTAGCATTTTAGTACTACCAACCAGCAAAGATTGGCATTTTATTGCATTCACAGATACTCCAAAGCGTAAGGACCAGTCTGATACTGCTTTCAGACAGTCATTTAATTTATTAATTGCATCGTGGTGTTCTTCAATATCAGACTGTACATAAATCTGCAGGTCGTCTGCCTACAGATGGTACGAACAATTAATATTAGAAGTGATAAAATTTATAAAAATTGAGAAGATAAATGGAGAAAGTATACCGCCTTGCGGAACGCCACAACCTAGTCCCGCCCATTGAGAGGTCTTTTGTCCTATATAGACCGATTGCTGACGTCCGCGAAGATAAGAAGAGAACCACTCCAATACCGTGGAAGCGAATTTAAAGTTAGAAAAAATTGCAAGAAGGATATCATGGTCGACTGTGTTAAAAGCATTCGAAAAGTCCACAAGCACCATAACTGTAACTTTCTTCTTCTCCATACCCTCACGCCTCATATCATCAGTGATTTTAAGTAGTGCAGTTGTGGTGCTGTGGCCAGGACGAAACCCAGACTGAAATTTACTCAGTAGGTTATGTTCATATACAAATTGGGAAATTTGCTTATGTACACAGGCTTCCAAAATTTTAGAGAGAAATGGCAATATTGAAATAGGATGGAAATGATGAGGAAGTGAAGGATTAGGTACTTTGGGGAGAGGTCGCACGAAAGCCTTTCTCCAAAGAGAGGGATATTGTCCAGAGTCTAGGGAGAAATTAATAATGTGAGTGATAGCAGGAAGTATAAATTCAAGGATGTTGGCTATCATAACCCTACTAACCTCATCGCATCCCACGGCCTTGGATTTTATTGCCAGTACTGTATTCTGTGCGGTCGTGGTACTTCCCCGGTCGAGCCGGCCCATTCATGCAACAACAAAAGCTGATGTGTGGCTCTACCACTGTTAATTTGCCTATTATATTTGTATTTTACAAACCTTCGCTACTAGCGGGATTCCAACCCGCAACCCTTAGCATGAAGCTAAGGGTTGCGGGTCACTTCTTATATCTGCACGCATAAATGCAGGGGTAGACAGAGAGGTCTAGACAATAGTCAACAGTCGGAATTTCGAGTCGAGAGACCCGAGTTCGATCCCCAGGTGGCAGGCCCGTACTAATGGATTTTTCAAAAACTTATGAAGTCACGATAGCCGAGTGGTTGGGTGGTCGGAAATTCGAGTCGAGAGACCGGAGTTCGATCCACAGGTGGCAGGCATTTACTTATGACTTTTTCAAAAACTTATGTACGAATTATATCGTTGGCTTGGACATAAAGACTGCGACGGGCTCACCACCCGTCACTTTGTCCCGAAAACATCTTCGGTGGAAGGTGGGTCGAAGGGACTTAATTGTCTAGACTAGACCTCTGTCTACTCCTGTATTGGGAATTGCGTGTAAAATAAAATAAATATCTTCACGCAATTCCCAATACAGGGGTAGACAGAGGTCAAGTCTAGACAATTAAGTCCCTGTGACCCACCTTCCACCGAAGATATTTTCGGGACAACGTGACAGGTGGTGAGCCCGTCGCCGCTTTTATATCCAAGCCAACGATGAAATTCGTACATAAGTTTTTGAAAAACTCATTGGTACTGCCACCTGGGGATCGAACTCGGGTCTCTCGACTCGAAATTCCGACCACCCAACAACTCGGCTATCGTGACGTGTAGATATTTATTTATTTATTATTATTTATGTCGAGAGAATGAATGAAGAACGATTGACGAAAAAAGCATATAAGGCGAGTGTGAATGGAAGTGTGGGAAGGGGAAGACCTAGGCGGACGTTTCGAGACCAAATCAGGGACGTCCTGAAAAAAGGCCAGGTCAAGAGTACCCTGAATCGAAGAGAATATATGAAGGGAATAATGAAAGTGGACGAAGCGAAACAAGTATGCAAGGATCGTAGCAAGTGGAAAGAAGTGGTCTCTGCCTACCCCTACGGGAAAGAGGCGTGATTATATGTATGTATGTATGTATTATTATATATTTAATTGTTTGAACATGCCGGCAGGGTCGCACGAAGGCGCGGCAGAAGAAGATGCAGCAGATCGGGCGGCTGCTGCAGGTGGCCGGCGTGTGCGCGCCCGCGCCGGCGCCGCGCCACCGCCCGCCATTCGCCCGCCCCGCCCTCGCCGCCGTGCGCCGCGTGTCCGGTACACGACTAATGATAAACTGTATCTTCACGCCGTTCACAATACTCCAATAAACCCGAGTTCGATCCCCAGTTGGCAGGCTCGTACCAATGGGTTTTTCAAAAACTTATGTACGAATATCGTTGGCTTGGACATAGAGACGGCACGTTGTCCCGAAAATATCATCGATGGAAGGGTCCAAAGGCACACACAGACTAGACCTCCGTCTACCTTTATATTGGGAATTGCATGAAGATATTTATTTATTTATTTATATGATGGATTAATTTGTTAAATGCCACAAAATCTGCTAGTTCATATTATCCTGTGAGTGTCATATGAGTAGATTAAGGTAAACATAGTAAAAAGCGTAATCCACATAACCGAAAACTTACTAAATTCGTAAAAATTCCACTACAATACATAGACATCTATAAAAATGGATTAAATAATATATACATTGTGTTATAGTATCTGCAACAATGAAGGTATCACAAACACCTAGACCCGAGACAATGTAGAATAATTTGTTTTTCTACGTGGACCCGTCCGGACATCGAACTCGTGACCCCAGACATGGTGACACCTTGAAAACCGGTGCGCATGACACTGATGAGGTTGTCTGATTGCCATACATATAAACAAACATACATGACTCGAGTACAAACATTCGTATTTATCACACAAATCTTCGCATTTAGCGGGATTCCAACCCGCAACCCTCAGCTTCATAGCCGGAGTCACTACTAACTAGGCTATCGGGCTAAAATATACATTTATTTAAAAAAATATATTCACGCATCATTACAGGGGTAAACAGAGGTCTAGACAATTAAGTCCTTTTACCCACCTTCCACCGAAGACGTGTTTGGGACAACGTGACAGGCCTGTCGCCGATCTTTGTTTCCAAGAAAAAAATCCATTCGCACGGGCTTTGGGAATCGAACTCTTGTCTCGTATTCCGATCACCCAACCCCCTCGTACCAATGGGTTTTTCAAAAACTTATGTACGAATTACATCGTTGGCTTAGACATAAAGACGGCGACGGGCTCACTACCTGTCACGTTGTCCCGAAAATATCTTCGGTGGAAGGTGGGTCGAAGGGACTTAATTGTCTAGACTAGACCTCTGTCTACCCCTGTATTGGGAATTGCGTGAGGATATTTATTCATTAATTATTTATAAAATAAATATAAATGTAAGCAGGCGCAGATGGCGAGGAGGTAGAGCGGCGCCTGCGCAGGCCGAGCGGGCACGTTTTGAAGGACGGCGTCGTAGTGTACCGCGAGCGTACCGTCAGCCGCGAGAGGTGGGTTGGCTCGCTCGTTTGGCGATGGGTTTCACTAACTAATGTGGCATAGACTAAACACAAATAATAGATATTTGCAGCTGACATTAACAGTGGTAGAGCCACGCATCAGGTTTTGTTGTTGCATGAATGTGGGGAAGTGCCACGACCTCACAGAATACCGGCGTGAAGTGGAAGTCTAAAGAACTTCTGCGTTTCGTCTGGTGAGTGTAGTAAATCGGAGGTTTCACACCTCTCCCCGAATCTGGGAGGGGGGGCACTCTAATGCCGGCAACGCATCTGCTATGCCTCTGGTATTGCGGGTGTTTATGGGCGGCGGTAATCACTTACCATCACGTGAGCTCGTTTGCCTCCCTTTTCTATAAAAAAAGCTTTCAGTGACCCTGAGATTAACTTCAGCAAATTTTATTTGGATATTTGAAAATTTCTTTGATAAAAGTTACTATAGCTGACCCCAGTTCGATCCTTAGTTGGTAGGTTTTTGCAAAAATTTACGTACGATTTGTATCGTTGGCTTGGACATTAAGACGGGCTCACCACCTGTCCCGTTGTCCCAAAAAAAATTATTCGGCAGAAGGTGGGTCGAAACGACTTAAGTCGTTCGTAAGGACGGTAATGGATTGTCGTTGTTTCTGATTCCTTTACACAAGTGCTTAAGCTGCTTTTTTACACGCTTTATATTAGCTTCACTTGTATGTATTTATGTTTTTAACCGACTTCTTTGGGTGCGATTTTGACCCACTATAAACGGCCTGATTTCGTTCAAACTTTGTAGACTTATCAAGGACCGATGACAATGCTAATTTGATAAAAAAAAAATAAAGTAAAAAATAAATAATAGTTTAAAAAAAGTAAAAAACACGCTTTTTATAGAAAACCGAACTAAAAAATAGAAAATAAATTTTAATAAATTTAAATTAAGAATAGCTTTAGAAATTTCAATAAATTTAAATTAATAATAGTGTGAATAAAAAAAAAATAAAGTAAAAAATAAATAATAGTTTAAAAAAAGTAAAAAACACGCTTTTTATAGAAAACCGAACTAAAAAATAGAAAATAAATTTTAATAAATTTAAATTAAGAATTATCATAGCACTCCACGCTTTTCTAAAATAAAATATTTTTTTTATTCACACTATTATTAATTTATATTTATTGAAATTTTTAACACTTTTCTTAATTAAAGTTTATTAAATTTATTTTCTATTTTTTAGTTCGGTTTTCTATAAAAAGCGTGTTTTTTTTAAACTATTGTTTATTTGATATCTGAGTAATATATGTGATGTTGCCGCTATGTATGTATGTATTTGTTTATTTAATTCAGTTTTAAGGTCTCTGAAATTATATATATATATATATATATATATATATATATATATATATATATATATATATATATATATATATATATATATATATATATATATATATATATATATATATATATATATATATATATATATATATATATATATATATATATATATATATATATATATATATATATATATATATATATATATATATATATATATATATATATATATATATATATATATATATATATATATATATATATATATATATATATATATATATATATATATATATATATATATATATATATATATATATATATATATATATATATATATATATATATATATATATATATATATATATATATATATATATATATATATATATATATATATATATATATATATATATATATATATATATATATATATATATATATATATATATATATATATATATATATATATATATATATATATATATATATATATATATATATATATATATATATATATATATATATATATATATATATATATATATATATATATATATATATATATATATATATATATATATATATATATATATATATATATATATATATATATATATATATATATATATATATATATATATATATATATATATATATATATATATATATATATATATATATATATATATATATATATATATATATATATATATATATATATATATATATATATATATATATATATATATATATATATATATATATATATATATATATATATATGTATGTATGTATGTATGTATGTATGTATGTATGTATGTATGTATGTATGTATGTATGTATGTATGTATGTATGTATGTATGTATGTATGTATGTATGTATGTATGTATGTATGTATGTATGTATGTATGTATGTATGTATGTATGTATGTATGTATGTATGTATGTATGTATGTATGTATGTATGTATGTATGTATGTATGTATGTATGTATGTATGTATGTATGTATGTATGTATGTATGTATGTATTTGTTTATTTAATTCAGTTTTAAGGTCTCTGAAATTATTTATAAGTTTAAATAATATATACATTGTGTTATGGTATCTGCAACAATGAAGGTATCACAAACACCTAGACCCGAGACAATGTAGAATAATTTGTTTTTCTACGTGGACCCGTCCGGACATCGAACTCGTGACCCCAGAGATGGTGACACCTTGAAAACCGGTGCGCATGACACTGATGAGGTTGTCTGATTGCCATACATATAAACAAACATACATGACTCGAGTACAAACATTCGTATTCATCACACAAATCTTCGCATTTAGCGGGATTCCAACCCGCAACCCTCAGCTTCATAGCCGGAGTCACTACTAACTAGGCTATCGGGCTAAAATATACATTTATTTAAAAAAATATATTCACGCATCATTACAGGGGTAAACAGAGGTCTAGACAATTAAGTCCTTTTACCCACCTTCCACCGAAGACGTGTTTGGGACAACGTGACAGGCCTGTCGCCGATCTTTGTTTCCAAGAAAAAAATCCATTCGCACGGGCTTTGGGAATCGAACTCTTGTCTCGTATTCCGATCACCCAACCCCCTCGTACCAATGGGTTTTTCAAAAACTTATGTACGAATTACATCGTTGGCTTGGACATTAAGACGGGCTCACCACCTGTCCCGTTGTCCCAAAAAAAATTATTCGGCAGAAGGTGGGTCGAAACGACTTAAGTCGTTCGTAAGGACGGTAACGGATTGTCGTTGTTTCTGATTCCTTTACACAAGTGCTTAAGCTGCTTTTTTACACGCTTTATATTAGCTTCACTTGTATGTATTTATGTTAGTAACCGACTTCTTTGGGCGCGATTTTGACCCTTTTTAAACGCCCTGATTTCGTTCAAACTTTGTAGACTTATCAAGGACCGATGACAATGCACTAATTTGATAAAAAAAATATAAAGTAAAAAATAAATAATAGTTTAAAAAGCTAAAAACACGCTTTTTATAGAAAACCGAACTAAAAATAGAAAATAAATTTTAATAAATTTAAATTAAGAATAGCTTTAGAAATTTCAATAAATTTAAATTAATAATAGTGTGAATAAAAAATATTTTATTTTAGAAAAAGCGTGGGGTGCATGGTGTCAATAGTTAAAAATATTTTATTGACAGATATGAGTAGAGTGATTATCATTTTGAAAATATATTAAAAGCACTCCACGCTTTTCTAAAATAAAATATTTTTTTTATTCACACTATTATTAATTTATATTTATTGAAATTTTTAACACTTTTCTTAATTAAAGTTTATTAAATTTATTTTCTATTTTTTAGTTCGGTTTTCTATAAAAAGCGTGTTTTTTTTAAACTATTGTTTATTTGATATCTGAGTAATATATGTGATGTTGCCGCTATGTATGTATGTATTTGTTTATTTAATTCAGTTTTAAGGTCTCTGAAATTATTTATAAGTTTAAATAATATATAATAATGTACGCTATTCCCAATACAGGTGTATACAGAGGTCTAAACAATTAATTTTTGGAACAACGTAATAGGTGGTGAGCCCGTCGCCGTCTTAATGTCTCAATGTGCCAACGATATAATTCGTACATAAGATTTTTGAGAAAACCCATTGGTACGAGCCTGCTATCTGGGGATCGAACTCGGGCCTTGAAATTCCGACCAATTTCCGAGTTCGATTCCCAGGAGGTAGACTCGAACCAATGGGTTTTTCAAAAACTTACGTACGAATCATATCGTTGGCTTGGACATAAATGCGGCGACTGCCTCACCACCTGTCACGTCGTCTCGAAAGTCTTTGGTGGAAGGTGGGTCGAAGGGACTTAATTGTCCAGGCCAGACCTCTGTCTACCCCTGTATTGGGAATGGCGTGAAGATATTTAAACGATACTGATATCACCTTCAGCTTCGTAACTTTCAGCAGCGTGTCGCGCAGCAGCGCGGGCTCGCGCGACGGCTCGCCGCGCGCGCGCTCCGAGGAGATCCCGCTAGAGGACATACGCAGGGACAGGGCCCTGCCCGCCCCCTGCAGCGTACCGCAGGTCTGTCTTGTTTCACTATAACCCCCCCCCCCTTGGGAGTCTTGCGGCCAAAAAAATCAGGTCAAATTTATAGGTGACACACAGGATCGGCTAGATCCGCATTTTCTGCAAGATTTACTACGGGGAGTGCTCCGAGGAATTGTTCGGATTAATTCCCAGCCGCTGAATTTCACCATCGTACTTTACGGCTTAGTCGAAAATTTCATCAACACCATCTTGATGCTTGGCATTCCACCACAGTGCGTTTTTCGCTGAATTTTCTGACACACACTTGCACTTTATGGAATGTGCTGCCGTCAGCGGTTTTTCCGGACCGATACGACTTAGGGACCTCAAGAAAAGAGCCTATACCTTTCTCAAAGGCCGGCAATGCGTCTGCTATTCCTCCGGTATTGCAGATGTTCATGGGCGGCGGTAATCACTTACCATCACGTCTGCCACCTGCTCGTTTGCCTCCTTTTTCTATAAAAAAGGAGAGGCCTGTGTCTCTAGGGCTTGTATATCTTACGCTATTTAGAGGAAGACAGTTGGCCCTTTCACCGAATACATTTTATTGGGACATCGTGGCAGGCGGTGAGCCTGTCGCCGTTTTTATGTCAAAGTCAACGATATAAATCGTGAACAATAAAATTTGAAAATTAAATACAATACAATAAACATGAAAATACAATTTAAAAACAGTCACGATTGCCGAATGGTTGGATGGTCGGGATTTCGAGTCAAGAGACCTTAGACCTAAGTTAATTATTGACAATTAATTACTAACAAACACTTATGTATTGGGAATTGCGTGTAGATATTTATTTATATAAAATTTTAAAAACGATCCCGACAACTCGGGATCGAACTCGAGATCGTTTGACTCAAATTCCGATACCCAACGATTCGTGACTTTTTTAGGCCGTAAAGAAGAAGACGGAAGAAGATTGAACCCTTCTCTTTTAGCTATCTAGTTAGCACAGAAAACAAAATACTTTTGTGTCTGGTATAGGTATGGGGAATCACATACATTCGTTGTGACTGCATTGGTGAATTGGGATCTTCTGCGACTTAAGTTGTTTTTAATAAATAGACAGACATAACGGCCTGTAATATTCCACTGTTGGAGAAAGGCCTCTCCGTAGGAGTATTTGCCACAATCGCCAAGTTTCTGTAAGCGAATTGGCGATCGAAGTATCACATCTTTCACCTTGACGCTGCTATCCGTAATCGGTTTGCTTATTTTGATCTGGTATTTAATAAAATTCATATATTTTATTTTCCAAAGGTATAATATCACACCGATTATTTCTTTGGAAAATAAACCGAATGACAAGCTCCGATGCTTGAGAATCCGATGAGATTTTCTTATACGGCAATTAGTATGAAGAAAATTATTATAATTCCTCATAACTAGGAAACTGAACACCCGTGGACCAGTGGTACACGCGGATTTTGCATGGTGTCGTCAGCTGACTCTGAAGTGTCAGGTTCGATTCCTGGAGGGATGGATCAATGCAGAAAATCTCTTTTTCGACATTTTTCTCGGGTCTGAATGTTTGGTAGCTTCGTTGTTTCCGATTTTGCAACAAGTGCTTTAGCTAGTTACTTCTGGATCAGAGCAATGTATGTGATGTCGTTCCTATCTATATATGTATTTATTATTATTATTTAAAAAAAATATTATTATTTATAATTTAAAATTTTCAGAGCCAACCAAGTACTTCGACCCAAGTTCCGAAGGTGAAAAGTACGTCATCGGAGGAAACTTCCTTCATCTCGGGAGACGTGCCGCGACACAAAAGAAAAGGAATAGTCGAGACCATATGATATTAGTCTCTATCGTTTAAATCATAAGGTGTATTCTTGAGTAAAAGCAGAATCGACTGTTGTGTAAACTTAATTTGCAGTCCATTACTATTGAAGTACAGATTATATCTGGGTGTCTTACCTTTAAAAGCGGAGATGATTGTGATATCGAGAATGTATTCGATGGCTTATGGAACATTGTCAGTGGCGTAAAGTGGCTTATAAAGCTTGCCTTAGTAAAACATGCCGTATTGTAATGTGTCAAAGTTTGTTATCGATTGTATGTACGTGGAGGGGGGCCTTTGATGTATGCCGGTGTTTTTCAATTGGTTTTAAAGGTAGTGTTTATAATATTAGGAACTAGTGAAACTAATACGAGATAGGTTTTCTGATTGTTTGTTACTTTTATTTAATTTTTTGACGTCCATTTTTGTACTTCTTTTGTTTATGTGAGTGTTAGATATTACAGTGAAAGTAATGATATGAATTTTATTGCGTTTAACTATTGCAACACAATTTTTTTTAGTTTGGTAGAATTGCTGACAGTTTGGCGCGATAATCAAGGCTGGCCTAGAGTTTCGTAACCTGATAATTTCAAAATACAGACGTAAAGTAGGTAAAACATAAAAAAAATACGAGAGGATATATAGTGACTTTGTGATAAGTTCTTGTCAGTATTTTTATTTTTCTAAACTGTAAATAGATTGGTAGTTTTGATTTTTTTTGTAATTTTGACATTTAGGTGAAATTAGTCTGACGTATGTATAGCTTTCATTATTATTTATGACAGTAAATTTTATTTTTAATGACGTCCGAATCAAAATAATTTTGAGAATTTAAAATATCTTCATGACATTCCCAATACAGGGGAAGACATAGGTCTAGATAATTTAGTCCTTTTAACCCACCTTCCATCGAACATTTTTTTGGATAATGTGGCAGGTGGTGAGCCCGTAGTCGCCTTTATGTCCAACGAATCATATAAATCGTAAATAACTTTAAAAAAAACCCAATTGAGACATATTTAATGAGTGAAGAAATTTTAACATTTTCAATTCAGTGTACTTTACTATAACATCATAAAATATCGTTAGAGAAATTACTAATACCTTTAACATTGTACCATAGAAAAGAAATGCCATATAAGTATATAAAACAAATTTAAACTATGTAAAAATAGTCAAATTCTTGAAATATTTTAGTTGTTTTAACGAAAAAGTTGAATAATTTATGGTCATGACTTTATTTTCATTTGAACTATAAGAAATAAATTGCATATTTAAAAGAATGTCAAAGAAAGTAATAAATAATGTATATGTAGTTAATTTAACACAAAATAGCTGCATATGTCAATCATCGATATGACGATCGTATACCGGTTTCTGGTACTGTAGACGTTACTGCCCGTCACCGGTATGCCGATTTATGGTCTGGTATTTTTCGTGATCTTCATCCCGCCATCTATCGGTAGCCAATGATATTTTCAAGGCTTTTCCTATTGTCGCCTCTTACGACAACGACATGGATAAAAGACGGTGTTATGGACTTACACCGTTACCATACGGCCACTTATTCTATTTATTATAAGATAAACATGACATTATATAAAGATGACATATGAAATAACATTACATGGAAAGAGTATATTGACACCAAACAATAAAATGTATATCAACAGTGCCTTGAGATTTTGAAGGCTTTTCAATTGCCTCTTTCCCTTCCATTTCTCTGCACAGGTTTGTTACACACTTACATTTAATAATATTGTACATTAGGTTTTAATTTATTGAAGAGAGGTATTATATTTATGATCTAAGAGAAAACTGCGCAGTTAATAAAGACCGGATTTTCAGTACGTCGTTTAAAAGGACATGTAATAACAACCATTCTTCAAAAAAGGTTAAGGTTAAAAAACCGCATCATAATATACGTAGACTTATAGATTATAAAAGCCAATACGCAACAGCGAATTTAAATTATTATTAAATCTTCACGCATAGTCCCTGATGGGGGTAGCCACATAGAACCGGTCCCCAAAGTGTCACGATCAACGAAATAAAACCTATTATTATATATCTAGGCATCCGAGTGCTTTTGACCCTCCTCTCTTCGAACAATTTGTACCAAGTAACACTTCGAAAGGTAAGCTCGGCCGACTTCCATCCCCTTTTATTTTACCTTCCTGTTGCATATTGCCTTCACCATTCATTCTTCACTCCATTCATTCTACTATTACCACGTAAAATACTTATGTCACGATGTTCGTCCATGATACTACGTCACTACTTAACCGATTTTAATTAAATAATGCATATAATATATGTAACAACACCATAAACTATTCGGCAGTAGCGTATTTAGCGTAGCGTGTTCGAATTCCGTAAGAGTCAAATATTTATGTGATGAATACTAATTTTTTACTTGAGTCATGTTTGGATTTTGTATTTATATGAATATTTATTTATGTAAATAAATTGTACCGTATAAGCAATGAGATCATTTCCCACCACCTGTCCCGTTATCCCAAAAAAGTTCCGTAAAATATGGATCAGAATTATTTAATATCCTAAACCTCTGCTGACTCCGGTATTGGTAAATTGCGTGAAGGTAAAAAGTAATATGTGTAATTTGTTGGTTATGATTTTTATCTCGATTAATGACTAATTTAAAATAAGACCGTGTAAAATATTAAGAATTATGTCAAACCGCGGGTCGTATCTAGATCAACAACATAATGCATAAACAATGACATAAAATTAGTAATGATTTAAATATTTAATCATAAATATAATATCTCAACCCTAATCTCTATCTGTGATTTGGATTGTCCGTTTTATAATGAATCTGTAACAATCTATAGTGAGATAATGATGGCATGTATTATAGTTTTAAATTTATTCATATTTGTCTCGTAATTCCTTTTTTAAATATGGATTTATCAACAATTAATTTTCTATAGTTACACCGTCCTTACCTTGTAAAGGCTTCGGGTTTATATAGTTTGTATAAGTACTTCAATTAGATAAATATATTTTTGTGAGATACCATAGATTAATGATACTAGTATATTGTAATTTTATTTTTTATCTGTTTTCTTTTGTAAAGTAATCAATCGACAGAAAACTATATCAAGTACAGTATCAAAAAGAATTCATTTAGAACTTTATTTTTTAACTAAATTCTACAGATTATATTTATTACATAGTTTATTAACGACTCTGGTTTATGTTGTGATTTTTGTTTAAGGTTTGCAATAATTAATGTACATATAATATTTTTCGTTTATAAATAATGAAATATTGTAGCGTTGGAATTAAATATATCACATGTTACACTTAATTTTGTTGTTTAATTCTATAATATACCCTCTACATTTTAAAACAAAATTCCTTAATCAACTGCCTCCTTCTCAACATAAATGGGAAACTGTTGAAGCTGCAATTACTACGTCATTGCTCTACAGGTAATTATGAATATATACAAGCCTGGCGATTCGATTACTGTACAAGACGTATAGTATCTTTTACGCAGTCCATCTCAGTTCTCTTAAATTTTGTTGTGGTACCTTTTTTGAGAGTTAGTTACTTTTTAGAGGTTATGCCGCCATCTGTCGGTAAACATTGCATCTGTCTAAACGTTTGTATGTAATGGATGCATGTGCACTGTTAGCTCTTCAATTTGTCATCAAAACTACTAATGAATAAAATAAAAAAATACCACTGCTCCTATAGACCTAAAATTTTAAAAAATCTGTGTAAACCGTCAGTTATTCGGAAAGATGTAAAGATTAACGATATACCGTACATTCAAATCTGTTCATGAATTTTAAAGTTATGGTGTAGTAAAGAAACACATATGCTTATGCACTGAAAACATTACACACTTTTTTGGGGCAGTCGTGTAATTCAGGTGAATTTATATATTACTGTCCCATGGCCAAGATTAATTAATATACAACAGGATTAACGTGAGAAACATCGTCATCATCATCATAACAGCTTTTCCCCATTTACTGCTGAGCATAGGCGTCCCTCAAGGACCTATGCACTCTGCATCAATCGACTCCCACCAAATATTGTGCAGGTCGACGCTCCATCTTGTAGCGGTTTTGCCCGTTAGAGGCGGAACCTTTCTTCCCCAAAGTTTGTCAGTTCTACCCTGGTTCGGATGTCTTCACTAAGATTCTATCACACGGAGCAACACTGAGCGTTGCACGCTGCGCAACTTTAAGCTTCCTCACGCCTTCAGTGAAGAAGAGACATAGGTGTAGCAAGATAAGGAAGAATATTATGTATTAATCTAGCTCACGTCCGTATTTAGGAGATAATCAAGTTCCCAATAGACTTGGTGTCGTCAGATTTGTTGAACGAGCTTCTGCAACTCACTTTGCCTTTTGAACCTTTTCTCTGATCTCTGATGTAAAATTAAAAAAAGCATTGACATTTTTAAAGAGTCGATAGAAAAAAGGTTACGGTTAGGGGTGTACGAATGAAACATTATTGTCAACTATATTTTCGTTCTAATTTATTTGATTAATCATCCGCTCTATACACATGATATGCACCAATGCCTATAAATAATACAAACAATGTCATGATTTTGGGGTATGGTAAAAATTATTTACATAATACCAAACGAATATAATACTCTCTTAAATATTCTCTTATAAAAACTTTTACATTGTTGATTTGAGCTCTGAAGTGAAATAAACGAACCTTTCAAAATGTTCGATAATCAACATCAACATACTTCATTATTTTCATCACGACACGTTACATAAAATTCGCATAATCAACATTAAAATCACATTGATCACTCTATCCAATTCACGTTTGCATAAACGAATAGCTTTTTAAAGGCTACTTTCACGACACTAAAGTAGCAACATTAGCTGTTCGTTATATCATTCATTGATGTTACGTGCTAGCCACATATCAATTCAACATGAATTATATCGAACTTAAAGCGAAACAATATAAATAAATAATATATGAAAATACACAAATTGAATAACAGTCTGGTACTCAGGAGACTGCATTAGCTTATCGTTTCAGTAAAAATTCGATATGACAGACGCGTAAAACATTATCAGTTAGTCTTTACAGAATATAAACAGTTAATGATAGTTAAATACGATATCTAAAGGAACGATTTCACTGGTCAAACTATATCTTAACCGTAACTTATAACTTATTTGAACAACTTTGTTTATTGGTCGGCGCAACTTATAATAAATGAAACAGTTCTTAGAAAGCCATCTATAAGATATATATACACAATTGAAAACGGCGAATTCATATTGCATAATTCTGTTCAAATATTATTACTGTTGCAGTTATAAGTATGTTATATGCTATTTACAAAATACATACGTCCAAATTACGGCATGATAGATCGATAGAACGAATATTAAATAATTTTCTTTTTTTTTTATAAAGAAAATGCTGTTTAATTATTCATACGCAATAAACGAAAAAACCTAACAGGTCTAAAGGTGGTCTGAGAGTGCAAAAAACGTGGTAGAAATATGAAAGAATGTGGAACCGACCCAGACGACTCCAAAGAAATCTACCGCCCTAACATAATCAGATGTGTATATGAAAATGAATTCCATAACATAACAGGCTATGGGCTTTTCCATTTTAGTACTCAGAAGATATGAGAACATATTTCCAACGGCCCAATATATTTCAACTGCTCCAATTACCCTCATTAGTTAAATAAACCAACAGGTAGAACCGTTATAAAAAAAACAAAATTAAATAATTACAGGCAGGATTTTTCTTAAAAAAAATCGATTAAGGGTAAACATTGGCAGAGCCACGCATCAGCTTTTATTGTTGCATGAATGGTAATGGTGGTATGGTAACCGGAGGCCCCCCCCCCTAATTCTGGGGGAGGGGGGCACTCTAAGGGAGGCAACGCATCTGCTAGGCCTTTGGTATTGCGGATGTTCATGGGCGGCGGTAATCACTTACCATCACGTGAGCCACCTGCTCGTTTGCCTTCCTTTTCTATAGAAAAAACATGAAGTTTTCTTGTTAATACAAACAAAAGTGCAAGATTTTAAATTACTCATTAGCCAAAAAATTATGGTATCGGATATAGTGCTGAGAAGTATATAATATAGCATAAGAAATAAAAAGACAAATATTATAAGAACACGAAAATGGTAAAGTTGAAATAAAAGGTTTTCTGTAATGTAATAGCCGATCCAAGAGCATTATTTGCATTTAGTGGGTTATCAAAACGTAGCTATAAATTAGGCCGTAAATAGCTTATAAAATAGTAAACAGTTATGTTTATTAGTACATTTCCTAGGATTTACAGAAGTAATTAACGTAGATTGCCTATTTAAGCTATGGAAGCACACATACATTATGTCAGACATTTACAGCTTAACTGAAGATATAAAAAGTGTATATGTTGCACAGCAAGATGGTGTAAAATAATGTTCTTGTGAGTTTAAATTTCAGTGAGGATTAAGCGCTGATTTTTCAATCGTCAGATAAAATATATCCAATCCAATTAAATTATAATCGAACTTAATATTACTCATTGCTTTATATCTTTAGGATACTTCAGTTGTTCCACTTTTAGATTTTAAGATAGTCAGTCGAGTTATAATTTAGTTGATGAAAATGTACCTAATTGTTGAAAAATCAGCCTTCAGAATATTTAAAATAATGCTCCATAATTACTCTCATTACAGTTCGTAAATAAGAAGTTCATTATAGTTATGAAATATATTAAACGAAATAAATTTAATCAGGTACATAGTCAAATCCGACGTAAATTGTTTTATGTTAGTTTACAAATTATGTATTTCATTCAATATAATAAAATATGTTTAGAACTGGCCACATGGTTTTTCTGCTCTATGACATCGGTTTAACTTTTATTTTTAAAATATTCATGGTTTATGATACACTATTAACATATGAGATATTTAGGTACATGGCTTAGTTAATTATGGCTAGATATATCTAAAGAACTTTTAGGATCTGTGTGAAGCTCAATAATATTTTCGTATAAATCGGTAGGTGAATATAAAAGTAAAGAAGATATTTTAAGGAAAGAGTTGTGTTTTAAAAATATGAATGGTTAAAATTTGATGTGCTTCTAAACTTGAACGTGTTAAAATCTGTTGTTAAAATTTAAGGTAAATATTTTTCTTTGTTCAAAATTATTTTTATATTTTTATTTAGAAAAAGCAGAATAAAATTCTGTTGTATAAATACTTCTGGAGATAATATTTTGTTAAGGGATAGTAAAACGGTAAATGAATGACATCTGCTTTTAGACAAATATAAAATATGAACCCTGTCACCAGTTATGTGCGCTTCATAGTGGGTATTAGTATCGATGGTAAATGAGTTTTCTATTTAACATTTCGTATAAAATTTTCGTTTTGTTAAGCTTACAATAATATAAATTTAATAAAATTTGTGTTTATGTGGGAGTGAAGCGTAGATTGAAAATAAAACAGTAAGAGTTGGTGAGAAGAGATGACAATGTCAAGTTTTGGAATCTACTTCGATAACATACACAACACTTCGTTACACAAGCCACCAGTTAGTCTAAATGAAGCTCATATTTTCCTTAACATCTATTAATATGGATACTTAGAATGTGAATATTTGAGATGTAGATAACAGTAGTGTAACCTTTCTCATTATTGGGCTATGTAGACCGTAAAAATTATAAAAAGAAATACGCATAGCTCAAGCTTAATTGGAGACCAAATAACCAATACTCATTGTAAAATAATGTATAAAATAAAGTAAAGTAAATAGACAATACCCGCTGGGTAAAGTCCTCACATTATAGATAATTTTCGCTACATCATAAAAATCACTCAATAAGGGCCATCCATAAATAACACACACTAGGAGGAGCCTCACAAATGTGTTTTAATTTTTTTTTATTTATGTGACGTAATTTATGGATGGTCCTTAAGTGTCGCGTAATATATTTTCAATTGTTTTTTATTATTATTTAATTTATTAATAACAAAAAACTATTTTAATTATCATATTGCTAAAATGTCACGATAGCCGAGTGGTTGGGTGGTCGGAATTTCGAGTCAATAGACCCGAGTTCGATCCCCAGTTGGTAGGCTCGTACCAATGAGTTTTTCAAAAACTTATGTACGAATATCGTTGGCTTGGACATAAAGGCGGCGACGGGCTCACCACCTGTCACGTTGTCCCGAAAATATCTTCGGTGAAAGGTGGGTCGAAGGGACTTAATTGTCTAGACTCGACCTCTGTCTACCCCTGTATTGGGAATTGCGTGAAGATATTTATTTATTTATTTATATTGCTAATTACATAAATTATACTTGTAAACGAGGTTTAGTACAACGATAGGTAACATTCCTGCTATTCTTATGTTTATACGTATATTGTTTAATTCTCTTCTGTTAAGAAAAGTAAAATTTAAGATAATAGGCGAGTAATAAAGTTAATAACTAAGTAATAAATTATAAAAATATTAGCAAAAGTCTTCAACATGATTTTAGTTAGCTTAATTTATTTTTGGCTGTACGTAGCGGTTCCGAAATATTTAAATGCAAAACAAAATATAAAAAATAAATGTTTGAGTGACTGTTTACATAATTTGTTTTAATTTTTTTTAATGAGCGATTAGAAAACATCCACAAAAATAATAGAATCTATTCCAATACGTCTATCTAATGTCGATAGCAGGGTTTATTATTATAATATCTTTACCAAACAAAGCGAAAATACAAATCTTATAATAAAAATAAACGTTAAGTAATTGACCATTCTTAGATTTAAATAATCCAAAATAACTACTTTTTATAATCTGATTACAAAGATAGAGATATAATTGACAAAAAACTAATCAAAAATGTTAACCACTTATTAAATTTAATTTGTTTACATCTCATAGAAATTTGATTTTTTTAAACTTGTGTCACCTCGTTTTTAAAAGTGAACCCACTCATAAATATATCGTGGCTAAAATCTGCGGATATACACTTGAATATTTCACTACGAAAGGTGCAAATATTTCTAAAATATATATAATATATATTTATAAACTGTATTCACTATGTTGTGCCATATACAATGCACGCATAACACACATTTAGTTTAACGTTAATTTTATCATAATTTCTTATACATAAAAACATCATACTGTTACACAGTATCATTCACTATACACCAATCTTTATTTTACCTACTAACTATATATATGTTATAATATAATAATATTGGTGTCACTTCGTAGTTCAGGCGCCAAGTTCCTATTACGAAAATATTTTGCAAGAATTTTGAAAGTATTCCATTGCAAGAAAATGTACGACTTAGATGAAAATAATTACTTTAAGTTAGGTAGTACATTATTTCCTCCTTAATTATTTTAAATGATATTAACGGGTACTTAGATTATAAACTCGACGATTGAACTACTTACTTGCTTTGTTGGACATAAATAAAATAAAATTACCGCAAGTACCTACGCATAACACTTTATACATCAGTTAACAATCATTATTGTCAGTTATAAATCTATTTTTATGAATTTTATATTTATTTAAATGTAAATTCGCGACTAGTAATAGGCAGTTTTAAAATAATTTTATTTATAATTATATTTACCATTTATTTCAAGGAGGTGTGGTCGTATGAAAATATAAATTAATTGTTCATTGATAATATAACATTTGATAAATAAAATTATTGCGTATAATATCAAATCTATTAAATAGGATCACATGAGAAATAATTTTTAGAAATTGAATTAAATTAAAAATTACTTATTAACAATAAATTGCTAATTCTTATGTACCACACCTCGTAAATATACCTACTAACATGGAGTTGAGATGGATGGAACGAGAACGTTCAATATTAAAATTTCCACTTAAAATTTTATTCTTAATTTATTAGTATGATTTAAGTATTGCCATAAGATTTTAGAGGTAACATTACATTTACATGTTTGAAATAATTATACAGAATATGCATTTCACGATCGCATGTTTAGCACTGTAGCTTGGACACACGTCAAGTTAGAATCTAAAATTTGTTTTAAAAGGCTAAATTTTACGAGAAATATTACTTTGAAAACTTTTCTGGGTTTGGTGATTTACAATGGAACATACAGTTAAGCTTTGATCTTTGATTTTGATCTTTATCTACCGTTAAAAAAAAGCAATAAATATTTGGCAATATTGCGGTTTTTAAATACTGACAATCTTTATCTCCGATGACATTTTGCCTTCTATCTATCAAAGAGTTAAAATCTATAGAAAAACATTATACAGACGCGCTAACAAAATTAATGATTATGAAAGATCTCCATCCATTATAATGACAAAGAGAATTGGTGAGTTCTGTGACGTCACCTTCCCAAATGTGTAAATTGTTTTGATCGTTAGATGCTAAATATTTGTGTATATAGTCTTGATAATTTCATAAAGTAAGAGTCCATTAAAGCATGATTAGCCCAATGGATCAGTGTTCGAATGGGTAACATTACGTCACAGGATCTAGCCCGCCATTTGGCTACTTGACGTGAACCAGTTAAGATACTAGCTTTGTTGGAGTGGATTAACACGTAAATATTGGTAATTTTAATTTACATAAGATGTATGAATAAATAGTCAATAAAGGATAATACTTTTTCATCTAGATTCACATGTATAACAGCTTATTCCAGGTAATATATAAAATAGAACTCGACGAAGAAAGGGAGACCGCAGATTTATATCATTATTTCAGCGCCAGTGATTTTGTCAATAAAAAAAATTAAATTTATGCCTTTTTACTGTTATTTGTAGATATGTTGAGATTTAAATTATGTTAATAAATCTCACTTATGCTGTATATTCCTTTATGTGTGTTATTTATTATTATTTAATATTTTTTTAGGAGTTTTAATTTTACTGTGCATAACTTTGATTTTATATTTAATATAACATGTAAATGTAATAACACCCCTTGTGACTCTCGTCACATCGAATGATATTTTGCAAAGCGTTCCGTTCACAAGAAATTAAATTTCAGCGTAACATAGGCGTCCTGATACCATCAGGTTATATCTAGCAAAGGTACACTTAAAATTAGACACGAATATCATTAGTAGTTAGCAATATATTAGTCAAACGTGCAAATAATCGACGATCCGTGGCTTCACGAGAAATCACTTAAACGTAACGGTCTGAGTCTTACGCTATGACATGACCGATATCAGCGAGACACTCATGGATAGAGTCAGTTTGTTCAAAGAGTACGTGGATATAAAAAAGTGTATTGCGACAACCTTTATTGCTTGTGGGTTATGAGCGCAGTTGCGCGGGGCTGAGGACGAGTTCGCCGTCTGGTGCGCCGGCGAAGGACACGTTCCTTGGCGGGGGGCGGCGCCCACCAGGGTTCGAAGTGCTGGGGACTGGAGAGCTCGCGCCCGCCGAGCTGCTCGCAGGCGGCTTTAATGTCCTCGAATGAGTGCTCGCCTGTTGCAATAAGTTGTATGTTAGTTTCATCATCATAATTATCATGACAGCCTGGAAATTTTGGAAGGTGGGTTTTCCCCAGCTTGGTAAGCGGATTGGTCTTTGCAAGGCTTGCATTCTTAACCTTTATTTCATTTGATATATATTTGATCATTTTCATGATAAAACGGGTTTATGGCATTCAATTTCGATCAATGGTAGAAGAGTGAAAGCTTACGGTTGGAAAACTACTTATTTATCTAGAATAATCTTATTTTAATTAATTACCTGGATTAGTTTACTGCAGGACATAGACCTTTCTTTTCATTTTATAGGATTTGTCTTAATTACCATGCTTAAAAACTATATTGGCGATTTCAGTTCTAGATGCCCGATACCTTAGAGGATGATATCCGTTAAAGGTCTACTATGTATTGGTCTTGTATTAAAAATTCTGACAATATTCCGTCACCTGACATCAAGGCACATAATCGTCGTTGACGATTATGTGCCTTGATGTCAGGTGACGGAAACTTATTTTAATAAGCTTACCTTCTGTGGAACGCGCTCGGGTCTCTTGACTCGAATTTGTATCACCCAATAATCAGCTATTGTGACCAAATACGAACCTAAAAGGACTAATATAGACTATATACTATCCAAAAAGGACTAATATAAGCTATATAGGTCGTGGTACCTGTTGAACGACGACAGCATGCGGCTGCAGGTTGGCGGTTCGGTACCGGCGCAGTCGCTCGTCCTCTTCGCCACTGGACAGACTGGACACGTCGCAAGAGGAGGCGTCGAGCCGCCGCGCCGGTGAACATTGGGCGGGACCAGCTCGAGGAGTGCCTGCGCAACCTCCCGCCAGTGGCATTTCCTCGCCCTCTCCGCCCCCCGACAGTCTGGAAAAAGGCAACATGAATTTTTTTAAAGTCAATCGCACCTGCAAGCGGAAATCTCTTGTTACCGCCAAGGTAGACTCCTCTGTTCTGAAGTCGTCTGAATAGGAATAATAGTCCTTGTGACAACGCCCTTAGAGACTTTGTCTTATTTTCTTGCTTTAACTAAGTGCGACGCGGAGTCTTAAGTTGAAACTTAACACCCTAAAATTAATCGTCTGCATTCATAACTTCCCCTTTAATACCATGTCAAAGTTTTATGTCGTATCTTTTCTGAACTTCTTTTTTTCCATAACATGACTGAATCTATATGTATTTAAGTTGCCTTTAACATTATACGTAGATGATAGGTTATTTTAATCTCAGATTCTGACTACTTGATGAAAATACGTCTAGTTAAAATTGTGTGCTTTTACCTTCTGTTCTCCTTGTAATTGGTTCTTCGTCGACAGCAAGGCTTCGCGAATATGCAAAAAGCGATACGTAGAAGACAGCAAGCGAGCCCAGCCACTATGAGCGAAGGGCCCACCAGACGAAGCGCTGGAGTTTTGAAACCCTGTAATGTCCGTGGAAGCTTTTGATAATCTTTGCAACATAAAGGAGAGATTTGGGTAACACACAAACACTTGCGTTTTGTTTGAGTGTGTGTCATAAATTTAGACCTTTGATAGCGCTTTTAGGGTCAAGTAATTAAACATAATTAACTAAGTCGAATGGAACAAATGTTTGTGTTGTACCTAAATTATCTATGGAATTCCACCAAGGAACTACAATGGTAGGTATTTTTTATCTTCGCCCAATTTCCCATATGCTGGGATGAGAGATCTAGAAAACAATGAATTCCTTTCGACTCACTTTTCACCTAAGCTAGGGACAACGTGACAAGTTAACGACTTAAAAACAAGAATGAAATATCTTTTAACGATTTTAAAGACATTTTATACTTGATAGCGTTGTGGTTCAACCTTAATCGTACACTTAGAACTTGTTACATGGCCATACATAGCGGGTAGAGCACCGAGTTGGTTAAGCTGATGAATATAATCAGGATTGATGGACAATAGTGACTTCGTCACTCTGGTACTTCTCAACTTGCTCTCCACAGCACTGGTGGAGTCGTGATAGAGAGGAGTTTTGTTATTATCATGCGCCTTTAAAAAAATTCTACGCCAATTATGGCAGAACATCTTGGACTTTAGAAAGAAAAGGTTCTATGTTACCGTAATCTAAGAAATAAATAAGTTTTTATTTTTATTATTATCATTCTACCTGTTATCCTTGAGTGATAATAGGTGGCGCACTGTTGTACTGAGGCGTGTACGTAATGGGACATCAAAGTTGAATGCAAAATGTACCTTTTACTACATTATTAATGTAAATAAATTTTTAATGAATAACATAAACTTATACCGAGTGGAAGATTGATAAAAATTCACTAAAGTATGAATTTTTAAGCATGTCGCGAATGGTTTTTTCTTTTTACATAGATGCGTATGAAAGAGATTTGAAATTTGAACTAATGCGCAGTTGGGACATGGTTACTGTAAGGTTTAAACAATCACCGTTAGGATTTCTCTTTTTTTAGGAAGATTGCTGTTTCATCCCTAGTTAGTAGTTTAATATCTTACCAGATTAATTAAGATTAATAATTCTCACATATTTTAAATGTTCATGTTTCTTGTTAAAGTTCCAACAGTTAAAATACTTGAAAGTCACGTGAAAAGCCACAAATCCTTTCGCTTGCGTGTTGGCTTCCTGTTTCCGGGTTGTTTGTGATAACATTCGCTAATTGCGATATCAGTGTCGCATAGAATTATGGTTCTAATTTTACTGAAATAGGTTTTTATAAAAATAAATGCTTATCTTTTTCTACTGAATATATCTCAATTACGTAAGCAATAATTTAATATACGAGTAGGTCATAATTATTAATCGTAATTTTTGTGCAATAATTTTCCCAAAAAATATCCTGCATAATTGGTAAATTGACCTAAGATGAGTAAAGTCCACCAATCCGTAGTGAAGCAGCATGACGTTCGATCTCTTTCTTTGATCCCTCTTAAAGAGTATTTAAAACGTAGATCTTTTTGGTACTACAAGTTGTTATTATTAACTTATTATTTATTTATCTTCACGCACTGTCCTTAACGGGTAGCCAGAGAGAACAGATCGCCAATTGTCATGATCCTTACATACCTCTATCGCTTGTTTCAGATTCATCATTTTGTTCTTTCATGCACGTCTAGGTAGCTGAGTATGATTTACCTTGTCGCCGGTTCCGACAAAGTAGACGACGAGTCCAACGGCAAGAGTTGCCAGGCCGGCGTATAACAACCTTGCGACGCCCCACGGCTCCCCACTCGCGCCTTCTGCCTCCCCATCGGAATCCGAAGAGGAACCATACGAAGCGTCCCGTACCTGGAAAACCGGCGTAGAAGAAACTCGCACTTTAGTAATTTTACATTCATAAGAATTATGAAATACAAATTTAAAAATAACCAAAATAAAATTGACTCCAATAAAATATTGAACATTGTTTTTGTTATTAGTTTCAGGCACAGCTAATTTCAGATCTTAGAATTAAAACATTTTATTTAAAAATTCATTTTTTAAAGAAAATAATAATTAATTACTAAGAGTATTAATAAGAAATTAATAGAATATCTACTTTGTACCAAATAAACTCTCAAGTAAGAAATATATCAAGTAAGGAATAGTATACAGGTGAGGTGTAAAGAATTAAACTGTAGCGGAAAGCATAGGCGTGCGTGCAGTGATCTACTTCTAAAAAAAAATAACATAATTAAAACTACTGCTCATAAACTCACTTATAAATGTTAAATATGAATAAAATAAATTGTGGAATTAACTAAATCGTATACACTGACTACACATTTGAAAATATCTTAGTGCATCAACATTTAGGATAAAGAACCTCTCTGGACCCATACGGTGATTACTTATGTGCTGTGTTAGAAAGTTATTTTAGTCGTTTACAAAATTTTTCACCAATTTTCTCATTTGGACCAGTAGTTGTTGTTGATGTTTTTGTTTTGGCGTTATTAGTATAATGAGATAGATAATCTCGAAGATCGTAAAAAATTCTGGAAAACTGCCTTCCGTACAAGACTTCCGTACAAAATACTAACTTCGAGATTTTTCCGATGATGACCTCCGTGGACGAAGGGCGTAGGCACACTCCGGTTTCCAAGGTGTCGTCAGTTCTGAGGACCCGGGTAAGATCGTATCGGAGGATTGACCAGACAGGTCAATATGGAAAACAACTTTTCTGTATTATCTCTGGTTGTTTTTATTTTCTTAAATTCTACCTCCGTTATTTCTAATTACATAACACAAGTGCTTTAACTACTTACTTTGGGATCAGTACAATGCATGTGATGTTGACCTCATTAGATAATTTGTTAATTTTATTTATTCTCTTTAAAGTTTTATTTTATTCAAAAATAATTCATTTTGAAGTGTTGGGTTGGGTTTAATTTGGGTGGGTTGGGTTTAATTAAATTGGGTTTAATTTAAATATTATTAGATAGTTTTGTTCTTCTGGGTGCTTTTTTGATTGGAATTGGAATCGGGAGTTTCATCACCATGACTACTGTCTCATGTACCCAATGAGTTTAATCAGTAAAAAAATAAATATAAGTGTTGACTTGAGAACCTGCGCAGTGTTTTTGTTGGTTGAAAATGAGAAAAATAATAAAGTATTCTTATACATGACGATGACGGCTTGCTCAATTATATGGACTAAAATATCTTGACCCTTGACCACCCCAGTATTGGTAACACGATCGTGAGATTGTTGGTTGTGAATATCTACAAAAAGCAGTGGAATATTCAGGATAATTGAAGAAAAAGACAATTATTATTCTACCCATACTTAAGATTTCAGGAAAAGGGTCTACAGGGTGAGAAAAAAACTAAAACATAAAGGCTTTCGACGTAGTATCCAACTAATTAGGAAAAATCATTCCATTTCGTTTAACATAGACAAGATCCACTAAAGAAGAAACTGAAATTCGGTTCACTAAATGCAACAGTTCCACTACGACAGAGGGTACTATCGGGGCTGAGTTTCACGTTCTCGTTAAAGTAGATTCGTACTTTTTTGACGCGGTGAGCTGTGCCATGCAGTGGGACGCGGTTTTTTCTCTTGATGATTACCCGGTTGGTGCGGTGCCATTTGGAACGCGGGTCGCGTCTGGCCCCAGGGTGGTCGCCGAGTACCGAGCAGCGACGTGCCGCGCCGCCCGCGCCACCAACACCACCGCCGACGGAGATGGCCGCCGCCTCTTGCCACGCGGCGCGCCCAGCTGCGCACTATCAACCGAACAACAATATTTACAACAAAACTGACTGAAACAAAATTTCACTTTAATTATAACAACTGCTCTTTAAAACAAAATATCACTTTTACTGCTTTATCGTGTCCTTCGAGCCCATCTTACCAACAATCAGGGATAGATCAGGTGCATTCTTATCTGCTATAACTCAAAGAGTTGTCTAAATTGATTTTAATCTTAATACCAAACAATATAATTATTCTTGTGTTTACTTCTTATGGAAGCTGGATGAAATGCGTGCTGTAGTCCACATAAGGGCAACCTGTAAATCTGGGAACCATTTAAAAGAAGGTTACAGAAGTCGATGTATGATTACACAGAACTAAGATGGAATTTCTCTTAGCTCGTGATTAAGGCGACGAAAGTATGATACTGTTACTCGGCGAATAGCTACGAGTGTGGTACTGACCGAGACAACGTAGGCCGAGGTGTTATATAATAAAAACGAGGAGTTATATAATAAAAAAAATAGAAGTGAGTATATTTTTAAGAAAATACTTGCAGTTTCTCACGAACTTGAAGTATCAGTTTCCATCTGAATGGTTATAATTTATTTTACTTCAATCCAATAAAAAGTGTATTAGAAACGTAGGTTGTATATGTATGTTTATTTATTACGTACAGGAATGGTTTGTAGCGTGTTAGTTAGTTGTGGAAAATGGCCTCTTGAAAATTGCTTTTCGCCACTTCTCGCCTTATTATACAGGTCGTCACCCTGTTTCTTTACACTCTGTTTTTTTACACTCAGTTGCCCTTACAAAGTTGTAACACGAGAAGCACCTACTAACTTTATTATTTAACAGCTTACGAAAGTCAATAGCACAACACACTCTTTGGTAAGGTGTTTCGGTAGCCGCCGCACACGCCGAGCCTATTGACGCTCGCAGCGCAGACCTTAAATGCAGCTTGTCACCGGACTGATTTATTTTTGTCTGGTAATTTTCAAGATGGTTATACTGCCATGTCGGCACTTTAAAAGAATTTCCTTTAATCGTCTCTTAAGACACGAACGGGAAGAAAGGAGATGCTAAATTTTTATACTGATACTGGCAACTTATTTATGTGATATTATAAGACCACATAAAAAGACCACACATACCCGCAACCACACTCAGTCACACACACACACACACACACACACACACACACACACGCGCGCGCGCGCACACGCACACGCACACGCACACGCACACACGTAAACACGCACACACGCACACACGCACACACACGCACGCGCGCATTTACTACTACGCGCGCGTTACTTTGTAAAGTTTATATATATTGTGTCATTGATTTGGAAGGGACTAGCTCCTGATATACAGGTTTTGCCTAGTTCAGGAGCTAGGGCTCATTTGTATTTTTTTAATAAACATTGTGTATTCTTTGACACAATATTTATTAAAAAAAATATTATAGACATTTATCAATTTTATTTACTAGTAGCAAAGTCATAAGTGTTGGGAAATACAGCGTATTTGTGTAAAATCTTAAAGCAAAAGTCTCCACCATTTTTGAATATTCATCTTCGAGTTTCACAATCTTCAATTTTCAATTCCCTTTATGACTTCAAAATAAAATACCGGAGATTATTTCCGCTCCTTTAATACTATATAAGTCTGCAGGCGTAGTTTCGACATAAACCTCACTGCAAGCTTACGCTTGACGGTAAAACTACTCTCATAATAAATGTTAAAGAACTTGCATCTACGGAAGAAATGGAAGTTCTAAAAAGGACTCGTTAGTGAAAACATAAAAGTTTCATACGAAGAAAGACTTGTACTATATGAAGTATATGTAAATTAAAATATGAGTGGAAGTTTTGTATATACAGTTACGACACAAGATTCACTTCAGTGATTTTCTTAAGTTAAGGCGCATGAAAATACCTGGGGCTGAAACTGTAATAGATTTTAAATAAAAATACCATAACGAGATCCAAGTATTTTTAGAAGTAGGTGGCAAAACGAGCTTTCGGTTTTCCTGTTGGTACCTCTATCTTACTTAGTCAATATGTAATATTAGAGGAGCAGCCCACCTTCAAGAAAAAAACTGGGTAAAGAGGGATTGGTGAAAGGCAGAAGAAGATGCTTCTACTTCACATCGGTATTCTGCAAGGCTGTGAATCAAGTCACTCAGCAGCAGCGAAAGAAGCTGTATGAATGGGCCAGGTCTTTTTCTCGGGATTTCGAATCGAGAGAACCGACTTCGATCCCCAGGTGGCAGACTCCAATGGGTTTTTTCAAAAACCTATGTACAAAAACATATCGTTGGTTGGTGACGTGTATGTTTAATAAAGACGTCGACGGGCTCACCACCTGTCACGTTGTCCCGAAAATATCTTCGGTGGAAGACTGTCTAGACTAGACCTCTGTCTAGCCCTGTATTGGGAATTGCGTGAAGATATTTTTTTTTTATTTTTACATTATTATAAATTCGTTCCAAGGAATAAAGTGTTATGAATTACCATAAACATTTATTGAAAAGCAGCATATGGTAATCTTAGAAATTAATATTTTCAATAGTGTTGTGGTTGATAGCAATGGATATTATTCGGGAATTGAATCTAATTTAAAAAAATGGTCTAAACTATTTTATCTTTTACTGCAGCTCCTGTAGCGCATGTAGCTCCTTAATACAGACTATTACATAGTCAGCCAGGTAGCCAGGGGACAGAACGACACCCTCACTATTTTTGTAACCTTTCTTTTGTTCTATATTTTTTTCTTACCTTAAACACTTAATGTAGGCGCTACGCTTATTACCAATGAAGTAATTATTATTATATTGTATATTTAAAAATATTTTAGCAGTAAAGTTGTAGATAAAACAAATAACAATTAATCACTAAACTATGTAGTTGTGATAGCAGCCATCCTTATTAGTTCACTCAAATAATATATACCCGTTATTATTTCTATAAAAGATTATAATAATTTAATTAATTAAGGCCATTTAATGGTTTCACATGTGAAATTGTGCAAAATAATTTAAAATGTAACTTCATTTCGTTAAAGTAACGTTAAGGATAATACACTCGGTATTATCGTTAACAGTAATGAAATTCTAAATAGAATTTCTACACTCATGTTGATTAATTAAATCTTTCGAAGTTTGTGTTGTTTAAGAGAATCTAAATTAATTAACTGTCACAAACTGAATCCAGGTTAGTTTCAATTATCTGCATCTAATATTAAGCTAGGCAAAACAATTTATAAATATTGTGATGGCAACTCAGTTATGCACAACAAAAGGTATAGGTGTGGCAATTGAACCGCAGAAAAAGGCATATTTTTGAAGTAGTATTAGTTACTAAATTAATGAGAAATTTAAAAAATCAATTGACACCGTCGGGATTTGAACCTGCGACCTCCGCTATATCGTGGCAATGATCCGAGACAACGTATCTCGTACGTACCCATATTTACGAGATCGGAGGCTCCATTCTAAGTTAACAAGAGTACATAGCTTAATTAACTTTTCTTCTAGCCGTAACCTGGACTTTAGAATAAGGATCATAAATGTAATAATAAAGATATATAGATTATAAAGATATTTATATATCTTCAATCGGAAAGTATAACAAAATATAATATCTTCACGCAATTCCCAATACAGGTGTAGACAGAGGTCTAGTCTAGACAATTAAGTTTCCCTTCGACCCATCTTCCACCAAAGATATTTTCGGGACAACTTGACAGGTGGTGAGCCCGTCGCCGACTTTATGTCCAAGCGAACGATGAAATTCGTTCGTAAGTTTTTGAAAAACCCATTGGTACGAGTCTGCCACCTGGGGATCGAACTCCGGTTTCTTGACTTGAAATTCCGACCACCCAATCACTCGGCTACCGTGACTTCAAAGGAGCTCAAAGGAAAGTATAGGTATATAAAATAATCTTTCGAGGCCAAGAAGAAAGGTCGAAACTCTTACAATCGGTGTCGTGATTTGCCCGCCCTCATTTCATAAAGAACTGAACCTTTTTTCTTTGTTAGCTCGAAAACATTGGACGATTATTTCTGACAACGCAGCTGTTTACAGTTTAGGATTTAAATGATTCCATTGTCTTACAAACAAATAAATAAGTACTTTTTTTACGATCTTATACAAAAAAGCAAGGAGGTCAGGGATCTGGAAAGTTTAATCTTTTCAATTCAAGGTGATGTTATCGTCTTAATATCCAAGCCATCGTTATTTGTTCTGTTTGCCGAAGAGAAGATGCACTTTCTGAAGGATATGTATCCGTGACTGGTACATAGTAGCTGGTGAAAAGAAGTCTGACTCTATTCTCGCTCAACGGTTAAGTCTAGCCATTCAACGTGGAAGCCTTTCCCAATACTGGGGTGAACGAGGTCTATGGACCATTAAGTCATTTTGACCTAGACAATTTTTTGGGCTCACCATCGTACCATATAAATATCCAAGCCAATGATATATAATTCGTACTAAGGTTTTTTGAACAACCATTGCCCCCAAAACCAAATCGGGTCTTTTGACTTGAATCCCATCACCCAACCACGCGGCTATCGTGGCTTCGATTGTTGTAGTTTTTAGTTAATAAGTATAGTAAATATAAATATCTTTTATAAAAAAAAGCCAACGTTGTAAATCGAATATAAGCTTTATAAACTTTATGAACATGGACATCAAACCCGAGTCCTTAGATTCGAATTAAGATCACTCAATTACTTGCTATCCTGGCGTAAATGTAACTTGTGTTAAATAATTTGTAAGGAAAAAATGGCATGATATTGGCAACAGTGCTTATCCATCCATTTTTAACCGTTTTTTACTTAACGCCTAGTAAAAGTTCACAGCAGGACATAGGCCTCTCTGGTAGGGAGAATATCATTACCGCTTTGCTTGCTCGGCGAATTTACAATCGTAGTACCAGACAGTTCACACCTTAGCCGCTGCTTACTTCTGCCTGCCATCCATCTGATTTAAATAGTTCTAGTACTTTCGAGGTAGTTATTCCGTAGTCTGTCTGTTTATTTTTAATACTTTTGATTTTTAAGGCTGTTTTCTTTGACGCCTCATATGAAACCCACGGGAAGTTAAAGGGTGGCAAATTCTTATGCCGCTACCACATGGCACCATACTTTACTTTTAAAACCCAAAATTGTCCTCTGCATTGCTATAGACTTTTGATCGCAGTACCGTTATATTTAGCAGACCTATATGGTCTATATAATTTCGGTCAGAAATTTTTTTCGACATACAAATTGTCAAAGTAATGACGTTTTCGCCGTCACATAATTTCGTCTTAAATGCAGTCTGAATAATTGAAAGAGATGCGCGTGCTAGATTGACTGTTCTCCTTCACGTTTCAAGAGGTCTTCAGCTTGAAGCCTTATAAGTTTCTAATTGCGTCTCGTGATGCCGAGTCAAGTATACGTAATATGCGTGTATACCTTTTTTTAAAATTACATTACGTATCTTTAACATTGCAGGAAGGTTTTATGTCAAAATTTAATTTAATAATTGTGAGATTTTGTCACTTGGCGGCTCTATGAGTTAACTTATGTTAGTCTCCTTGTTAAACGTTAAAATGATGAGGAAGATTTAATATCCGCTTGGCAGGGGTATTCTTGATCGCAGTAGTAGATACGTCACTGGACTGCTAAATATTATTCCGGTTTTTTCAATATGTTTGTCTCGCCCGCTATCGGTAGCCAATATTGATTTCATAGCGTTTTCCATAGACGCCTATTACGACACCCAAGAGAAGAAAGTTGTAGATTCGATCACATATCTATAACACTTTATAATATGACTTTTAAATTAAATAATTCTCGTGTCACGTTGTTGCTCAAGACGAACTACGAGACAATCTAAACGATTTTCAGAGTATTTTTGTAAGGTATTGTATTGTATAAAGTGTGTTTTGCTGGCGTGCTTAAGATAGGATCATTTTGGCACGTATATTCTACTAATTAGATTACCAATATTTGTATTAATTTTAACAACAGACTGTCACATTCGCTGTGCCACTAGCCCGGGTTTAGCTAGTATCAAATTAATTTACTGTTTTAGTTTCAATACCGAGTTTTGTAATGCTATTTCTCTGCGTAGAAGAAATAGACAGATTAGATAAGTTTTAGTCAAAACTCATTTAAAATATATTGAAAGCAACAATGACGCATTTTTCCGTGACATTTTTCGAGTATGTTTGTTCACCCAGGTCACGATTTCGATAAACAGAAAATAGCCAAGTGGATTTAAACGGGCATTACAAACGATATTGGTCCGCTGGCGATATTTCAAACGGGTACAAAAGATTGTAATAAAACCCTCGCGAACTGGCTGTAACAATGTCTTTTTACGCCCGACAGCTACTTATTGAAAACAAATAATTTAGTTTAACTTTGGTATTTAGAATATTTTCGTGATCCCCGGGTGGTAGGCCCGTAACAAAGGAGTTTTCTTTCAAAAACTTATGTATATAGTTTTCTAAAACCTATGTACGATTTAATGCCTTCGGTGGAAGGTGGGTCTAAAAGGGATTTGTCTAGGCCTCTGTCTTCCCCTGTTATGTGAAGATATATTTTTTTTATGACGATATTCGGCTTGAACTTGAATGTTGCCACAGGTTCACTATGAGTAACGTGGAAAAAGTAAGGTCCGGTGGAATGTGGGTCGAAAGGACTGAATTATCTAGACTTTGGCTACACCAGTATTGAGAGGCGGACGGATAAATAATATATGTTAGGCGGATGAGACGCAGTTGTTTAGTCGTGAGGATATGGTTCAAGCCAAGTCTAATAATTCAGAAATTCTAGCTTGGAATATTGTTTAGAGTTGGTGCGCCGTTGATTCAATTCATGGTTTCATGGTGGAAAATTTTTACAAAACACGAACGTGTTCGACAGAATTACACATCAGACCACGGACGAAGTTTGTACATAGTTCTTTAGAACATTTATATTTGTTAACGGCAAATAGAGTTGGAATAGTACAACACCTATTTCCGAGAGTACATCATATCACGATTAGATTGGTTTGATGGGCTTATTTAAACCCGATCGAGCACGCATGGTTATGTATTTGCGACCTACGTGGACGAGTGGCGTAAATACGGGTTTTCAGGGTGTCGCCATCTCGAGGTCCCGGGTTGAGGTTCGATTCCCGGTCTGACTCGACTGACGGGACCTCGTCGATAAAATGCAGAAAATGTGGAAAAACCACATTTTCTGCATTTTATCGGGTGTCTGCACAGACTTAGACCTAGTATTTGTGGTGCCTTCATTGTTTCCGATTCCCATACCTCAAGTGCTTTAGTATCTTACATTGGGATCGGAGCAATGTATGTGATGTTGTCCCTATCTATATATGAATAATATACAGTAATTAGACTCAAAAGAGTAAGTAACTCGTTCATGAGGTGGTGTTTTGGTGGCGCTTTTATGATAATAATAATCTCGTGGTACTCGGCGACTTCAACGCCCACCACGCCGAATGGCTACGATCTCGAATCACTGATAATACGGGGAGATCTGTTTTTGACTTTGCCTTAGCATATGATCTGACATAACTGGTTACTTCGCCAACGCGGGTTCCGCATGTGGAGGATCATACACCTTCCCTGCTGGATCTTCTGCTGATCTCTCATCCGCACGACTTAGTGGTCTCCGTCGATGCTCGTCCGTCGATGGGTTCATCGGACAACTGCCTGATTCTGAGTAAAGTGCCTATCGTGTGCCCATTGCGGTCGCGATATGCTTGCAGGTGGTGAGCCTGTCGCGTTCTTATATCCAATCCATCGATATAAATGGGTCATTGGTTTTCATTTAAATAACCATTGGTACAAGTCTACCACCTGGGTATCTTGGGTATCTTGACTCGAATTCCGATCACCCAACCACTCGGCTATCGTGACTTTTTTGCCATCAACTTATATGACTTAAATATATTTGGTTGTCCGGAGCCAGTTTCCCGCGATCTCAAAACTGAGCTGCCTGACTGAATTATTAGCGTTTTCAATAAATAAGTATAAAGAGTACTAAAAAGTCACGATAGGTTGGGTGATCGAAATTCAAGCCAAGAAACCAGATATCGATCTTCAGGTGGTAGACTCGTACCATAGGGGTTTTTTAAAATTAAGAATTACAGAGTACATAAGCGTGGCGATTATGGGCGACTCCTTGACATTAAAATCCGATATCCGGGTCAGGCCGATATTTATTCGAAAGTATGCGGCCAAAAATAATATGGACGAGTTGACTAAATTCTGAATTGAAATTAGCACCTAGGAGTATTATAGCAATTAAATTTTTAAATAATTAATTATTGTAGTAGCCGAGTGGTTGGGTGATCTGAATTCGCGTCAAGAGACCCGAGTTCGATCCACAGGTACTAATGGGTTTTTTCAAAAACTTATGTACGATTTATATCATTAAATTGGACATAAAGATGGCGACGGGCTCACCGCCTATCACGCTGTTCTGATAAATGTTCTTGGTGAATGGAGGGTCGAAGGGACCTTATGGTCTAGACTAGACATCTATCTAACCCTGTATTGAGAATGCGTGTGTACGATTTATATAATTCCCTAGAACATAAAGACGGCGACAGGCTCACCGCCTGCAAAATATCTTCAGTGCAAGGATTTAATTGTCTAAACCATTCTCTAATCCATTATTGGCAATAACTTCAAGTTTTTTTCCTTTTCTTAAAAAACCTAAACTCCTTATCTGTCTAATGGTTTTCGCGGCCAGTACCGGTCTGACCCATTTTTAACACCAAATATTAATGTTAAATAATAAATATAAATGTAAGTACACTAGTCTGCGTTGGTCACTATACGACTTGTACGACAAAGCATTACAGACCTTTTTTCGATTGCAGGTATTTTAAGCTATCCATGGATCCTTTTGCTCCGTCTCTTTTTTAGTCTAACGCCGTAAAAAAACTAAGGTAGTTCCCCGTATACTTTTAGATTAGTAATCAACTCTATAAAAAGTCCCTTGCACTGTTTTAAAAATAAATAAATAAATATCTTCACGCAATTCTCAATACAGGGGTAGACAGAGGTCTAGTCTAGACAATTAAGTCTCTTTGACCCACCTTCCACCGAAGATATTTTCGGGACAACGTGACAGGTGGTGAGCCCGTCGCCGCCTTTATGTCCAAGCCAACGATATAATTCGTACATAAGTTTTTGAAAAACTAATTGGTACGAGCCTGCCACTTGGGGATCGAACTCGGGTCTCTCGACTCGAAATTCCGTACACCCAACCACTCGGCTATCGCTTGCACTTACACTGTTTTGCTTTACACTATAATACTTTCATAAGAATTTAAACAGAGCTAACAAATACGTGTAATATATAGATATATTTATAGATTGGCTTTTAGTTAGTGTTTATCTATAGATAGAAAGTTATATTTCTACTACATTTTATAATTCATTTATATAATTTTAAATTAATTCATTAGACATTAAAAGTAATTCACAGTGCCCTCGATTTCTTAACTAGATACTTTTGTTAAATTGAGAAAAAAATTAGATACATATACATATTCAAGCATCGTCCCTGATGGCCTACCTTTGCTCCCATCACTTTCACCGTTCCTTTTATACTCCCACGGCGGGATACAGTACACTTAAAATTTCCATCTTCGAGTAATTTGCTCACATTTTCGTCAAAAGGGATTCTCTTATTGTTTTCTGTCGTGGTGAATATTTTCGTCTGTATTCGTTCTTCACTCATTGGTCCAAAGTTCAAAACATCGGAGCAAGACAGTATCCATTTTGGAGATAAGATCTTTTTACTAAGATATCGCATTTCCTCTGTATTCAATTTGTATTTTTAATGTTGTACTTTACTAAGTATTTAATATCACATAATTAAATTTCTACATGCTCATGTTAATAAACGCCTTAATGTAAATGCTTGCGGAAAAGTCACAAAAAACTACCCCGCGTTCGCGAGTCAACATAAAAACTGAACGTATTATGATAATTTAAACTCCTTCGCAATTATTACAGCTTGATTTATGGGACTAAAAAAACCATTAACATTATACGGTGGGCGCGGCGCACGCCATAGCATCATGCGAGAAACGAGTAAATAACTTCTTTTAAAATAACTTTCACTTGCCCTTTATTACCCGATACGAAGCTTTACAGAATCTTAGGAAAATAATTAAATACATGCCTATTTAATAAAGATTTAAAAAAGTGAAATATGTTATGTTATAACAAGAAAATAGGAAAATAATGAGCTAAAATGAAACAGGAGCAACTGTTTTTTTTGTTACAAAAAAGATTGTTAATTGTGCTCATAAAAAGTTTTAAAAGTGGCCCTGTTTGTTTGGTTGACTTTCCTGTCTTCTCCTCTGCCTAGGAGTCCCCTGAGTCAGTCATATTATTTCCTATTTCTATTGCCAAATATTGTGTTCCAATTTGAAGGGCGGGTTCAAAGCGACAGTATAATTATGGGCCGGTAAAATAACCAATAAATAATCTAAGATTTTGCCCTCATTAGGGAAACATTTTAAATTATGTTTTTCTGTGATTGCTACAGACAAACATTTTGTGACGAAACATCAACTAATGACTATAATCAATCAAAACATGTATAATTTACCTGTCTTTTCAATACCCCTGAAAATATAGATTCATTAGAACATGCTTCGTTCATGCAGGTGCCATACAATCAACGTGGATTTCTACACCTTTCGGTACCAGTCGATTGCAGTTACTGTTTAAAGATAAGAATGTGAGGAATTCCAACATTTTGTTTCAGTTAATTTAGTATATTAGATAACGTAGATTATTTACAATAACTTTAACTATAACTTTAGGTATACATCTGTTCTTTAAATACTACCACAGTGATATATGTACACAATATCGAAAGACGGGTAGATTTTTTTAGAACTGTCCTTTTTAAGGCTTTATAATTTTTATGTCATTGAACAGAAATAGCAAATAGATCTTATTTAGATAACTGAAAGCCAAAGTGACGTACTGAAAGTAGTTTTCACGAAATATTAACGTAACCCAAAATATTTATAGTATTTTAATCAAATGTTACACTTTACATCATTTCTTACTAGTCATATTTGCTTTTTATTTTGGATTTACAAGAAAGTATGTAAAAATGCAAGTTAAGATAAAGTTTTTTCCAAAAATTCTCTCCGGCGTACATACCATATAGCATGTAAAGTGAACATTTTACAAATTTCTGACAAATGGAATGTGTAAACTGGAGTTTCTGTCGACATCGACGAAATCAAATAAAAGCTTTCTCATTTATTATGAATTTTACCAGATGTGTCATGTGATTTGGTAATAAAATAAAATAAATCTGTCATTTATAGATATGTTTATACTGCTTGAGGAATATCGAACATAATCTGTAATTTACAGACATGTTTGCACTGCTTGATATATACAGAATGTTCAGCAGACTAGAAGTTTAACGATTCAATATAAACTTTGTTGTAATTAAACCCTGACGTAGAAGAAATATGTAATAAGTGCGCGTGTATCGGTGGCATCGTAGCTGTTAAATGAAAATACCATTTTAGACGCGGTTGTTGTGTTTTTGAACACTATTCCCTTTTGTTTTACGTGTTGGTATTATCATCCATCAGATTTTGAATGATCAATTCAATATTATTTATTCGTACATTGAAAAGTAAACCAAAAGTGGTGAAGGGGCGGCCCGATAGCGTTATTCGTAATGAACCTGCCTTGCGAGTTCGAATTCCTATAGGGCAAACATTTGTTTGATGAATAAGATTATTTGATTTTTATTTTTATATGAATATTTATCTATGTAAGTATTTTGTACCGTGAGCTTGGAAAATTAACTTTTGAAAAATGAATAAATAATATATATGTTAGAGTTAAATATAATAAAAGGTCTGTAATTCCTAATTCCAGAAAAATATTAGACTTGGTAATTTTAGTGAAAAGGTTCAAGAATTTTCAAATGAAGTCTTTAAATTTAATATGGATAATGATGAACTTGGAAACTATAATATAGTTCGTCCGTTCTATCTTTTTCAGAACCATGTTATACTCAATATATAAAATTATTCCACATTTCTCTGACTGGAACGAAAATAAACATCAGCTCTACTTGTGTACTTATTTCCATTGTTTTGGACGCAAATAGCACCACTTATGACGGACACTTTACCATTATGAACGTCTTTATGATATAACATATGACGGGTTTAAGAACTAAAATGAGAACATCACATACAGTTTTTATATAGATAAAACTGTCTGCGATTAGAATTAATCAAAAAAAACTAGGAAGGATGAACTCTGTTTGTTAAATAATTTTGATATCACTAACACGTAAACAAGTATCAGTGAAATATAAGCAAAATAATGCCTTGAAATAAAGATTTGTCGTCAGCACACACATTTCGTACATAAATATTTGTTTCGCTTCGTTAAGTTCCTCGTGTTCACAATTTCCCGCATTCAGTGCGAGTCAGGTCAAAGGAAGGAAGTTGGCGGATAGAGGTAGCTCGCAAGCATGCATTACCTGTACTATGTTTGAGCTATGCTTAGACTATGTTAGATATTGTATTGACGTTGCACTCAAGGAAAATTGATGTTCGCGACGTTAATGTGAACATAATGAAGTTTACAACATTTTACGCTAGGATTTTTTTTACGCTTTTTGAAATGAAAATAAGCTTATTAAAATCTATTGACATTGGGCGATTAGACAAAGTTGTTGTTTTTATCATGACGATGGCGATGGTTGTATAGTAAAATGGTGGCATTTACTGCTGCAAGAAAGCAACAAGATCCCAGAATACCGCTTTATTCCATATACCTAAACATTGTTACTCGTATACACCTATTTTCCTATATTTTTATCTATATTTATTTACCTATTACATTTACCTATTTTCCTTTTCCTGGTCTAAAGAACCTTTTTTGTGATTTAAGTATTGGACCTTATCAATAAAATAAATAAGAAAAAAAAACAAGTCAATTAAAGAATTTATTGCTACGAGCGCAGTTTTATTGAGTCAATCTCAGTTGAAAAGCTTTTTGCAGAAATTTAAAATGGGAACTACAAAAGTAACAATCAACAGAAAAATACGGTTTTTTCTAGACAACGAATATAGTATATTTAAGCTGACTTTTTGTTCTCGATACTACAGTTTAATTTTTGTTATTATGTTAGTCCAGCCGTGAATGCCACTATAATAAATTAAGCTCAGCAAAGAATAATTAGGTGGAGCTACTTGCTGCATCATTTTTTGGGCCACGAAAGAAAACAGTTTTTATTTGCGCTGTCTGTCGTCATCTGACAATATTTTCACCGTCTTATGAAAATTTTTTATTCTTATACTATATCTAACTATATGTAATTGGTAATATAAAAAGTATGAACTTATACAAATGCCATAGGTATTTTTCTTATCGTTGAATTGTATTTACCCAGATGCCAAAAATACAAATTGGTGGGGTTTAGGTCATCTGCATGTCTTGCAGATGACCTAAACCCCACCAATTTGTATTATTCTCAGACATGGCTTGATGACAAATTATGGTTAAAAATATTCATTTCTATTCCTTTTATTGCCATGTTTATCATGAGAGGCGTTTAGGGGAACAGCCGTGTAAAACAAAACAGCTGACGAGGGGTGGCGGAAAGTCTATGAAGGTTATAGTAAACAATTTTATTTACCGGATAGGAGGCATTCCATGTTAATCATCAGGGATAACAATGCATCCGAAACCTTTTTTTGAAGACTTTTGCAGGTATAATTGGGTAATATTTTATATAATTTGTGATAATAACAATAATAAATATATATTTAGGTAGGGAAAGCATCACATACACTGCTGTGATCCGAAAGTAAGCAGCTTAACCATTTGTATTATGAATCAGAAACAACGAAGGTACCACAAACATCCAGACCCGAAAACATGGAAAAAGTTATCCACGGAGGTCGTCAAAGAAAATGGGCTGCATTAACTATTTACCAGGTATACTGTTAGCATAGTTTTCAGCCTACTCCCAAAAAAAGGTACCCAAATGATGGCGAGAAAGCTCGCGTAGTTATTAATAACTCAGATAAATTTTCAATATTAGTAGCGAGAATTGTAAACAGGAACTCGATACCCTTTAACTTATTGTTATAACACAAGAGTATACCTTTACAAAACTCATTACGAAGTTTGCTATAATTGATTTAGCTACAAGTTTGCCATAATTATTGCGACGGATATCAAATAAAAACGTGGTCGCAATTAAAATTTACCTTTTTTCATAATTACATTTCTACATTTTATAGTGTATACATTTCGAAGATGAATACTAGAGTTATTATAATGCTTTTTGACGGCAGGAATAGGTAAAAGTGTGGTACTGACAAAAGACTCCGCATCTCCACGTATGTATGAAAAAAGTTGAAAGAATCGGAAAGGTATTTTGGAAAAAACTCAAACTTTTGTCTTGGCTTTTGGGAGGGATAAAGGGTCATCATTACATAAGATAATATAAAAATCGCTCTTATAAAAATTTGTACCTTTGTATCGGAATAATTATCGGAATATTTATGGCAATAAGTATGGCATTCAAAATTAATACTAAAAAGAAATAAAAATTATCTTCATGATGATATATTTAAAATTCACGACAGCCGAGTGGTTGGGTAGTCGGAATTTCGTGTCCGAGTTCGATGCCCAGTTGGCAGGCTCGTACCAATGGGTTTTTCAAACACATATGTACGAATTATATCGTCGGCTTGGACATTAAGACGGCGACGGGCTCACCACCTGTCACGTTGTCCCGAAATATCTCCGGTGAAAGGTGGGTCGAAGGGACTTAATTGTCTAGACTAGACCTCTGTCTATCCCTGTATTGCGTATTGCATGAAGTTATTTTTTTTATTTATCTTCATGATGGGCCACCCCATCATCAGATAAGATATAGATATACAGACGGAACAGATCACCAAGTTCTACGATCTTACTGTCGCTTACTGTCGCTTCTTTCAAATTCATCATTTTCTTCATACACACGACCGTAGGTATCTAAGCACTCTTAACCCTTCCCGCTTCAAGCAATTTGCTTACATGGTCCTCGGAAGAAGTGTCGGTATACCTCTACTCTTATAACGTATACTTTCGCGCTGTATATTTTTCCTTCACATCATTTTCTCAACGTACCTAAATCATAAAAGCAAGCCGTAATCAATTTTAGTAATAAAATCATCTCTCAAACCTCCTATATTGCGAATATTTTCGTTTCCTTTTCGGTCGAGGTAACACCGCGTATTTTACGAAGAGATCATATCCTCCACTCATTCAAGCTGCTTTTACCTCTTCTAACAGATCCAGGTTTCACTGCCTCATACCAACGTCGGTACCAGCACTACGTTATGTATCGCAAGGCGTGCATTTTTCACAACACCTTGCCTTTTGACTAACTCCGTCACGGCGCTGTTGTATTTGTTGCCGGCAGTTACACGCCTGTCTACGCATCTAAATCACATCTTCCATCCTGGCTTAAAGCGTTCCCTAAGTATACAATTTCACTCACCTGTTCTAGACATTCCTGATTTAACCATAATTGACACTTCGGTCTCTCCTCGTCTCTTTAAAATATCAGAACTTTAGTTTTATATGCATTCAAATAGATACCTTTATTTTTACCTTCCTATTTCATAGATGTGACTGTAGTTTTGTCTCTAATGGTGCAATTTACTTTCACGTCACCTCATTACATACCTCAACAATTATCTTCCAGCTGTCAAGATACAATAATAGCCAGGTAGACACGAAACAACCCTGCTTTACGCCCGCTTGGATGCTAAACCTAGGTGACATACCTATACCCTGCCTGAACATGGGCTTTTCGGTCAGTGGGTTATCACACACTATACCCTGGGCAACAGTTCCTACATATACTTTCTGACTACCTTATCAAAAGCCTTCTCAATATCTACAAAAGCAACGAAAATCCTCTGGTTAGCCGCTAGAAGCTTTTCCGTGATCATGCGGAGAGTGTGAACATTGTATTCGTGCATATTCTTCCAGGTCTTTACGCATTGTGCTTCCCATAAAAATTAAAACTGTAATAAAAAAGGCACGTAAATAACAGCTTCACAGTTTGGAAAAATTGCCGTTAGGCAGTCGCAGTACCCTATTTCTTTTACCTTCGAAGCCGCTGCCCATCACCGGTATCAGCGAATTGGGTTACATTTTGATCTGTTATTTATCGAGACATTTATTCCGCCGTCTGTCGATATTTGTTGCCATTTTCAAGGCTCTTCTATCAATCACCTTTTATAACACCTACAGGAAGAAAGGGGTGACAAATTTTTAGGCCGGTACAACCACCCACGGTCTCAAGGATAAAAGCTATGGCTTTTATACAATTGGCTATGGCTATAGCTATGGCTTTTATATAAGTGCAAACATTTTATACAATTGGCTATGGCCAATTGTATAAAATGTTTGCACTTATATCATACATTTCGTACTATAGTAATAGCACGAAGAGATTCACAATATGGCCGGTTTAAAAGATGAACTTATCACAAAAATTAATAAGGGCGTGCTTCGATGGTTTGGGCACGTTGAGCGAATGAGTGAAGACCGAATGGTGAAGAAATATATAGCGCGAAAGTTACTAGTATTAAAAGGTGTCGAGGTAGATAGAGACTAACTTTCGAAGACCATGTGAGCAATTTGTTCGAAGAGGGGAGGGTCAAGAGTACTCGGATACTAAGACATGCATGTATGAAGAAGATAATGAATCTGAAAGAAGCGAAAGAGGTATGTAAGGATCGTGATACTTGGCGATCTTTTCGCTCTGGATACCTACATGAACCTAATTGTATACAAAACAAAGTTATATATATATAATTATATAATTGTATACAAAAAAAATCACCTTACTAGCGTGACAATAGAAATATTGAAATAATGCGTGAAATTTGTTTTAAACAGTCAATCGTTGGTGGTATTTGTTGAACAATAATTTCATACATTAAATAAAAAGAAAACAGATTAAATAAATCCGTTCAATTTAAAAACTAAACCCCGATGATAAGATTTAAGACGGAATGCTTAAAGCCTGTCACGAATATCTTGAGATAAAAGTGCGGACGATTTTTGTCGAACAAACCTTTACAAATTTGATGACTCAGCCCACTCATACTTCTAGCTTACTGAGAACCTATAGAATTCTACATTTATGTCAACAAGGCTATCGTCGTTGTCTCAAGACAGATAACAAAGCTTAGAATCGTGATGGCTTAAGACTGTTCTTCAACGATACAAAAGAAAAAAATGCTTCGAATTTTTAAAATAAAAATGGAGAGCATAATCAATTTTGCTTTATTTTATTTGTCGATAATTTAATTACCGCACATATCTGAAGCAGGATGACTCTATATTTATCATAATTTACCTTTCCACTTAAGACCAAAATATACTCCTGCAAGATACGTCACCATATTCATGTCCGGACCAACGATAACGACATGTCGAAAACCTCATTGGCCTACCTCTCTGAGTCGAATTCCGGTCACCCCACCACTCTACCGTGACTTTTATATTAACATTTTAATAGCATAAAAGAGTAATGAATAACCCATTCATGACTGCAAACCTAATCTCTTTTAATAGAATCGAGTATAAAGAGGTTATCTATAGATACTGCGCAAGGTTAACTAGTAATAGGAACTTAATAAACGAGCGGGTCGCACCCGTCCGCCCTGACTCTTCAGGCCACTGCGATTGTGTACACTGCGAGGGGAAACGCTTTGATGTGGAGCTCAAACCAATATGCCTGTGTTTGTGTGAATTCAGTGCTCTGTGCTATGTATGCCGGAGTCCGATCTAGTTAGTCGAGGGTTTCCACAATGGAAAATAATGAAAAGGTTTGCCATAGCAGACCAACTTTATACGGGAAAAAAGTGTCGATAGCTCAGTGGTTGATCGGAATTCGAGTCAAGAGATTCGCGATCTATCACCGGTTGGTAGGTTGGTACCAATAGGTTCTTTTCAAAACATATGTATGACTTATATCGTTGGCTTGGACATAAAGATGGCGACGATGTCCAAAAAAATGTCTTCGGTGGAAGGTGGATCGAAAGGACTTAATTGTCTCTACCTCTGTGTACCCAGTATGGAAAAGGGCATTAAGATAAGCATTCAATCGCACATTAATACCCAAAATAATGAGCTGTAAAATAATCAATAACCGGCTGTGAAACATCTGATCAGGTGAATTAAATGCAACTGAGTGACGTTTTCGAGTGAACGAAGGCAACTGAATCTCTCAAACTCAAACTAGAATCAACTGGACCGCTCTCGACTCTTACGGTCCTAAATTAATAGTGACGGAGGAGACTAACTCATATTTTAAATGTTTTCAATATAAATATTTCTGATAATTTAGTCATGAAATTATATTTTAATTAGGTTTTATTTGACAGTGTTTTCAATTTTTGATAAAATGTGGGTCGAAAGATCTAAATAGACTAAGATTAATTAAAATTTAATTTATCATACCATCTTTCAGCTCGTAGTATAGTATAACCTGTAGATCGTGGATGTAGATTAGACAATGGGGTGGTGTGGGGAAACGAGGTGGATAGCTCCAGTAGTACCTATATAATGCTTATTAGATAACGGCGCCAACGAAAACATGTTTGTTTTGACACAAGTTTTATTAAATTGATTACATTTTGCCTGTCAACTGTATTGTGTAGACATTTAAATTTCGTGTAAGTTTTATGTTATTTTGTTATTTATGTTTACGAATACGCTATATGAATCATGCTAAACAAAATCCTATTTAAAATATATCATAGCTAAGTGCTAAGTGCCGTAAAGAATTCGAATAAGTAATATCATGCATGCCGTTTAGCGGATGATGGAATAACAATTTTATAAATACATATATAGATAGGGACAACATCACAGACATTGCTCCAATCCCAATGTAAGATGCTAAAGTGCCTTCGCCCGAGAAAATGTAGAAAAAGTGGTTTTTCTACATTGACCCGACTGGGAATCGAACTCTCGAGTCGATCGGGACCTCGAGATGGCGTCACCTTGAACACCAGTGTTTACGCCACTCGTCCACGGAGGTTATCATTTTAAGTATACGCTTCATTGATTAAGATTGATAACGTTTCTCACGTTCAGTGCTTTGAGATAGGTATCTAGTATATGTATATGGTCACTAATCCGCTTGTTTTACTTTTCAATTTCATTTTACCAAAGAACAAACTATTACTATTGTAAAATGGAAAATTGTTTTCATTATAATTTTTATTTGAAAATTGTTGTTACAAAAAAGTAACTAAAACCGTTCAATGTAAGTACACTGATTCGCAACAGATTCGCAATATTTATTATTATTTTATTTATTATTTCTATATAAAACGATGTGAATCTAAACCATTGTGTTAAGTCACCCACACACACATAATTATACAAACATATGTAACCATGTATATGTACCTAGTCCGGCTATGAGTTCTTTTACAAATTAAAATGCTTTTTTTAAATGAAGTAATGTAATATTATTAAAATTTATACCTAAATTTTTATTAGTCTCAGCAAAAAAAATATTCTTGTCGAAAATTCTAAATGGCCATCTCTGCCAGCTAGTTATCATAAATTCATCTTATTATAAAGTACAGAAGTTTGGTTTCAAGCCAGGCTAGGGTAGTCCGAGTCATGTAGAAAGGTGCAAAGTCCTGCAGGAAAGTCCAGAGTACATTTTTAAAAAGCATATTGCTGAGAGGTTTCACATAATGATCCTAGACTGTATCTTGATACACTTTGGTTGAAGTTTTATTCTTTTTTCAAAAAAAATAGTTTTGTGACTCCTTGATAAGACACGGCCCTACAAACCATCATCGACGCGAGATGATGACCACGTTGCACCTTTCCAGACCACTTGAGCAGCTTCTTTGGAACAGTGTTTTTTGTGTTCTTTAGATAAATATTTTTTTTTTTATAGAAAAGGGAGGCAAACGAGCAGGTGGCTCACGTGGTGGTAAGTAATTACCGTCGCCCATGAACACCCGCAATGCCAGAGGCATAGCAGATGCGTTGCCGGCCTTAGAGTGCCCCCCACCAAAAATTGGGGGGGTGTGTGGGCCTCCGGTTACCTGCACTCACCAGACGAAACGCAGAAGTTTGTTAGACTTCTACTTCACGCCGGTATTCTGTGAGGTCGTGGTACTTCCCCGGTCGAGCCGGCCCATTCATGCAAAAACAAAAGCTGATGCGTGGCTCTACCACTTTTAACAAAATGTATTGTAGTGTTCTTCAATCGTGATAATTTTTTCATCGGTTAAGTAAATATTTCTGTGTCTTTCACCTGCGTATCGCGACAGAAGGCGATGTGGGTCGATCCACTCTCTTTAATTGTTAAGATTGATTTAGGGCATGTCCTGCTGTATATATACAATAAACATCGAGCTTCAGGTCTTGTTCTATAATACGCGACAGAGTTCTAGCGGGAATCTTCATTTCTCGCGAGAAGATTCTTTGCTTCCTAATGGGCTTTCGACGAGTTCTGGCTTTGAGAGCATTAACAGCGTTTGTAGTTTTAACAGCTTACGGCCGCCCCGATCTTTTCTGATCTTCAACTGAGGAAATGTTGTTGTATATGTTGATAGTAAGATGTACGAACATACTAACATATGACATCAAGCTTTTGAAGTGTCTGGAATATGATCGACAACTCAATACCCAATTTGTGCGAGGCGATCACTGCAATCCTATTTTATATAAAACCCCATTCCCTATTGTAATTTAATCTCTCGAAATAATATGTGAAATGGCGCAAAATCGAAAGAAATTTTTAAAATAATACATGTGCTCCAAATTTGTGGCCAGGCTAGTTACATATATATAATTGTGTGTTTGTGTTTGTTTAACATTATTAATACAAGAAAATAAAAAATTTCATTTTTTTTTAGTTCATAGGGGATTTTATTTTTGTACAATAATGCATACAACATTATTTGAATAAATATACTCAAACCTATTCATTGAAATATCAACATCAAGCTTTCCTATTTCGTGAATTTTACGGCAAACGAAAGGCGGATCCTTTAATCAGCGTTTGCAGGGAGGTTTCTATTTCAATACAATTCTCTGAATTTGCATAGGAATAAGATTAATGATACCGTTCCCTATATACAAGTAAGCGTCTCAAATCATATTTAAATACGTGCAAGATATAGTTTTATAATTGCATCACCTATATGTCATTGAAAAAGCATTAAAGCTTTGATAAAATAACGAATGCATAATTGGATTATTGATGTTACAGTAACTTTTAAAATTTAGTTGAATAGAAACTAAGTACACAATTTTCCACTAAGTTCACGTTATGTTAAAATTACGTACGTACGCAAGTCATGCTACAAGTTACGTAGTAATTTATTAGTAAGAGTAAACCCATTGGTACAGGAGGATCCCCTCGTACCAAAAAAATTGGTCTGTTTTTTTTTAAAAGTTTTGGAAATAAAAACGGCGACGTGCTCACCACCTATCACGTGGTCAAAAAAATGTCTTCGGTGGAAATGGGATCGAAAGGATTTAATTGTCTAGACCTCTGTCTATCACTGTATCGAGAATGGTGTGAAGATATTTCTTTAATTACATGTATTGTATTGGTATAAATGGCAAAACCTTGTAGTATTATTGTTCCTAAAAAAACAGCAGAACGCTTCACAAGGCCTCATATGGTAAATTGTTTTTAAAGCTCTCCTACTTTGATAAAAATGTTATATCAAGGTCGACGCCTGAACAGAATTTCCATACAAGTGTTTTTAACAATACAATTTTTGAAAGGTTTTTAATATTGACGTAAATATCTATTATTTGACAAACATTGGGTTAGTCAGAGGTTTACACCATCATTTCAGCAGAGCTTATTATTGTTCTAAATTACTGAAACCTACTAAGTAATTTGGTACAGTGTTGAGAAACTGCATGAAATTAAAAATACGAGTATACAGATACTAGACAAAAAAAAAACGTGAAATTTTGTACAAGAACGTAATGTTATACTTTTAGCTACAAAAGGGTTGTAAAAATATCCACTAAGACTAAAATAAGGACTGTTACATTGTATACAGCTTGAGTATTTGATTATTTTTTAAAATTGAAACCATAAATATATATATACAATTGGTGTAAAACGTGTTTTTTGTGAGATACATAAATACGTTTTTTGGACGAATTTTCTTAAAATAAAACTGTAAAAGTAAAAATGTGGATCACATTACCTTCTAAGCTAAGATCTTAATAGGATCTTAGATCTTTCGATCTATCTCCATTAAAAGCATGACATGTTTTTATCTATTCTTGATAGGTAAAAAAATTGTCGGAGTTTGAACTTCAAGCGTATAATGTGTATAATTACTACTACTGCCGACCCTTTCTGCTCTTTCAAATACCTATAACTTTCATGTTCCAAATTTATTGAACGAGGTAATTTAAAAACGAAATTTAAAAACGAAGTCACGATAGCCGAGTGGTTGGGTGGTCGGAATTTCGGGTCGAGAGTTCGATCCCCAGGTGGCAGGCTCGTACCAATGGGTTTTTCAAAAACTTATGTACGAATAATATCGTTGGTTTGGACATAAAAGGCGGCGACGGGCTCACCACCTGTCACGTTGTCCCGAAAATATCTTCGGTGGAAGGTGGGACGAAGGGACTTAATTATGTAGACTAGACCTCTATCTACCCCTGAATTGGGAATTGCGGGAGGATATTTATTAATTAATTTATAAGTTTAGAAGTATATAAACATAAGCAAGTTAGGTGAGGCATGACCTTGTAAAAGTATTGTCGAAATTGTTGACAAATGTCGAACTCGTCAGTAATAGTTTTAAGTACCTTGGGGAACGAGCTCCGTTCTACGTCGTCAATAGATGGCGTTTTGGTATTATGACTTATTTTTTAAAGTGACTTTTTTAACTTGAAAAGATGAATCATTACGTAGATAACTTCAACTCGTTATTTTTTGAGAAACCAATTAAAAGATTAGCTAGAAGATTAATGAAAAAACAAAAATAGAGTTGGCCACATAAATTACAAATAAATAAAATAGTCTAGACAATTAAGTTCCTTCGACCCACCTTCCACCGATGATATTTTCGGGACAACATGACAGGTGGTGAGCCCGTCGCCGTCTTTGTGTCCAAGACAACGATGTAATTCGTACATAAGTTTTTGAAAAACCCATTAGTATCATCAGCATGCCACCTGGGGTCCTAACTCGGGTCTCTCGACTCGAAATTCCGACCACCCAATCACTCGGCTATCGTGATTCTAGTTGCCACCCATAATAATATATAACTAATCATTTTTCCGTTAATTAAAAGTGAGGGGATGCCGCATTCAACTTACTATGTATCTGATGTGCTTCTTTATGGCTTGCTTATTTCTATCACAGTGATTTAAATGATCCTGAAAATAAATGACGAAATGAATAATGATGCTGAAAAATAATGCTAAATACTGAACTAAAATAATTTACGACAAACCCTCATTTGTCCATTTTATGAATAATAGAGAAACGACCCATTTACGATACAAACTTTTAGTTGCTTGACCTATGTATAATTTTAGAATAAAAGAGAAAACACTAATGATGCTGACGCCTGTCAAATAAAGGAAGAGGTAAAGACTTAACTCTAATGAGGGTCTTGTTTTTAGATATCAGGAAAAATGAGAAAGAAAGGTTTCTAAATTACAATTGAATTGTTAATAACAGAATTCTGTAACTGTGCGTAGAGAAAATGATCTTTACGAACTATATTTTTCTTCATCTTTACAGCCTATTAAAAGAACACTCCTAAACGTAGGTGTCCCCCAAAGATTGCTACTAATAATAATCCATTGTTACCTCTCAAATACTGTTTGCCTGTATGACGTCACCACTAGATAACCTTTCATTCTCAACGATTGTCAGTTCTACGAGCTACGTAGTCAGCGCAATGCTTCCAAATCGATCGAAACAAGTAAAATATATCAATTTTGGTTTGCGACAACATTAGTTTTGGAATAATAGGTAATAATATAATCCAACTTGATGCTTGAATAGGCAACGTGAGCGGTAATGGTATAAATACTATATTCCCCAATTTCTCTAATACGATGCCTGATACGGGAAGAAATGGAGTGCATATTCTGAAGCCGATAAATATTTTTCTAATAAAAATTTTAAAAAGAAAGCAAATATGTTTGATGATCTCCCTGGACGAGTGGCGTACACGCTGGTTTTCATGATATCTCCCGCTCTGAGGTTTCGATTTCCGGTTGGGAAAATGTAGAAAACACTTTTTATACATTTTCTCGGGTCTGGGTGTTTGCAGTATCTTAGTTGTGTCTGATTCTGATACTTTGGGATCAGAGCATGGGCAAATATGATTTTGTCCCTATCGATATATGTATTTTTTTACTTATTTAAAAAAATATCCTATATTTATTTTATTTAATAAATCTTCCTATGAAAACTATGCTTCTTTTATTTAACAAAATTTTCTAGCATATAACCTCGTTTTTATTCAACGAGATGTGTGTAGAGCAGGCAATCTGTGCTTTATAAATAAACCAAGATTGTTTTAAGTGACAGCTTTTGTTTTACGAAAGCACTTCGTTGACCGGATTGTGACAAATGTGACGGAATCAAGCCAGAAGATACGATTTTTAAGATACCAGACATAAATTAGACTACGGGAGTCTAATTTATATCTCGTATCTTAAAATGCTTTTGTATAGATACGTAAAAAAGTTATTTATATACATTAAAGTAAAATAAAATATCTTCGCACCATTCCCAATACAGGAGTAGACAATTACGTCCTTTCGATCTACCTTCCACCGAAGACATTTTTGGGATAAACAGTTCAATGATTTTTCAGCGTCTGTGGTATTAGGTGACTGATACTGCAATCGAAAATTGGGGCGCCGAACGTGGCGAAAACGGTAATGAATCCTAATGGGAGAGACTTCTTCCTTAGGGAGGCATCCTTCTTACAATGTGGCGATGCCATAAAAAAGTAAATATGTGCTAAATTTAACATTTTGTTCTTCTTTCTTAACATCTCCCATGTTATTTGTAACTTTTTGTACATATACATAGTAAGTAGTTAGCTCGACGGCCTTTGTTAACGAGTAAGAATGGTGGAGTGGAATGGAGAGACGGGTTTCCATCGTGTGTGAAATTTGGGGTTTATCCCCGGTCAGGTCAATGTAGAAAACACTTTCTCTACATTTTCTCGGCTCTGGGTGTATTTAAACCTCTGTTGTTTGTGATTCCATAGAAAAAAAGCTTAAGCAATTTGCAATCAGAACATTGTATATGGTTATCTATGTATGTATCTATTTTATTGTAACGCTGATATTGTCGTAGCACTATAGAATATCTTCACGCAATTCCCAATACAGGGGTAGACAGAGGTCTAGTCTAGACATTTAAGACCCTTCCACCAAAGATATTTTCGGGACAACGTGACAGGTGGTGAGCCCGTCACCGTCTTTATTTCCAAGCCAACGATATAATTTGTACATAGGTTTTTTTATTGGTACTGGTACGGCCACTTGAGGATCGAACTCGGGTCTCTTGACTTGAAATTCCGACCACCCAACCACTCGGCTATCGTGACGTTTTACTATAGAATATTTTTTGACTATAGAATATGGTTTATAAAAATAGTCAACAATTTTTGTTGAATAATTTCTACTATCTAAGTGACATTAAATGATTTATCCGTTTGAATAGATACTTCATAACTCAATGAGACTGCAAAATTGTGCGTTTAAAAGCGAAAGAAGTGTTGTCAGGGCCCATTGAGCTATCATACGGAAGCCATTATCGCATCGCACCCCGCAATATCTACAACACCATAGCTTTATATTATGCAGACAAATGAATGAAGCAAAATGAACCGTAAATTCATAACATGAGAGTTAAAAGTGAAACGACTCTTGAGTTTTATTCTCTTAATGAAAAGTTTGAAACATTTTTACGGAGAAAAGTTTCTTGGCAATAGTATTACAAAATATTTACCTTCAAAATATTATTTTAAATTATCTCATTTAAGACAATAAACAAAATTAATTTACTAATAAGTAATGATTATTTCAGTAAGTTATAGGTAATGTATGGTAATTTCAGTGGTAGACTTTTTTAAATGCTTGCTAGATTAGAAAAAAAATCAGTTCATTAGAACAAATATTCCTTTTTATACACAATTCGTCAGGCAGAAATCGCTTAAAGCGTTGTGACCAGTGATTATTATGTTCTCTGAAATAGTCATAACCGATTCTGTTATATTTTGTGCAACAAAGAATTACCTATCTATATATATATATATATATATATATATATATATATATATATATATATATATATATATATATATATATATATATATACATATATATATATATATATATATATATATATATATATATATATATATATATATATATATATATATATATATATATATATATATATATATATATATATATATATATATGTGATGTACGACTATAAACTAAATAAAGATTTTGTAAAGACCATTGTAGTATTTTTGTAAATTTTTACATGCAGATGTGCTCACAATGTTTTCATAACTGTCAGAAAATAATAAAGTTATGTTACGTCATTGACTTTTAGCAAACACGTGTAGGTGTGTTCAGTGTCATGTTTCGGATTTTAAACATTTATGTAAAAATAGCTCGCACACAACAAAAAAGGTTTATTCCTTTGAAGATTTCCAGCTTTGATTTTACGTGACGCACTGGCTGATTGCCTTTTAATCACTATTGAAATTAAAAAAATTGTAAGATATAACCCATAGCCGTCCAACTTCGTAATGATCGAAATATTATAGTAAAAGTACTGTGGTCAGTACTGGCATAATAGAATACGTCGACTCCTTTTAAAAAAAATAAATAAAAGTAATAAGATGATATATAATTTATTTTTCAACAACAAAAGAAACCCTTAAAGAATAAAAAATCAAGTCTCTAAAAGCGGTGGGAAAGGTATTCGCGGAAACAGGAAGCTAATTTGCGGGCACTGTTCAATAAAGTGTTTAAATTTTGTCCAACTTTTTAGTGGTAAGAATTGTATTAATTTTTTTTTTATTATGTAGTAGGTAATTATAGTCATAAAAACATTTGTTTCTTCTTACGATGTTGATTCTTCACGCAATTCCGAATACTGGGGTAGACAGAGGTCTAAACAATTAAGTCCTATCGACCCACCTTCCACCGGAGATATTTTTGGGACAACGTGACAGGTGATGAGCCCGTCGCCGTTTTTATGTCCAAGCCATCGATAGAAATCGTACATAAGTTTTTGAAAACCCCATTGGTACGAGCCTCACCTCGGGATCGAACTCAGGTCTCTTGACTTTAAATCCTGTCACGCAACCACTCAGCTATAGTGACTTTGATGTTGATTCCATAACTAAAAAATTTAAAGCGATAAAAATAATTGATGAACACAGGCAATTTGTCGCCAAACCGCTTTGCTAAGTGTGACATGGTGTGGTGTCAACTTTGTGTCAAGGCTCTACGCTATGCAGATATCGACGTGCTCGATCGATTCTATGACTGACTTCTGACGTATCGTGAATGACGTTTGAATAAATTTGTGTCGCCTTTCATAGGTTGCATATAAAAAAAATTGCGTCAAGCTATTAGTTTCATAAACATAAACTTTTACGTCAACATACGTTGATTATTCCTCATAAGTCTATATACGTTGACGTTTCATTGTTTATAGTTATACCCGGCCGAATAATTCGAAGGGCCGATAGCCTTGTTAGTAGTGACCCTGCCTTCGAAGCTAAGGGTTACGGTTTCGAATCCCGCAAGGGGCAAACATTTGAGTGATGAATATGAATATTTTTACTTGGTTCATGCATGTTTGTGTATATATCAATATTTAGGAAAATATTTATACATTTACGAGTAAATATGATATTGTGCGGTTGGGTTAAACACTATGTGTGGCGATAGGCTCACCACGTGTCACGTTTTCCCACATAAGCTGCAGTGAAAGGTAGGTTGGAAGAACTTAATTACCAAGAACCATTATATTATACTCGTATTACGTATGTGTATAAAAATAAATTTTATGTACATCAAATTTATTCGCCATTTTCCGTATCAATGAGTTTTTCCTAAACTTCTTGTACTATTTATACCATTAGCTTGGACATAAAAACGACAACGCGCTCACCATTTGTCACGTTGTCCCATAATAAAACTGGCGAAATTTGGGTCGAAAAAATTTAATTGTCTAGACCTCTGGCCTGTATAGGGAAATGCGTGAAACTAAAAGTAAAACTTATTTTCATTTATATTCAAATATACTTTCAAATATAAGAATAAAATATATTGTTTCCTTAGATGTTTCAGATTGTTTATGACTTCGGGAAAATAAAAAGTAAAAGAAATATCTTTTATGAGTGTTACACTGGGGTCGTAAGAACTTTGAAATTATTTTCTTGCGTGTACAAAGAAATTTAAATGTCAAATTCGTTTACCTGAAATTGTTGCCCTTTACGTCAGCTCAACGTCTATTGCAAAATTAACTCAACTTCTTATAAATAAATATTACAGAGCTTATTTTTAATATTCCACAATATTATTAATGTTATTTGAAACATTTAATTAGCCGTGTAGTATTATAAGAATAAAACCACACATTTTCATCACGTGGGTGTATTAATTGGCGGATAAAGGAAAATTTTTTATGATAACGACTACAGATAAATGGCGGGATAACTATCTCTATAATTTCCAGACTGAAATAATGTAGACCGGTCATAGGCAGCTGCGACGAAGACGCTATGTCTAATTTGCTAATGGCAAATCCTCCCTATGAAAGACCGTCCATTAATGAACCACAGGTCGTTTATAAGTAAAAGTATGTTATATTTACTATACTATGCTGCGATGCTGTACAGGCTGTCGAGCTATAATATTTGAATGGTAACGCGGTCTTCCCCGAAGACTCAAGTTTGGTAAATGATACTTATTCGCTTGTTAATGAGAAATTTAAATTTTCAATTTGTATTGTTAGCTTGAACACAACAATGCTTTTACTTTTACTGCAAACTTATGCCCTTAATAATTAGTTAAAATTTGTTATTTTATTAGCAGACCCACTACGAGTGGTGTCATCGTAATAATTCCCCACTCCTCTTTCTTCCCTTCAATTTCATATAATGCGAAAAACGGATATTTGTATGTCACAAAGGCTACCGACAAATGGAGGAATAACCATTAAAATAACATAAATAATAGTAAGGAAGCTGTGTTTATGTGTGTGTGTATGTTTGTATAATAATTAAATACATGTGCATGTCAATGTCCTCCTCCTAAATGACCCGACCCTGAATGGTTAAGATTCACATTTATATTCGGAAGGTGGCGCTGCAGTCGGGTTCTACAATTTTATATTAATTGTTTAACGGAAATACAAGCCAAAGTTCAGACAAGTCTATGGGTTCCGTCTTCGCAACGGCTTTTTTTAATTTGTTCCATTCCCGAATAATGGCATCTTGTGAATAGAAAATTTGCCATCTCAGCCTCTCCATTTGGCGTTCTAAGAATCAGATACCTCCCACAGTAGATGCTGCAGCCCGTCACCGGTGTACTACATTTTGGTTTAGAATATTGCTGACAAAAGTTCCTGACTACATCTCCTACAAACAAACATACAAAAGCTTTAGCTTTTAATAATATTAGTGAAGATAGGTTTTGTCGTGAATTCCACAGCAGTAGAATTCAAGTCACGTATTATCGTTCCAAACAACAAACATGTTGTTATAACAAAACTGTTTGGATAATAGTAATAAACATCGAATTATTCGTATCGCAACGACAATACAATGAAAATGCGGAATTTATTCACTTTATGCTAGTTTCGCAAAGCGGTTTCATGTTGAAACCACTCACGTGAGTTCCACACGAACTGAACATTACAATGTATTGCGCTCTAGTATTGTACTCTATATAAACATAGTAATACGAAACAAAGCACCTTTGGTCTAATGTATAGTAGAGATGGATTCAGCGGACAACTGCGTCTGTTAATAAATTACTCTTTACTTTGGGTTACGTTTTCATGAAGCTAGCTGCAAAGTTTGAATTAATGCCATGAATGTGAGATTAAATCATTTTATCTGTTACATTATAAATCACCGCACCTGTGATTTTTTTAGCGCAGCATTTTTTTGTGAAAATACTTGTTTTTAAAATATACGCCTTGTAAAAGGCAAATGAAGGAAATATGTCTCTCTAAATCGCATTCTACAGAGACGTAATTTCCTAGCACCGGTTTGTTTAATTTTGATGTGGTATTTTATTACATCTCGTCTGCTTTTTCTGCTGCTTTCTAGGTGTATCCTATGATATTTTATAATGCCTTTTACTTTTGCCAACACCTAAAATTTTAACAATAATTTATATCTAGCACCCCAGGCTTTTACGGCACAATTATTTTTCTTAATCACTCAATATTTTTAACTAAGAAAATTATTTTATACCGTTTAGTAAAAAAGTCACGATAGCCGAGTGGTAGGGTGATCGTAATTTCGAGTCGAGAGACCCGAGTTCGATCCCCAGGTGGCAGGCTTAGATATTAAGAAATTTCTATGATCTTGTTAGTCAGATGTTAACTAGTAATGAAATAAAATATTAGCAATGTTCCATAATATAACAACTACACTACAATGAACATATTTAAGTCACGATAGCCGAGTGGTTGGGTGGTCGCAACTTCGAGTAAAAAGACCCGAGTTCGATCCCCAAGTGGCAGGCTCGTACCAATGGGTTTTTCAAAAACTTATGTACGAACTTTATCGTTGGCTTGGATATAAAGGCGGCGACGGGCTCACCACCTGTCACGTTGTCCCGAAAATATCTTCGGTGGAAGGCGGGTCGAAGGGACTTAATTGTCTAGACTAGACCTCTGTCTACCCCTGTATTGGGAATTGCGTGAAGATATACATTTATTATTATTTTTATTTTTAAGTCTAAGAAATTTTAGCTTCCTTACTGACATTACTTATCGTTTATTTTAACAGACACAAAAAACTAAGAGTTACTGAATTTGGTATAATAGTTTTTGAGTGTGTTCTGCAATATATAATAATTTTTAGCAAGTTGGCCGATTTCAACTCCATTTCAAATGAAAATTTCTTTAGCACTGTTGTGGTACAAAAGTTGATAAAAAATAAACACTTAAAGTGTGTAAAGGACCTTCGGATATAGAGATAATGAGTTTTAAAATTTAGCAGTTCCTACGATAATGTACAGATAAATTTATTTTTCTGAAATTTACACTTTAACCGTTTGTGGACTGAACACAAATTTTTAATATGTAGGTAATATTAATTTATATTTAAAGAGAACATTCCACCACTGAGGGTTGAATGTCAATGAATTCCTTTTTTGTAACACCTAATTCTGTTTAATTTTTTCATCATGATACAATTCAAAAATACTTACATTGACTACAGGGAGCTGACGAGAAAAAATCGATTTAATCAGCACACGTCTGCCACGTTATAGCGATAATTATACCGTAAGAAACATTAAAGATCACGTCTGCCACCACGGTAGCGCTGCCTTGGCAATTGACAGCGCTTAAAAATGTTAAAAAATGTTGTGCTGTATTATATATCTGGGGTTGACAGTTAATGGTCAGTCATTAATTTTCTTAACACTTTTGATATGCTATTGGCAACGCTGGCAATAGGCAACGCTGAGGCGACATGCTTAATAATTATGTTATAAATAAATCAGATCTGCCAAGTGTGCTTAAACAGTTTCTTAAATCACAAAAAAACTTAAAAAATTATACAGCATCTGTTAGAGCCCTGGATGTCTGCATATACGATTTTTTTTGTTTTCAGATTGATTTTGACCGTCAACCCAGAGGCAGACATGTCAATCCCCTAGATATATAGCTATACGTGATAACAGTCGTTATAAGAAGCAACGGCAAATCGGTAGAAATTCTCAAAAAACCTTTTTAGTAAAAAAATTAAACCATAAATTTCTTACTTGTATTATGAAATCAAACATTACACATTACATTGAGTACGTAACTTCCATTTAACATACCATGCAATGCCACAGCACATCTAGAAACATTGAAACGAAAACATACCCATGAAGCAGGAGGATATCTCGGGAACGGTGCGATCGTCTTCGTTGCGACATTGCTCGGTAGTTCGTGCTTGATGCCTCTCTTAAGTCGTTGTTTTCTTCTCTCCCGCGATTTTGCTCTTAGCATAAGAGCTGCCTGCATGCTTGCCAGTTTTGTGGCCGTGAGGGAGCTCGTTCAACAAACACAGCTTAGCAGTTTGCTAAGATGGAATCGTTCGAACAGCAAAATCACCGCTCACATTCGGCTGAGTTATTCAAAATAGACACAGTATCACTCGCGTACGTTGGTTTGTTTCGAAATTTCAGTAAGACTACAACTAGCGTGACTATTTATTGAAATTTAAATTTTGTCGTAAATAGAGTAGAGAGAAGTTCTGTTTATAGAATCGTTGATTTCACTTTTATTATGGTTCAATCACAGATATTCTTTTAATCTCACTTTATGATATAGGGATGTAGATAGGCACGAGAAAGGCGAGAAAACTATGTTTACTTAAATTCTAATTGAAATTTATGAACTAGTAAGATATGTTTAAAGTGAGATAACGATCATGGAAGCAAGCGCAATTTGGCGTTTATTTTTGAAGAAAGTTAGTTAAAAGTTTCTTTTTAAACAATTTTATCACTCATGTTTCGTTCCGTACGTCAAGACGCAGTCTCTGATACTTCGACGCCTGCCACCGGACGCTACTCTCCACTAGGTGTCGCTGTTTCATGGCCGGCCCACTTTTCTCACTTCGCGTATCGACACTTCTCGGTAACACATATTAACGTTGTCTCAAATGGCAAACGCTATAAAAACAACGAAAATACAGCAGCGAACTTTTAAACTCAACGCTTCTAAAAGGTGACGTCTTACGTTGCATTGTCTTACGTTAAACGCATGCCACATAGCATCAAATAAAACGATTACAATATCACTCATACTCAGCTTACAAATGGCAAACTTATATTTAACACACAACAAATACGCCGTTACATCTAGATTATACATGCTTAAACTATTGTACGTAAAGACACTGAGGCACAACATCACAGGCAGTATACCTCGACGATATCGCATGGCGAATGTGGCTCGGAGTGTAGGGCGGAGTGCGGAGGGGGCGGGGGCGCGAGGAGGCGAGACTCCCAATGCTGGCAGGAGTAGGCGCGGACGCCGGTGGGCGCGGGGTGGACAGGGCTGCGCGGGCGCGGGCTCGGCGGCGCGGGCTGACGGCCGTGCTGGCGAGCCTGCCGGCGAAACTGTCAGTTAGAACATCTAAATTAACCGTATTGATTAAAAACATCAAAAGCGAAACTAACTACTATTAACTACTACGTAAAAATTCCTTAAGAAATTGGCCTCTTTCGCGAGTACGATTTGCTGTAATCGCTACACTTAGCCCCTCCGCCAATTTGTGATCGCAGTATCACTTTAGATGCTGTCCTTCATCGGTCAGCTTTGTGTTGGTCTGATTGTTTTCATATCGGTAATCATTACAATTTTAAAGGTTTTTCCCTTTGTCGCCTTTTACGATATCCGCGGGATGGAAGGAGATGAAACTCGAAAGAACATTTTTAAATAATGTAACAAATATTGAAAACAATAACGACTCAATAGCCTTGTTAGTAGCAACCCGCTTCGAACCCGAAGGTATGCCGCCAGAATTAGCAGCATCGTATGCGGCAAATATTAAATTGTATGACGAATATGTTAATACATTTTTCATCTACATATATGTTAAATACACATATAAAATGTCTTATGACTATAATGAGTAGGTATGAAATACACTAGAAAAAATAAATCATAGTTTACGAACTGTGAAAAATTACGTTATATGTGAAATAGCAACGTATGTGAACATTTGACATTTACATCTAATTATAATTGGGTATTTAGGAAATTGAAAAAATAATTAACAATATTTTAATTTACATATTTCCCGTAATGTAGCAAAAACTACACCTGGAATAAATAAGCTAAGAATCTTGAAAGATTATTGCATATATTCGTATAACAGCGAGGTCGATAGCTGAAAATGAATCGATACGGTCGAACGCGCAATTTCAAAATTAACCAATCACGTGGCAACTGACTGAAAGTCACCGGGTCTTTGGTCACGTGATTCTTTTTTAAATGACGCGTGTCGCAGATCTGAAAGAATTTGGAAACGGCTGGTCTGTGATAAATGTCCTGTGTAAATAAGACTTCTTCTAAAGGCCTGTGTAAATAAGACTTTTTTTACCAACGAATATAAAGTGTACCCTACTGAGCCTCAAAAAACGTAATCAAATATGTCTACGAATTAATTGAAAAATGTATATTATTAATTATGTTCCAGTTTTACTCATGATTATGCAATTTTGTTCTTATTGATTTTAAAACATATATTATTTTTACTATGTTAATATTTATTATATTAATATTAGGTCTAATCTGAATTATACATTTTTGTCAATTTACTTTTATATGTATAAGTAATTGAAGATTAATGATATTATGTATGTCAATGGTGAATCAAAGATGGACAATCAAAAATAGACTGAGACTATCTATAGAAGAACATATGAGCAAATTGCTCGAAGAAATGAGGGTCAAGAGCATATGGATGCATGTTGTCTCTCTGACTTCCGCGACAGGGATGATGCTGATTCTTAGAATGTATAATTTTATGACTGGTTTTAAGCCTTAAATAATGTTATGATTTGTTTACTATATACGTGGCTGAATTCAGTCTCGAATTGCAGTCGAAATATGTGCCATAAAAGGATGTTGTTTTGTTTTCATAGGCTTAATTTAACATGATTTGTGGTTCTGACATGTTACATTTACCCACGTGTTGTAAATTTCCGGAAACATTTGGATCAGTGCGTGCGGATATGTCTGTAAATAAACATCTAGTAACCGAAAGTTGAGTGGTGAAACAGATTCCATATTTTGTGGCTTGAGTGAGTTTCTATTACGATAATATGTCATACTATCTATATATGTAAAGATATAAATATATATTGGTTATTAGACTGTTATTAGATTCACAAAATCCGATTTAATTAAGATCAGTTTTAGTTGTTTTGATACAACATTGAGTTGTATAACTGTAGGTTTTAGATTCAAGTGCACAAATAAAATTATTACGCATGTAGTGTATGAAAATCTATATAATGTCTAACTTCGATTACAGGAAGACTTTGAAAATGATTTTCGAATTCGAGCTGTGGACTAATTGATAGACTCTTTTTTTATAAAATTATTGACTGAAGTAATTTGGTTACTCCAAATATGGAATGTCCAGCAGCAGATTAATTCCACTCTAAGGTCTCGAGTTCGAATCACATGGATTAATGTAGAAATTCACTTTCTATATTTTCACGTGTCTCGGTGATAATGAAAAAATAAAACAACCTTCGTTGTTTCCGATTCCAAAAAAAAGTACTTTGGAATAATACCAATGTATGTTATGTTTTCCTATATATGTTTGTATTATTTATATCCACCTGTATACAATAAAAGTGATGTAAGGAAGAATTTGTTGCTCAGCGTGCTATAAAAAAAGCTATCCCCACACAAGATGGAGTGACGACCTGATAAATGTTTTTGTCGATGGATGCAGGTGGCTAAGGTCCGTTCTTTGTACCATATTCTAGGGGAGACCTATGTTCAGCAGTGGACTCTAGACAAACTGTAATGAAGAAGAAGAAGAAGAATGATGAATTGAAGTCTCACCTTACGGCCCGCGAGCGACGCGCCGCCCGCCGCCGCGTACATGCACCGCGACCGCGCACGCTCACCGGCCGCGGTGTACCATCGTCTAGGGGACTCTAGCGGCGTGCGAGCATCTCAGCGCTGGGCCGCTCCACCTCATCCGTGCCCCTATTCACGTACACCTATAACACCATGCGTTATATAGAACACTCGGACACCCCAAACGTTACTTCTGTGTCTGTTCATTGATACAGCTTTTATTTATTGTTTATAATAATATAATAACACACACGATCACTTTTTGTACGGTCATAACAGAAAATTGGTTACATTTGTTGACACAGTTATGATTTTTAGGATATCACTTTAAATAACGTAAGATAAATATTATCTATATATATATATATATATATATATATATATATATATATATATATATATATATATATATATATATATATATATATATATATATATATATATATATATATATATATTTTCACAAACATTCACAACAACAACAAAGTTCGATGTTTCAAACAATTTCCGTTTACATTATGATTGAAGAAACAAATTTAACTTATTACTTATTATATATATATTAAAAAATCACAAGGAAGATTTCAAATTACACAGTCAGTATAAAACTGAAATATACAAAATTTAATATACAGATCAAGTTCTCAAATAATAAATGTGAAATTTTATTAAGCATAAGATTAAAATTTAAATGTAAAGTCAATTATATTACAAAAACTTTATTACACTCATTAGAATCTTACATATATAATACATTGCTAGTTGACAAGTTTATCGAGTTTATTTAAACATGTAATATAAATATATTAAAATATTTTATTTTAAAACTATGCACTTTTTAAAATTAGTAACTGAGTTACCGAATTTCGGTTGTGGAGAATTAATAACATTGTAATAAATAACACACATTACAATGCAATAACATTGTTTTTAAATAATGATTTAATTTTTATGTCTTATATAATATTTATTTGTATGTATGTATATTATAATGAGTTGGTATTGAGAAGTGCACGAAGATGTTCAAGATGTGTGCATAAAAAATATATAAATCTCAAAAAATTGCTAAAATATAAAGAGCCTCGAGAGCCATTGGTATTTAAACGGTTCTCACTTAATTGCTCTCCAAGTCAGGTATGCGCTTACGTTATGCTCGAATACCTGAAAATCGCGAAAGAGAATGCACAGCATATGCACCGTTAAATACCGAACGCTCGAATGAAAAATCTTTTGTTTTAAAACAGCGCATGATGCAAGTTTAGACAGGAAAAAATTGATAAACATAAATTTTAAAAGAACGTTTAAAAGTTTTTGATTTAGTGAATTCCTGACTTTACTACATTAACATTTTTTCATTTATTCTTTCACAAGTCATGCAAAACATTCTCTAATTACATAACACTGTTGCATTAACATAAATTAATCACTGTAAAGGATCAATATCTGTTACACGATTCGCTATTGCTATAGCAACTAATAATTGACACTATTAAATAATGGCAATTTATTTTTTATAAATTAGTAAAGAAATATTTATCCTTATTTACACATATATTCTTTGCAGAAAGATATCGTGTAATTCGAGCATTACATAAAAAACACAAATTACGAAAAAGAAAGGAATATTTAGAATAAATCAGTGAGACGTATACACAGAGATAACAATTCCAATTCAATTCGCTTAGTTCCTTTTCATGGCATTCAATTGAAGATACCTTTTTGATGACAAAGCAGGATAAACTTCGTGAGTATATATTATTATATATATTATATATATTATTAATTTTTAATTCATGTATTTGTAAAAGATATTGGCCATATATCGTTAATTTTAATTATAAACGTTAACCATAATCGTCATCAAAATTGAAAGTTTACTGAAAGGTAGCTTATGACATTCAGTGCAATATCCGATGAAGCCAACTCAACACTATCGTTCTAATAATTACATTCATGTTGATTTTCCAATTAAATTTCTTCTTATCTGATACTATGAAATAAATCACAATAAAGTTGTTAGCTAGTGTTTTTCGTTTCTAACTAATATTTTACGTTTCGTTACAGTGTCGTTTTAGTGACGATTATACTCAGTTAGATAAAAAGTTAATCAAAGGATCTTGTTAACTAAAAAGTTGATAAAAGGATCTAGCTAGTTAAATCAAACCTATGAATCTCAATATCTCAAAAGCTTTATAACTTTAATGGAATAAATGATCAAAACCGGTCCACGGAGCTTGCATAAGCCACCTGCGACAATCTAAATTCATATCATTATAGCGTAAAGTGTTTGCCAACTTGTGTGTACAATGCCTACGTGAATTATGAAACGGATCCTCTCTGTGTAATGTGTACTTTAGTGTTGAGTTCTCAATTTGTTCGAAGATGAGTTGCGTCGGTGTTTGTAAACTTAGCCAACAGCTGAAGCACGAGTATTCTTGACTTTTATGTAAAAACTGGATTTATAGTATGGTGTCGGCGTAAGAATATAAAAAATATATAAACAGACCATTTCAAAAATTTAATTTTTAATTAGACAATTAAGTATTTTCGACCCACATTTCACCAAAGACATCTTTAGGGCCAACGATATAAATCGTATATTTATTTTTTGAAAAAATCCATCGTTATAAGCCTGGGGATCGAACTCGAGTCTCTTTCAATCACTCGACCATCGTAACTGTAACGCAAGAATACCACCCCACCACTTTTATCCCATGGTGTCGTAAGAGGCGACTAAGATTTCGAAATGCAGTTGGCCCCCGATTGATGGCAGGATGGTCATCTAAAAAAATACCAGGTAAAAATACAACAGATCGATAGATTAAGGTACCTGGCCAAGCGTGCCTAATACGGCATACCGTCCCGAGCGAGAGAGGCTTGTGACATACAATAGGCTTTACCGGCCAATATGTTACGATGAATAATTACGATGATGTCATAGACCACCAATGATGGATTCTGTATACGTGAATTTAAAGAAGGATTTATAAATTGTAAATATCTGAGACTGGAGTACGAAAATGCATATACGTCAAACGGGATTCAAACGTTTGGGATTCAAATCCCTATCACACAGCTTCGAAGGTATTACCTATGTTATAATTAACAACGCTATCGGGCGTCAAATTGAATTCTTTCATAGAACTTTTCGTTTTGAAAATAATGTATAATCATCTGTACTCTGAAATTATTCTTTTAGAATTCGTATTTTATTTACAACACGAGTATAATCATGTTAACGTTAGTAAGTATTTTTTTCACTAAACTCTGAATAACTTAGCGGTTAAGTTCAGGGCTGTATTAAGTTCAAAGAACGGTAAGATTGACCGATAACTAAGAAATAATGTGTTATCGTGGCTAATAAATGTAGTGAACAAAATACCTGTTAAAATTTACTCCAATGCTAAAGGCAGCAATTATTTTGATAACACTTTTCCTCGAAAATGAAGAGTTTAGAATAATATGTAATAAAATTTTTATTTTTTATTATTGTTTAAAACAATAATATAATAGTATATAAATATCAATTATGTTATCCATATTTTGTGTCATGTTGACGTAATCCGTAGCAGTACTACGTCGTTACGTAGCAAATCGTAGCTCGTCTGATAGTGGGTAGCACGCAGTGCATAGACACGATGCGTCCATGCACTCCGTGCATGAATAAATAATTATAATGTATAATAAATTAATATAACTTCATTTTAAGCTATTTAATGAATTCTATAACTTCAACTTCAGACATTTTTTTGGTTTATATTTTTTTAATTATAGTTGAAAGTGAGTAAAAGTAAAATAGACTTCAAACGATCTGCGAAGCCGAGAGCACGTCAACGATCGTAGAAAAAAAGTTCACAGTAGTTCCAAGTAATGAGTAGTTCTTTGATAAGTTTAACTTCAAACGACTTGAATTTCAAAATGTTGTTGAAATTAAACTTAAAAGTTCTCCACTGAAAAAAAAATTTAAGCTTATGAAACAAGTTTTTATTTTTGTTTAATGAAATCAGTAATAATTTTATTAATATTTTATATTTTCTTTACCACCATTAATACTGTGATTTCGCAAGGTACTGCTTTGCGGTTTAAATGAGATATGCGATTATGCGATAGTACAAAATTTTCTCGTAAATATTAATAAGCATTTTGAAATAAATCTTCTTTTAACAAATAATCATGATATTCTATTGTGGTCACCATCACTTATAATATTGTGTAATAAAATATAAATGGATAAGAATTTGTAATATTCATCACTTATTTTATTCAAATTTGGATGTACGATGTCCTATAGAAATTTGAATAAAATTTTATTGTAAAAGTATAAACATAATAAAGGAAATAGCAATAATGCGTAAGTCACCATTGTATTAACTATTGGCTTATTGTAGTATTATGAATTCTCGTAGAAATTTTAAAACATAAATAAATAAATAAATATCTTCACGCAATTCCCAATGCAGGGGTAGACAGAGGTCTAGTCTAGACAATTAAGTCCCTTTGTCCCACCTTCCACCGAAGATATTTTCGCGACAACGTGACAGGTGCCCATCGCCGTCTTCATGTCGTGTCATGTTCGTACAAAAGTTTTTAAAAAACCCATTTGTACGTGGCTGCCACCTGGGAATCAAACTCGAGTCTCATGACTCGAAATTCCGACCACCCAACCACTCGGCTTTTGACCAGAACGTTGGCAACCACTGCACTGGGAAATGCTTGAAAATAAAATTGATTTTTTATCGAAAAATAATTGATATATTCCTATTTGAATATTATTACGAAAAATGTATAGCGATTACCAAAAAAGACACTTGTCGACTATATGACTACTGAAATAGGTTAAATGGTCAAGTGACGTAATCAAATGTTCCACTATAAAAGAACGCTACCCTCAAGAGAATAACGCTGTAGAATGCCTATATTATAATTAATTTAGGGTTGATGAACACTACTAATTGTATTTATAATAATATTATTAAATATTAATGTGCAATATTTTCAACAGAATATCTGTTATTTTATTATTATGAAAACAAAAATACCTAGTCTAATATTAGTTCATCTCAACTTCTTTTAGTTCATTAGTTTTGAAAAACCCATTGGTACGAGCCTGCCACCTGGGGATCGAACTCGGAACTCTAGATCTGAAATTCCCACCATCCAACCTCCCGGCTATCGTAGCTAAATTAAATGTAAATCATAAAAGATCTTTGGTAAAATATAAGAGATTTTAAAAGAAAGTAGAACCCAAAAAGCAAGGTCTTATACGTATTATTTTTATAAATAAATAAATAAATATCTTCACGCAATTCCCAATACAGGGGTAGACAAAAGTCTATTCTAGAAAATTAAGTCCCTTTGACCCACCTTCCACCGAAGATATTTTCGGGACAACGTGACAGGTGGTGAGCCCGTCGCAGTCTTTATGTTCAAACCAACGATGTAATTCGCATATAAGTTTTTTTTTTGAAAAACCCATTGGTATGAGCCTTGTCACCTGGGGATCGAACTCGGAACTCTTGACTCGAAATCCCGACCACCCAACGACTCGGCTATCGTGACTTTTATTCACAACATAATTCAAATTAAATAGTTTTGATTCTTCGCTTTTACTGCACTGTAAACGTTTTTATTTTCATTACGGCGGAGAAAAAGCAAGAATAAAATACGTACATGAAAGTCATTTTTTTGATTGCTCCCTACGGACTTTTGTATGCTTTTGCATACAATTAACTCTATCTGGCTTGAAACTTTAAAGGAACATTAAAACCTTTTTAAACAAATTAAAATATCATACGTAGTTAAAACTGAAACTGGTTACATGGATAATTAATAAAGCTGCTGGTTTTCTCTACAAACGCTTGTCATCTCCCACTATAAGTTATTTAATTTAAAACTTTACATAGTTCAACTTTCGCTATACAAATATCACTTTATAAGTCAATTCATATTTCATATTTCATTGTAACTTTTTCAGTAAAGTACTATATCAATATTAGCCCATGATAGCCTAGTCTGTATTTCTCCTGCCTTCCAAGATCATTGCTATGAATTTTAATATCACTAGAAGAAAGATAATTGTAGCAAATATTTGTACTGCATATAAATAAATAAATATCTTTACTTCATTTCCAATACAGGGGTAGACAGAGGTCTAGACACTTAAGTCCTTACGACCCACCTTCCACCGAAGACATTTTTTGGGACAACGTGAAAGGTGGTGAGCGTCGCCGTCTTTATGGCCAATCCGACGATGTAATTCGTACATAAGTTTTGGAAAAACCCAGTGGTACAATCCTAGGGGATCAAACTTCGGTCTCTTGATTAGAATTCCGCTCATCCAACACTCGGCTATCATGTACTGGGAATTCAATATCAAATCATACATATAATCTGAAAATATCGAATATTCTGTATGATTATTTCTACAATCTTCTACATGGTCTTTAAATTAAGCATACGTAAAGTTTGGCAAAGGATACTTAATGATTGACGTTATCTTTTATTTCGACATAAAAGTTATAAAATAAGTACTTAAAATGATTGATATACATGACAGTGATTTTACACTGCCCCAAGTGTCGCACGCAGTTAATGTAAATTTAATAACCACCTTTCTGAATAAAGCGGCAAAACTGTGGCCAGTTTTATTACAACAAAATAAAACTTACATTTACCATTAAGTCAAAGCTTTAACGATTTGAAGAAAAAAAATAAAACATGAGAATACCTTTCACTATATTATTCAATTTTATTTTATTTATATTTAAAAAGGAAATCTATGTTGACAAATTAATAAATAAATAAATAAATATCTTCACGCAATTCCCAATACAGGGGTAGACAGAGGTCAAGTCTAGACAATTAAGTCCCTTTGACCCACCTTCCACCGAAGATATTTTTCGGGACAACGTGACAGGTGGTGAGCCCGTCGCCGCCTTTATGTCCAAGCCAACGATGAAATTCATACATAAATTTTTTGAAAAACTCTTTGGTACTGCCACCTGGGGATCGAACTCGGGTCTCTCGACTCGAAATTCCGACCAACCAACAACTCGGCTATCGTGACTTCTTAACAAATTAAATAATATATTAATGGATGATAGTTAAATACAATTACAATGTTTATATTTTCATACTATTTTCCGTCCTATCCGGATAAATTTACCTATCTGGATAAATTTGGACGCAATATCCGATAGCAAAAAATTTTGGAGTAGTTTCTGAGACTCTAAATTTAAATTTAAAGTTATTAATTTTCAAAATTATTTCTTTTAAAACAAATTGATTTTGTGACAGTTTAATTTATTTTATAAAAAAAGTATCTATTAATAGGGATTTTGATTAAATAGGCTGTGAAATGTGATCAATTTCCTATGAAAATTTAACATAAGAAACTCATTTCAATTGGTTTTATTAAAATTATAGTTTTATTAAAAACACTTAAAAATGTGTGCACTACGCCATTCATCTCAACAATCGACCACTCATGCATTACTCATTATAATTTTACCTTGCCATATAACAATGCAAGCCGAGTCGAGTCACGATAGCCGAGTGGTTGGGTGGTCGGAATTTCGAGTCAAAAGACCTGAGTTCGATCCCCAGGTGACAGGCTCGTACCAATGGGTTTTTCAAAAACTTATGTACGAATTATATCGTAGGCTTGGACATAAAGACGGCGACGGGCTCACCACCTGTCACGTTGTCCCGAAAATATCTTCGGTGGAAGGTGGGTTGAAGGGACTTAATTGTCGAGACAAGACCTTCGTCTACCCATGTATTGGGAATTGCGTGAATATATTTATATATATATTTAGTACTAACATTTTCTTCATTATAATAGATTTTCACATGTACAAGCATTACTTTGAGCATTTTCACTGTAAAAAGTTTAGAGGATCATCCGCCACGCCGGAGTGGGCAGACCCGAGCAGATTAGCGATCTTCACACGACCTCAAGATAATATTTCTTTTATTATCAAATCTCAGATGCGCAGGTTTTCTCACGATGTTATCTTGCAACACCGAGTTCTCGGTAATCGTGCTTAAAGATTTCCACAAAGTAACTGTAAGCGTTCAGAGTTCTAAAAGTTTTATTTTTATTTTATTTATTTCGAAAAACAACCGCTAAAAAGTATTAGTATGAAGCATATTAAATCAACAAGAAGCCAATAACAGGTTATCACTAATAGAGTTTAGATGATATTTAATAGTTTATCTATTTCAAAATATTGACCGTGTGGTAACAGTGTAAGTTAAGTAATATTGCCACTCCCTTTCTTCCCGTGGGTATCTTAAGAGGCGACTAAGGAAACAGCCTTAAATAATGTACATATGTGTGTATATTTAAAAAATCACAATAGAGACATAAAATTAAATCTACAATTATTAAGAATATTTTAAAGTCGCCCTAATAAATTAAATTTATAAGTAATTTACTAAGTAAAAGTGTGAATTTATCACACTTTTACTTCACTTGACATGTTTCACCTAAAGCTCTTGTCCGGCCGAAGCGTCATCAAAATTAAGAAGTAGGTCGCGAGCACGTCTTCAAGAAGTATCTACTATAAGAAAGGGCACACTTGGCTTTGTCATCTGGTTTTACACAAAAGATATGGTTCGTCAGGTCTTGAGAGCTCTTGAAATTAAGAAGAGTTGTTCTTTTAAAATTGAATAATAAAGTAACAATGAATTGTTTTATAGAACCTATATGATCAGACTGGCGTAGAAGGTGAAGGTATTGAGTAAATTTTGCTAAAATAGTAAAGAATAACTCAAATCTCAACGTTGAATATATTTTATGAATTGTTTACTTTAATTAGTCTTATCGCATAGTTCGTAATTAATTAATAATAATTAATAAGTCAAACCTTTTCAAAATTCACAACATAATCAAAATACTTGCCCTGGCTTATATGCGGGAGATTTAATTAATTTTTAATATAAAAATGTTACTATAATTACAAAGTAATTTATATATCAAATCATTTGAATATTTTTGATGCACATTCTTTACTGTATCTTTTCTATTTATTTCGTTCTACATCTATTGTATCTTGTGTCATAAAACTTTCCTAAATTGAAATTGCTGAAACTTTTAGAGATTATTAAAAGTTCCTAACTCCAAGAGGAGCTTTCAACAGAGGATCGCATGTAATATTGTACCCACGCATAAATAGGGTAGCCAAGTTACTCCCCTTTTCCATGCTACACCCATTCTTGAATAAATAAAATGATGGTATGAAATGCGGGCTGCATTTCATACCTCAGAGAATTTGTTAAAAATCATCAGGACTGGATTGAATAACTGAAATTGCAGCGTTGAAGCATTGCAACTTAGTCGGAGTGATTAATAGGAATAGTCTTTGGAATATATATATACATATACACATATCGATTGCACAAATATAATACAAGACCCGAGTTCGATTCCCAGGTGGCAGGCTCATACCAATGGGTTTTTCAAAAAACTTATGTACGGAATATAATGTTCGTTTGGACATAAAAACGGCGACGGGCTCACCAACTGTCACGTTGTCCCGAAAATATCTTCGGTGGAAGGTGGGTCAAAGGGACTTAATTGTCTAGACTAGACCCCTGTAATGGGAATTGCGTGGAGATATTTATTTGCTTTAATTATATCGATTACAGATATACCTAATTTTTATACTAAAGACGAAATTTTTTTAGGGATGATTAAACAAACCTGCGTATGTACTTACTATATTAACATTAAATGCCATCGAAATGTTATAAACGTTTTTAATTGCATTCCTATGATACCTAAATGAATTCATTAATTGATGTCATAAAGAAGTATAACTGACCATTATCAATTATTTAAACTTTTTTAGCAATGTATATTTAATAGCATTTACGTGAATAATACTTTTACGTAACAGAAAATGAATATAGTTTCGAAATTTCCTATAGTGCAATGAAATATTTTTAAAGTATACTTATTTAATAACGATACGTTCATTATTTTAAAGTACATTTACATGCTGAATCGTCATTCGCCATAATATTGATGGTATATTCTAAAAAAAGTTATGCATAAATGGAAAGACTATATTATATTATATTTAATAAAAGTGACTTCATAATAATGTCGCAAATCCATACTTCCTCTGAACCTCTTCAACTATTGAGAAAACCCCCTTAGCCAAAAAACTTTTATATATTGAGTCTGTATTGCTGAATATATGACATATCTTTTTATTTTAGACGTGCTGGTATTGTATATGCGTTTAAATAAATTTATTTTCCTCTTTCGCAAACCAGTCTGACGATATAGCCAATAGAAACTGTTTTGCGTTTCAAGTTCATCTAGATAAGTGTTATACCTGAATAATTCCATTATATATGACAATAATTAAATATTTATTTACTTACTATGAAAGTATTATATAATATTACATGCCATCAATTTTTACCAAGAGTATCTTGGTCACTCTAATACATAATAGAGGTAATGCATTGGAATAACTACATTCTATCCGCTAACTTCAAATCGTTTTCCATTGCATCATTTCCAGTTGACAAAGAACAAATATCTATTTTTAATCAAACAATAGCTTCGACGTCGGGTTAATAGTTTACGTTACAAAATAATCTTTAAACTTTGGCAAATAACAATTGCCTCTAACCTATTGATCTATTGATTACTAACAAGCCTCGACAACAATAAACAGATTAGTCACGCTCTAATAGGATGCTATTCAATTATATTTATTTATTTTATCCAGTAAAGAATATTACAATATTCTTCCAATATTATCACATTATTTGTAATATTTAGTAAACTTTATTCCTATCAACCATTTTAATATTGAGTCAAAAATTTTTTAATATTTAATAATTGAACGTTAACGAAACCAATATAGTGATAAATATAGGTTAGCAAAAAATCTCAGTTATATTATGAAAGAAGTTTTTCATTTTCAGTTCTGTAAGAATATAAAGATAAACGCTTTTTTATTACAGAAGTAAACACTAAAAGTCTAGTGAAATAAATATGACAATTTGTACACTACATTTATTTTATGGTTGCACTTTCATCATTAGTTATAGAAATAACATGTAATTTAAATCAAAGTCACTATAGTAATTGCATGAAATATAGAAATAAAGGGCCAATATATCTTATCTCTTAATACGGACGTCGGAAAGCTTTATTGCCGACAGAAATGTAATTCCTCGTATCGCATGATCGTATTAGTAATTATACTAACTACGAACCTAATACTTGTATTGTATTACATAATATAATAAATAATAATATCAGCATTGCCTGTGACAGATGTAGGAATTTTCTTTTTATTATAGGAAATTTTAATGTGTCATACTTGCAGTTGCAATTAAATTTTTGTACCTAAAGTTCGAATTTAATGTGGTATAACTAACATAAGAATTTAAGGAAAACATTTTTGTAACAAAGTGCCTATTGAGTCACGATATCTGAGCGGTTGAGTAATCTGAATTCTAATCAGGACACTGGAGTTCGATTCCCTTGGGGAAGACTCGATCCAATGAGTTTTTCAGAAACTAAAACCTTGTGTCGGTGTTGTTATGTATCGTTCGGCGATGGGCTTACCAACTATCACGATAGCCTGTTTTTAATTTGAGTTGCAAGAAAAATCTAGAGCTGTTAGCTATCTTTTTAGCTTAATAATATTAAGAAAAAGCAAATTTTTTTAACTAGTTTCAATTAGATGTATTGCCGATATTATTTTTTTCTCCATTCCTATTTTTGGGACTAAAATAACAAGGTTTGAAATTTCTTGTGTTTGCGTCTGTATACATAGATGAGCGTAAAAATGTTCCTTAAGCTTTCTTTTCTTGATGAACTAAATGTGAAAGATTATGTTTCTCAAAACCGATACTTTGACTACTATTTCTATATTAATACCAAACAAAAAAAGTGTTTTTTCGATGATGACACAATTATTGCATGTAATTCCTTTTTGTAGTGCTATTTGTTTTAATTTATTATAAAACCAGGAACGTATTTTACTTCACATGGTCACTTATTTCTTAAAACTTACTATACTCTTACTTATACACTATTTTTAATAGATGTGTTCTTTATTAAGGTTAAAAAAAAAGAGAATAGAAAAGTTATCAAATGGTAACAATGAGTAGAGTTGAGGTAAGTTTTAAACAATGCCTATTCAGGTAACCCAGTATCGTATCATCTATCGACTTTAAGCGAAACTTTATATTCTTTTACAGTTATTAATTTCATAGAAAAGAAATGTAAAAATTCACTCTTCACATTTATGTAACTTTTTAAAACATGTGTGCTTAATTAACAGGTATGGAATTACAATGAACCTTTAAAAGGGATATTAAATGTTTGCTGCAAATTACGCTAGACAATGCAACTTTCGTAAAAACATGGCAACAAAATTAAAAAATAAATGTTATAATTTTTTTGTAGTTTCTAAAACACGCCGAAAATTAATTGCGTAAATGACGTCACCTTTCAATAAAGAAAGAAAAGCCTACGAATTTATGTAGCTGGGCGACGAACTGACCCGCTATTGGGACGGTCGTTGCCAAACCCATAATCTCTTATTAAGTCACAGCACGTTTACCATTTAAACACGATTATAATTAACACACGTCACTGCACACCGAACTTGCGTGATTTTCGCGGGACATTTGAATATTAAGGCGTACGTTACGTAGTGCACGGGCTGTGAGGCGCGCGCGGGCGCTTTTTGCGCGATGCTGCCGCCGCGCCGCCTCTGCCTCGACTGACGGCATGGAAATTCGATTTTTCTGACGTTTCCTCCGCGCCTTGCTTTGCCACGATCGAACTACACGCCATGTGAATTGTGAACCCGCTCGCCACTGATTTTGCAAGTCCATTTACAATAATATTCAAACATATTTTATATGACTTTTGACGAAAATCGACAGAAGTACGTTAAGGGTTTTCGATCACGCAACCGAGTGAACAAGGTTGCGCGATGACTTCATGTTCTCATTCCTTGCGTAGTACGAGGACTAGAAACATTCTAGGGCCAATAAATTAAGAATGGGAACCCTCATAACATACATGACGAAAGGCTTTTTTTAAGAATGTAATGGAACGCTCTGTTCTAAAGTCGTAGATAATTTTGTATGATTTTTTTTTCACATGTTGCTAATAACATGTCTTTGTATTGAAGACTTTTGAAGATCCTTCATTCTAGAAACCTTACTACATACTTGCTAAAAAGTCATTAAAGTCACATTCTACGAACTAGACTTTCATCATGGATCGTAGGTAAAGAATAAAAATGAAATTTTAAAAGTATTTGAATTTCTGGCCGCTATTAACTGGTATGGCTACCAAATCATACTGCAATTTACCAATTATACTGCATAAAATGATATTTTGCCAGTACCTGCACAGTGAAGGCATCCCAAATACCCAGAGACCCACCTCGAGAAAATGCTGAAAAAGTGGTTTTTCTACATTGTCCCATCCGGGAATCGAACCCGAGACCTCAGAGATGGCGACAAGTTGATAACCGGTGTTTACGCCACTTGTTCATGGAATCAAATCAAAGTCGCTTATTCATCGACACAATAAAATACATTCGTTTATCGATAGTATATTATTCATCTACCATAATTTTGGAATGAGGTTCCACTACCGCTGAAGAAATAGGCGAAAGAAACTTCGTAGGTACATAGACCTAGGTAAATAGGTATTTCTTGGTACATTTTTTTGACGATACAAAATTAAGAAATTGTACTTTTTTAAATAGCATGGGAGCGATCTCCTCTTTGTTATTGTCATTAACGTGAATTTGTAAATAATAATATTATAATAAATCTGTTAAACCTGTTAATAAGTCGATTCTGAAACCACTCCGATATGTATGGATTAGTAGCGTTTATAAAAATACTTGATTAATTTATTGTACTAAAATTTAAAATATAATGGACTTTATTTTTTGTGTAGAAGTCATTTGAGTAAGAAAAAAAATTTCTTTTTTATGAAGTTGTTATTAAATAATTCCATTGCACCATTCCGCATGCAAAGTTTTATATAAACATATAAATCACAGGCTATCACTATTATACCTTGGTAGTCAAATTTCGGGTGACTTTTAAGAAATGAAACTCAAGTTCGATCCCCAGGAAGAAGCTTCATAGTAATTAAATGTTTCGAAAGTGATGCACGAATTGTATCTTCAGCTTGGACGGTAGCCACTAACCATTTCGAAAACTACTAGACCAAAATTAAGCTGATCGAACAAATGGCAGCGTCTAAGGTACAAGGTTTTATGTACTGCGATCGCCAATCCTCTCGTCAAGAGTGATAAATAAATAAATAAATATCTTCACGCAATTACCAATACTGGGGTAGACAGAAGACTAGTCTAAACTATTAAGTCCCCTTGTCCCTTCGACCCTCTTTCTACCGAAGATATTTCCGGGACAACGTGACAGGTGGTAAGCCCGTCACCGTCTTTATGTCCAAGCCAACGATATAATTCGTTCATAAGTTTTTGAAAAACCCATTGGCTCGTACCTGCCCCCTGGGGATCGATCTTGGGTCTCTTAACTCGAAGTTCCGACCACTCAACCACAAGGCTATCGTGACTTCGTGTCATGAGTGCTGAGTACGGCAAATCTTCCTGTACTCTAAAGAAAGATATATGTTTTGTAATGGGTTTTTGCACATTATGTACGAGAATATAACAAACTAAAGTCAATTCTTTTATTTATTACACTGTGTTTATTTTTGTTTGCAATTAAATATTCGGGAGACTTTTGTCTCTTGATAACTAGGTTTTATTTAAGAAAGACTAAAATCTTGATGAAAAGCCGTTTGCAACTGACCGCTCCCAAGCAATAAAAGCCTGAAATAACAAAATAGATCCGGAAACAATGCAGAAACGTCACAATGGAATACGAAACGCTTGAAAAATTGTGAAATGACAGACTGATGCAAATGATGAAAGCTTTTTATTAAAATGTTAATAATTTATTCGAAACTTTAAGTTTCATTGATATGAACATAAAAAAATGAACAATAAAATAAATTTATTTGTTTTTTTTACCTTTTTTTGTAAGCAAAGCTCTCAGTATTAATTTATAAAACTTTTCATAATTTAGCTTAGCCAAATAGTTATCTACTTTTAACCTTGCCGAGAGATAGGAGAGATACAAGCATACTAGTAAATGGAACATTAAGAGGAGTTCAGATCAGTTCAGAGAGGATATGGACAACATAAGGAGGATTCGCCATAATCGTCATGCCTTCCGGCTTCATTTTAATCTGGCATTTTTCGTGTCAATTTTCCTGCCGTCTGTTAGACAACATTACGGTATTAAAAGTATTTCCACTGCAGGACATAGGCTTCTCGCGTATGGATCATTGTCAGTCTAATCTTGTATTGGTATTTTCCGAAAAACTATATCGATAACCAAAACTTCATCTCTACTTCTTTTTTTTACATTTCACTTAGTCTTATGATACCAACAGAAAATTCATCTCATCACACGGAAAATTTATCACGGCACAACCTTCTATGATCGAAGTGTTCGTTATATTTATTAGATAAGTGTAATAATTTATTACTCGTTCTCTACTTGTAAATAAATTTATTTATGAGTAGGGGGCCCGAATCATACATACATACATAGTTAGATACATACATACAAACTCGTAGAACCGTCTTTACCAAACAAAAGTCTTCGTTTTTGACGACCTCTGTGACTCTGTGACGAGTGGTGGTAAGACTGGTTTTCCAGGTGTCCTTTTTTCGAACTCCCAGGTCCGATTCCCCGACGGGAGTCATTTTCTCGGGTCCCAGATCCGAAAAAAGTTTTAGGTGCCTTCGTTGTTTCCGATTCCCATACCTCAAGTGCTTTAGCTTCTTACATTGGGATCGGAACAATGCATGTGATGTGTCCCTACCTATATATGTACTTATTTATTATTTATTTATTCATATCAAAGTCCTTTGAAAGTTATATTAAATGATATGTAAAGAATAATCGTTACATCGTCAATTATGACATCTCGTATATTAAGTATATGATATATCTTTGTTTACAACAACCGATAACATTAAGTCCCTTCCGTAGTAGATGATATAGAGATAATATTTTAAATTGTTGTTATCGTTATTGTCTCACTATCTGAGTTTAAAATTACTTTGTGTGAAAAAAGAAACACCCTTTTCAAAACGATAAACAACTTCCATTTGGAGCCAAATATTTCGCATCACTGATATAAACAGTTTGCCGCGAACATTTGGCACAGAAAAGCCACTAAATTTTAAGGCTAAATGTTTTTGGGATGTTGTTGCATATGAAAATTGTTTTTCGTGTATGTTTTTTGTTTATCGAAAATATTTATATTACGTTCACTCTTTTGCTCAGTGTAATAATAATAATAATAATAATATCTTTCAGGTCTAGACAATTAAGTCCTTTCTACCTAGGTTCCATCGAAGATATTTTTGGGACAACGTGACAGGGTGGTAAGCCCATCGCCGTCTTAATGTAAGTATAATAAGTGTTTGTAAAACCCATTGGTACGCGCCTGCCACCTGAGGATTGAACTCGTGTCTCTTGACTCAAAATTCAGACCAGCCAACCACTCGGCTATCGTGACTCTTTAAGAAACTAGTGATTAAGTTAATATAGGAACAGATATAAGTTTTTTATATTATATAAAATAGAGTTACTAAGTTGTCCACGGAAAATGTATACGTTTTCACAAAGTAATCCAAGAATATTTGTACAAACAAGTTAAAAAAATATTAAACAAGAGTTTCTAAAACGGCGATTAAATGCTAATTAAATGAAGAAATAATTAGATAGATAATTTTCACTTGGGAATTTAATGATTGCTATTTATTATTGTTATATTTATTGTCATTTATTTTTTCTTTTACTAATAAATTAAAATAACGGTAAGTAAAACACCTAAAGCGTTTCTTCCACCAGAAGAACCTCAATACATAACATGTTGTTTATCAAGAAATTATTTCATTCGCATTTAGTTGTGACAACATTACATACATTGCTCTGGTCCTTAAGTAAGCAGCTAAAGCGTTATGGAATCGGGGACAACGAAGGCACCACAAACACCCAGACCCGAGAAAATGTAGAAAAAGTGGTTTTGCTACATAGACCCGTCTGGGAATCAAACACTGGCGACACCTTAAAAACCCGTGTGTACGCTAGTCGTCCATGAAGATCGTCAAAACTTAAACTAAACTTTATTGTTAATTCAACAAAATATAAGTACCATTAGATTCACAAGTAAATAAAATAATAGACATACGATTAATAAATTCGACTGCTATCAATACATTTTACAAAGTATTGGCGTTTATGTTTTCGATTTTGTATACCACATTTATGCCAGCACTATATGGTAAATACAAGAAATATCAGATTTATACATAGTTTGAATCAGATATTTTTACGTTTTTACGACCTATATCACACACTCTATCAGGCACAAACATATCATAAACATAATACATACTAACACTTATAATTCTACATTTTTATAATGAAGCCTTAATTAATGTATATAAATATAATATACCCCGGTAACATGTCGGTTTATTTCATGTAAACAAGAGTTTATGCATATCAATTGAAATAATAATAGCTTATGGGTTAGTTCTGGTATTGGATTCTTGCCAATTCAGTTTATATGGTTTCGTGGTAAGGTCTGTTATTTTGTAAGGTATACTCATGTAGTATTATTTCTATAATTTAAAAGTTTAATTTGGAATTCGTGAGGAAAATGAGCGCGAATCATATAATTTGCTAAAACTGCAAGACTCCGTAATATTTTTTTAATCATCTTAGGAAAGCTGTCTTACTTATATTATAATATTGAAGTAGATGGATTTAGTAATTTTGTGTTAGTAGACTCCTCTGCTTATCCGTCTGGTTAAGTACCCCGTCTGTCTTTATTTCTGCCACTGATTAGTGGCGTAACTACTGTTGGTTTCACGTAAAGCATTCTATCTTAATCCTTAGGTTATTTTTAACTCTGATATCATAAAACCAAAATTGTGATCAATTGTCCTTTAAAATTAAGTTTTATTTAATTGAGATGGTAAACCATCGTCTTTTTTTCGTTTAGGTGGGATAGATTTCCTGGTTTCAGGCCAAGATTGCAGAACTTGTAAATAAACACTGCCATAGAAAATTTACGATACGTGGCTGATAGGAAGAAAGAGGCCTCTTTTTATTTACTTTTATTTATATCTATCTATTATATTTTATATATTCAGTCATTACGCATTTTCTCAATACTGGGATATACAGAAGTCTCTACAATGCAGTTTCGTTTATTTTTTATTTATATTCTTTAATGTTCATAATGCTAACGGGAGTTTCTGTACCATAATTAGTGGTACTATAGTGGTATAATATTGTTTCTTAAATTCGAACCTGAAAAACCTGATTTTCTCAATTAGTAGGACGCAAAGTTCATAGGTAGCATTGAAAGTTATAACACTATCATTTAATACCACTATAACTATCACGTAGGATCATTTATATGATTTTGGTTCTACAATCCAACTTTAACGATATACTACTAAAGATTTTCACGTATGATAGACGCATTCATTGTCCGAATCGTAGACGCATAATTGACGACATTCGTGGTCGAATAGCGTACACAGCGTTTTTTAAGGCGACACCTACTCTGAAGCCCAGGTTCTATTCTAGGGCGGGTGAATTATTAAAAACCGAAGTAATAGTAAGTAGTAATAGTACTACATTATCTCGAGTCTGGGTGTTTGTGGTACTTTCGTTGTTTTGAATTCCATAACACTAGGTCTTTAGCAACTTACTTAGGGGTCAGATAAAAAGATGTTGTTCCTATCTATATATGTTTTACTCACTTCTTTACAGCCAATCGTCCACTGTTGAACATAGGCCTCCACTCAATTACTCTTAATAAATATGCTTAAAATCAGATGTCATCGTATAAAATATCAGAATAACGTCACATCTCTGCCATGCGTACGTGCTCGTATGTTCAAAAGCGAACGCTCAACAAACGCTAGTGCATTGTTATCCAAAACTGTGTCGTGGGCGAACTAATAACAGCAACGAAATGGAAGCTCCACAACAAAAGCTAGGTCGGCCACGTCATCCCGTAGTATTTGTTGTTTCGAAAATTAAATCGAAAACATATGTTACGGTTTCGAAAAAAAGTTTTCGAAAAATCTATTTTTGGAAAGTCATGTGGTTCATGGAAATATAATAATATAATGTCAAAGGTAATATTAAAAGGAGTGGTCTGGCCCTACTTTTGGACCATGCAAGCTTGATGCAATGATTGAATGCAAGCAATTAAAGAAGAAAAATTCAATAATACTCGAATTATCCGTTACTACGTAACCATATACCACCTTTTTCTTTCAGCGGGTATCATTAGAGGCTATTAAGTGAAGTCTTGATGAATGAATGAATGAATGAACGCAAACGGCTCCTGACCGATATCGGGATCATCATAGCGAAGAATACTAGACAAACGGCCCACCTTCCACCGAAGATATTTTTGTGACAACGTGACAGGTGGTGACCCGTCGCAATGTCAAAGCCCTTTGGTACGAGCGTGCCACCTGGGGATCGAACTAGGGTCTCTCGGCACAAAATTCTGACCATATTACCACGTGAATATGGTGACTCTTAAAAATATCTTCGAGTTTTACCCTCTTTAGTGGATCGAAACGATTTAATTGCGTAGACGTCTGACTTTCCCTGTATTGGAAATGACGTGACGATAAACGGCAACTTTAACAGGCGGTTATGTGTGTATGTAAACATTTAAGTCAGAGATTATACGTTGCGAGATAAACTTTTAACCTAAAATAATGTCCAAATAAAAAACATTGGTCAAAACTTTAGAGTGATTCCGTGTTAATAATGTAAAATTTGAATATACAAGAGTTCATTTAAAGTAATGAGATTTCGGTGTAACATTTCTTTTAATGATTATCTTACACAATCTGTCGATAACCATTACGATTTACAAGACTTTTCTCGTAGTGGAAAATGGTATGGGATATTCTTACAACAATACCAAACCTTGATTGCTACTACAATATTATCTACTCTCGTTTAAATTGAAAGTGAAGTTAAATTTGTTTCTTCAATCATAATGTAAACGGAAATTGTTTGAAACATCGAACTTTGTTGTTGTTGTGAATGTTTGTGAAAATATATATATATATATATATATATATATATATATATATATATATATATATATATATATATATATATATATATATATATATATATATATATATATATATATATATATATATATATATATATATATATATTATGTAAATGCAGCCCGCTTCGTGAGAAAAAGGAGTAATCTTCTTTCTACCCTGAGCCTTTCTCAAGCGAGAAAGTATTAGTAAAGAATGCATTCTTAAGCTGTCTGCGGCTTACACCGCCACTAGTTACTATATTTATCCATCTAAGAAACACCTCTGAGAATTTTATATCCCATTCTTATATTATAGGGCTTATGTTAAACTTAGAAAGATTTTCAAGAAAGATCTTCATTTTATTGTGGTTAAAAAGTATTTGATTTTTTCAAATACATGCCGAATCAATACATTGAATATATGCACGATAGCAGGGTAGTTGAGAAACGGGAATTAGAGTCAAGAGACCTGAGTTTGATCCCCAGGTGGCAGGACAGATTGATGGTGGCAGGTGGATGGTGGAGGGGAAGATTCTCCTCTTCGGACCAGGTAACATATACCGTTCATTTACATGTTCATGCGGTGTTCTACAACATAATTTTATAATAAAGTCCCTATAATTATGGCTTCATCTAATCCCCTTTTCGTCTCGTAACTGTCTTATATCCTTGTTTCAATTCTGTGCGACAATTCTTATTTTATATATTATTTCTGGTCATTTTGGGTGTGAACGTCATTCAATAAGTCCGTTGTCATTATTCAAATAATATCTTATGTTGGGTTCAAAGACAATTTAGCCTTTAAAGTGACAGTTAAATAACCGTGCAACATATAAATAAAGCTAAATTTAATGAGGCATAACATTCTCTACTATTTTCATTGTGTTCAGTTTTGGAGATATACACGTTGTATAAGTACCTAATTTATATTCATTGCTAATATCTAAATTAAAATGTCTCATAAAATCAATAATCCCTGTCTTTCTTTACGGATGAAATTTAAGCACAATTACTTAAAAAACAATAGTAACGTAAACACCAACGGAATTATAATCCAGTCCATTTACAAATTTATATTAAATGTGTAGAAATAAAAATATATTCATGGGCTTTCGAATTCATTTCAAACACTTTTACGGATTGTATTTACAAACACGTAAAATTTTATACCGAACTCGCGTAGCATTTTATAACAAAATTAAAAACGTTTTCATTTACATTTATGAGATGCGCACCGTTCCATTTAACGTAATAAAAAACTGATAAACCATTCATTGAAACTCCCAGTGCATTGGTTTTTCTTTTGTACAAAAGGAATGTCGGTGCAAGATATTCATGGTATACTATTTCAAAGCCCTTTGAGATAGGAGTGTGAGTGACATGCTTCAGAAAAAAAGAACCTTTGATATTGCAGAACTCAGTATGCGTTTTATATTCAAGTAAGTAAAATCCTTCCACATTGTAATACATGAAATCATACTAATGCAAAAAGTAAGCATTGTTTTAATTTATCGAATAAAATGTAAATTATTTGCGAAAACAAAATATTTCTTATTAGCAGTGATTAACGATAGTGAATATGTTAATTACATTTTGAAAAAAGTTCTTAATAAAATCTAAACAAAAAAATACGGCCGAATTCCGAGTAATGATCGGGCCAGTAGTTAGTTTTAAAAATAGATTAATTCTGCATTTTATTGTAAATATAGTTTCAGCTGGCTGATAAACCGATTAAATAATTTTGAAAATATTCAAAAAATAATTTCTTTGAAAAGAAATATTCATTTCAGAGAAATGAAATCTGACTGTTTACGCACCGTCTTAATCGCGGCACAAAAAAAGTGTAACAACGTATTGTTGTTAAATAAATATTTCGTTGGTTCTGTTGTGGCTCAGTATTTTTCTAACCATTTATCCCGTTTCATTTAACCCTTGCAAATATCAATGGTTAACGAGACACATCGTAATCTCGAAACATACGAAACCAAGAAAAATCGAAGTCGCAGACGAACAGCGGCGTCAAGTTGCGAGGTGTCTGGTATTACGATCGCTAATCCCATTGACAAGCCTGGCGTCTATGGCTATTTATATAAAAATAGAAAGACGGGGACAGCAAAATAGACATTTCTATGATATCAAAGTAGGTACCACAAACGCCCAGACCAGAGACAATTTAGAAAAATTGGTTTTCTACACCGACCGGGAAACCTATGAGCTGGTGATACCTTGAAAACAGGAACCTTACTATTGTCACCTTATTAAGTGATATCCAATGATTATTGTTGCTAATATCGCTTGACTATCAAAGAGGATAAACACATAATACTGACACCGTTGTATTTCGACAGATAACTGACCTGACTGAGGGATTCAGTGAACTGCTTCGAGGCAGTCAGGGTGTGTGTACAGAGGAAATAGGCGTAATTAATGAAATTATTTCGCTTTGTGAAGATTTCCGAGCAGGTTGTGGATAGTTTGTTATATAAATAATATTACACCAGTTTACCCGACAGGCGTTCTCCTGTCAATAAATTTGTTCGCAATTATTTAGTAAATTTGTGAAAATATATTGGAAAGTAAATAAAGAGAAAATGTAATTTTATCAGTACAAATATACTAACAAAATCTCTCTCTTTATATACATAAGGGAAACAACAATCACTAGATTCAAAAGTTTTGCATAGTTACTTATTTCACGATGTAGATGGATTTTACCCAAATGTTCTTCAATATTGTTTTTTATACATATGGGATTTGGTAATTATACTTCTTTCATTAATAGCGAACCAGGGCGATGCCGCAGTCGGAAAGCTAGTCAATAACGTTACTAACGAAATTTTAATGCATTACCAAATAGTTTATAAGTTTTATATTGTATTATTATTTATTAAGTGTCACATACCTTAACATATAACACTTACAAATATGTAGACAACACACGATACGTTATATTCAAGTGAAATTGTGATTTTCTCGTAAATAATAATATAATTTCCATTTACACGTGGAACTTGAAAAGAATTCCGAGAAACGATCCAGTGCAATCAAGCTAAGTAGCCCGCTTGAACGGCGCATTAATAGAATTTCTCTTTAACCTAATTTACTTTGTTTATTGAACTTCCGAAAAATTTAAGAACAAATTTTCGTTTATAAAACGTCCAATCAAACTTTTCTTTCATTAAAAGTTTTTAATTTATGTTGTAAATACATTTGAGTAACATCGTTGTTTTAAGTATATGGATAATTCTATTTTCTAACAATTATTAGAAAATAGAATTATCCATATATTGTGTGGATAGAATTATCCATGTTATCCATGTGAATAACATGAATTATTATTCACGATGTACATGTTTTTAATTTAGTTTGTTTTATAAAAGATGAATTTGATATTCTTCCTTTCATTACAAGCATTTCCCATCAACTGGGTTTTTTATAATCACCAAACATGAAAACGTATTGACGATCGCAGTAACAGATTGACTGATCTGCTTAAATTTGGTGAGGTATTTATAAAAAATATTATCCCGGCATCTGTCGTTACAAATTACGATTCGATAGCCGCCTATTATAAAGCCCATAGCAAAAAAGAAGATTTGTATAATTTTATATCATGATATAAGTAACATATATTCCCAAGACTAAGGTAGACATAGTCCAGGCAATTAAATCCTTTCGACCCACCTTTCACCGAAGGCTATTCAGGACAACATGATGTCTGGTGAGCCTATCGTACCGTCTATCAATTGCACACAATATGAGAAATTCGGATACTAAATGACTAATTTAATGGCCCATAAATATAATATATTCTGCGTGAAAATTACCATATACCTGTGATGATTTATTATGACGTGCTTAATTTTGATCTGGCTTAGAAATTTTTAAATATATAATTTTAACCGCTTTTATTAGTTTCACTTGTATGTATGTTTGTATGCTTGTAACGAAATACGAATTATATATTTGGGCGTGATTTTGACCCACTTTAAACGGCCAGATTTCGATCAAACTTTGTACATTTATCGAGGACTGATGACAACACACTAATTTGATAAAATTATTCCATTTTTCAATTTGAAAAATATGATTTTTGTTATTTTATATAATTTTTATCTATAGTCGATAAGGTAAGAAACTTAATTTTTATTGTTTATAATTTTTCTCTATAGTCAATAAGACAGACTTGACTTGATGTTGATTTTACTTTTTTTTATCTAAATCCTAATTTTTCGGTAGCCATTACTATTTTAAGGCTCTCCATAGTCGCCTCTCTCGATATGTATGGAAAGAAAGTAGGCTGTTTATTCCTTCGGCGTTATGTATCTTTTCTTACACGTAAATTTTTTTAAGAGTATGTAAAGAAATGTGATTATATGAAAATCTGTAACGAGTGCAATGCTTATATTTACTGTTCTTTTTTTAACCACCAGAATTGACAAATTTGTTGAAAACAAGACCGACTGCGACACCCGTGATGCTTTTTATGTACGTGTGGAAATATCTTACGTATACCCGCCCCGTGGGGGTAAGGACAGGGGATGTTGGCCTCGCACCGTCTTAAACTCCTCGGTGTTCTGTCACTGCTGCGTGTTGGCAGGGCCACAGGAACGCTTTCACACATATCCGCGACTCCAGCCATGCTGGCCGCCCTTGGCAGCTACTACTATTGCTACCCCTAATTTTAACGATATGCTAACTTTGACTTTAAAGATGAGGAAAGGCATATTGACCACCTCCGTGGACGAGTGGCGTACACACCGGTTTTTAAAGTATCGCCAGCTCAGAGGTCCCGGATACGATTCCCGGTCAGGTCAATGTAGAATAAACACTTTTTCTACGTTTTCTCGGGATTGGGTGTTTATAGTACCTTCGTTGTCTCTGATTCCATATTACAAGTGCTTAAACTGCTTACTTTGTGATGCAATTTATGTGATGTTGTCCCTATCTTTGTATGTATTTAAATAAGTATTTATTTGTTTTTTATATTGCCTTTTAGGCGCGTTCCCCATGGTATTCCCGTCCATCTATAGATTACTCAGTTGCCTCTTACTACAACAAGGTGGAGATGGTGTGATAAATTTTATAGCGACAGCAAATGGCAAATGACAAAATGTCATTTGTGTACTGAAATAGCTAGACAATTAATATAATATAATATTCCTTAAAGTTTCAATCTTCGGCCGATGTTTTATTATCTATCATGAAACCACTTAAACCTTTACTTAGCTGGCAAACCGCCAGCCTCGCTCCACGATACTATCCTTAATCTGTACCACGACTGTGTTATACAAGCCACTGTCATCGTGAGTCACATCGTTCTTGGAGATTATAACACATTAATTTTATAAGAATTTTTTTATAAAGCGAAAGTTTAAAAAATTTTGACGGAAGAGAACTATATATAATAACAATAAATTTAGTCATCCTCACATTAAATTACATACATAAACACTTTATTTACCTACAAATACACATTCACATACGTACAAGAACTACGGTTGTCAGCACATGTACAAAATATATTATTAAAATTAAAATGTCACGATAGCCGAGTGGTTAGGTGATCGAAATTTCGAGTAAAGAGTCCCGAGTTCGATTCTCAAGTGGCCCTACCAATATACCAGTTTTTCTAAAAACCTATGTACAAATTATATCGTTGGCTTGGACATAATGACGGCGACGGGCTCACCACCAGTCACCTTGTCCCGAAAATATCTTCGGTGGAAGGTGGGTCGAAGAGACTTAAATGTCTAGACTAGACCTCTGTCTACCCCCGTATTGGGAATTGCGTGAAGATATTTTTTTTAATTAAAAGAAATCGCGGTTACCACTTCATACTTAGCAAGACCCAAAAAACAAAAAATATAGAAAAAATCCATAAAAGTGAGTCTATAGGCAGCAGATTGAGAAATCGATGTATCCAAGTGAACCAAATCTATCTTGTGACAGTATTAAGAAGGGTCATTCAAGGGGCCTACGGCAGTGAATGCATCACAGAGTGTAATGATCAAAGTCGTAAAATAGATTTTGAGTTCCATATGTTTTGTTACCTTCGTTATTTCTGATTCCATAATACAAGTGCTTAAGCTACTTACTTTGGGATTAGAGTAATTTATGTGATATTGTCGCTATCTATTTATGTATTTATTGTATGAAAAGTCACGATAGCCGAGTGGTTGGATGGTCGGAATTACGAGTCGTGAGACCCAAGTTCGATCCCCATTCGGTGGAAGGTGGGTCAAAGGGACTTGAATAAACGTCTGTCTAAGGAATTGCGTGAAGATATTTATTTATGAATATTGCATACCTATAAAGAAAAGATACATAACAGAGCAATGACAATGCTATAAAAAAGGTGTTACACACACACATAGTATATATATTCTCTCAAATATTATTTGAGGAGGATTGAACCGCGGTTGATAAATTTCACTCATGTTCAAAACTTTTTTTAAAATTTTTTCTCCTCACCGTTGCAGGTTTTCTTAAGATTATTTATTTGGAATGGAATTTTTATGAATCTTTCAAATCAGATAGACAACAACTTCTATGTTTCGAAGTGTCTGGTATTGCGATATCCTGCAGTAAATATGTCCTGCAGTAAAGTTTTAAAGACCCTTATGCTTTGGCATGTATGTCATAACACGTTTTTCACCATTGTAAATGAATGCTAAAATATTTGTGCTGCAGAGATCCTTTTGAAGCAAATAAATATGATGATGGCTTCAGAAAATACCAAATAATTAAATGAGTAAAACTATAACTTATATTGAAGTTTCTAAAGCTTAATTTAATTAATCATATAATGATTATCCTATTATAAGCTCATAATACGAGTACACCAGATAGGTGACGTTTTTATTGAAATTGTACTAGGGGATTGTATGTGGATTTATTTCTACTCAAATTAATAATATTCAATATGCAATGTAAAAAACTTAAGGTATCCTTAACTAAAGTGAAAATTTTTATTTAATTTTATTCGAATATAAAATTATAATACCGGCGACAGGATAACCACACATAAATAAATTTCTTCACGCAATTCCCAATACTGGGGTAGACAGAGTCTAGACCGTTAAGTCCCTTTGACCCACCTTTCACCGAAGATATTTTTGAAACAACGTGACAGGTGGTGAGAACGTCGCTGTCTTTATATCCAAGCCAGCGATATAATTCGTACATAAGTTTTCGAAAAACCCACTTTTTTATAGGAAAGAGAGGCAAACGAGCAGGTGGCTCACGTGATGGTAAGTGATTACCACCGCCCATGAACACCCGCAATACCAGAGGCATAGCAGATGCGTTGCCCCCCTTAGAGTGCCCCCCTCCTTCCAGAATTGGGGGAGGGAGGTGTGTGGGCCTCCGGTTACCTGCACTCACCAGACGAAACGCAGAAGTTTGTTAGACTTCTACTTCACGCCGGTATTCTGTGAGGTCGTGATACTTTCCCGGTCGAGCCGGCCCATTCATGCAACAACAAAAGCTGATGCGTGGCTCTACCACTGTTGAAATACAAATTTCTTTTCATTGTAATATATATCCTTTTTCCCCGCGGGTGTCGTTAGAGGCGATTAAAGGATTTTGTAAATAGTTGTTAAAATTGTTACGAGCCTGCCACCTGGGAATCCAACTCGGGTCTCTTAACTCGAAATTCCGACCACCTAACCACTCAGCTATCGTGACTCGTTAACATGAAAACTGAAATAATCTGCTTTAAGTATCAATTGAACTAAATTGTCTGGACCTACTAAACTAAATAAATATTGATTTCAACCTAACAATAATAAATGAAATTGTATTATTAATATGAAGCTTGTAAAAATTTACAACGATAATCATAAAAGCATGCAGCAATGCATTATGTTCAAATCGCTTGGTAAAATACCAGCGCTTGTTACTTAGCCGTTATTCAAGAAAAGTGGCTTCAACGTAGTACGTGAAAATTGTTAGAGATGGCGCTGATTATAAAATATAGAATTACTGAAAATTAGTAACCATGAGTCAGTTCTTATACTGTTATGCAGATATTGAATAGTAATTTTAAAATTTTGCTGTTAAATTGAAAATGAAGAGAAAGAAACGGACGGATATGTTCTCATTATCATTAGTGAGAACGCTTTACAAATCGTAGAGTACTATTGAGCACAGGCTTCCAACGACTCTCGAAAAACCTTACCTGTTACGCTGGTGAGGGTGCACAAGCCTTGTAACATTCGGGATGTTGTAGACTTTTAAGTAAGTGGGAAAATAATAATTTCGTAATCTTCCGATCATCGGAAACTCATGTTTGCTCGCAAGAATCTATATGGTCAAATGTTAAAATTTTTATCACACATATTTTGCCATAAGCGGCATTTGAACCATAACGGGTTGCAGGTTCGAATGCCGCGTGTGGTAAATCGAAATGCATTCGAAAGTATTGTTTTGATCATACTTTAAAATCGTACTTTGCAATAATATGAGATTTGTGTTTCTCAAATTTACTGCTAATATACAACAATATGTTACTAATTAGAAAATATAACATTTTGACAAAAGTCTTCAATAAAATGAAGAAAAAAATACGATCGAATTTCCCGTATTTCTTTTCCCGGTCATTTTTCTTTTTTCTTTATTCATTAAATTACTACTTTAATTGAGCAGTCTACTAGTTCGTTTAAAAATAGTAATTTATTCTGCATTTACTTATATATAGAGAGTTTAAGCTTGCGGATAAATTAACTAAATAATTTGAAAATATTGAAGAAATGAAGAGACTATACTTATCCCTTTCAGAGAAATAAAGCCTGAAAAGTACACGAGTATGATGAAATGGTTCGTGCATCCTCTTAATCTCGGCACAGAAAAAAGTAACATTGAAAAAAAAAATGTTCTTCTTTTTGTGTTGCTATGCGAGTAGTTCGCATGTGACTGGTGCGCTTTTAAATTAAATTTTTGAAACGTGAAACGCTTTGACTGCCTGCGTTGATGAAGCCGACATAGCTTTTGCGATGCGGGCGGAACGCTTTATTGTTTACTTCACCTGAATCGTGATTTTAAATCATTGGGTGATGATATTTACTTGAAATTCACGTGAAATGTACAACGGGCCATCTAATTCTAGTATTTACATATATAAATAATTATTCACCATCTCTTATGAGATAATCACAGAGAATATAAATAATATATATTAATAATCACCAAGGGTCACACTCTGTAGATACTTTATATACGGAAGTCGAGGTACTCCTGATTTTCCCATCATCGACCATTAGACGCTTTCTTTTATTGTACACATTCATGCTTTTTATATCCTTTTCTCATTCGTACGTTCTTCACTTCAATCAGTAACTCTTCTCATAGTATTGAAAAGTGTGTGGTTGCTAACATGATCGCCACACGTGGTAACTATAGTAAAAACATCTAATGATTAACGGAATAGTTGGTTAGCCTGTTATGAAAAGGCCTATATTCGGAATGTAGACATCCGCAAAAAGTAGAACTAAGCTGACCAGTTCCGTGTGATATCGTTTTAAATATAATACCACCCCCTATCCTCCCGTTGGTGTCGTAAGAGGCGACTAAGGGAAAGACCTTGATAGCCATCGCGAATAATACCAGATCAAAATTCTAGAAGACCGGTGACGGGCAGCAGCGGGTAAGGAGCAAGGTGTTTGGTACTGCGATCGCCAATCCGCTTGCCAAGCGCGGCGATTATGGCAAACCCTCCCTTACAGGAGAGGCTTATGTCCTGCAGTGGATCTTACAGGACGTTGTGATGACGATGAAGCTAACCAACAGGGCTGGAAATACAAACGAGCGGAAGTGACAATTGGCCGGCCTCATAGCTCGAGGAACTGATAACCAGTGAAAAAAAAGGGTTCTCGAATAGTAACCCTGTTTACATAGTAACTGTGTAGGCAGACTTCCAACAAGATGGCGACGTGCAAAACTTTGTGGGGAGACGATGGATACAAGTGGTTGAGGGCCGTTTTATGTAATACATTTTAGAGAAAGAAATATGTTGAGTAGAGAACTCTTAATTTTTTTTATACATAAATACATATATAGATAGGGACAACATCACATAAACTGTTCCGATCCCAATGTAAGAAGCTTGTGGAATGGGAATCGGAATCGACGAAGGCATCACAAACACCCAGTCCCGAGAAAATTTAGAAAAAGTTTTTTTCTATATTGACCCGTCCGAAAATCGAATCCGGCTCGATGGCGACTCCTTGAAAACCGGTGTTAACGGGACTCGTCCACGGAGGTCGTCAAATTAGCTGTATGGAAGAAGAAGACCTAAAAAATTAATCACTAAACTACTGCAGTGGTCAGATGCCTTGCTATTCTAGTGATGACTATATTGTTATTAATTTTGACAAGACGATATGCTAGAAAAATCTGTCACCTTTGATGGGTGAAATTGTTCAGTTGATATTTTGTTTTCCTAAGACATTTGTTTATTTTTGGCTCCAATAATATCAATTTCAAATTGTAATATTTCTCTCATTTGTACTGAACACATACTACATTGGATAGCAATCTCAAAAAAGAATATACAATCGAATTGAGAACCTCATCCCTTTCTTGAAGTCGGTTAAAATCGAATCCGGTGATCGGGTGACTACGACATTTACTTCTACTAAATGCTGTAATAATTTACGGCATTCGAAAATTACATAACACTAACTTTATCGAAAGAATGTTCGCGTTTTGTTATTTATTTTGTTGTTATTTGTTAGCTATACCATAGCAGCTATTACAATAGTAATTTGTATACGGTGTAATCTGAACAAATCATTCGATTTCAAAACCTCTCTTACTAATAGGAAGCTACTTCATACCTGTATGCCACAGGTTAAATAAATTACTGTAATTTATTTAAGATGTCACTGTAATTAGTCAAGGGCGCGGTAACAGGAAAGAGTTAGGACACAACTTTGTGGTTTATTTTATTTTGATATGGTTCGCAATAAAATAAAGACTGTTGACGTACAAATCCATTACGACATCAGGGGTTTGTAAAACATGGATCTGGTTGGCAATTTGCCAACACTGGCAGGCTCACGACCGCTTTAAACTGCGAAGGAACTTTAAAACCATTATAGTACTACGATTTTAAGAGAATACGTATTTGAAGGCATTGCAGAAATTATTTATTCCTAAAATAAATTTTATATATATATATATATATATATATATATATATATATATATATATATATATATATATATATATATATATATATATATATATATATATATATATATATATATATATATATATATATATATATATATATATATATATATATATATATATATATATATATATATATATATATATATATATATATATATATATATATATATATATATATATATATATATATATATATATATATATATATATTTTAAATCTTCACGCAATTCCCAATACAGGGGTAGACAGAGGTCAAGTTCGTACATATGTTTTTGAAAAACTCATTGGTACTGCCACCTGGGGATCGAACTCAGGTCTCTCGACTCGAAAGTCCGACCACCCAACAACTCGGCTATCGTGACTTCTTCTAAAATAAATAATTAGTAAATAATTAGTCACGATAGCCGAGTTGTTGGGTGGTCGGAATTTCGAGTCGAGAGACCCGAGTTCGATCCCCAGGTAGCAGTACCAATGAGTTTTTCAAAAACTTATGTACGAATTTCATCGTTGGCTTGGACATAAAGGCGGCGACGGGCTCACCACCTGTCACGTTGTCCCGAAAATATCTTCGGTGGAAGGTGGGTCAAAGGGACTTAATTGTCTAGACTAGACCTCTGTCTACCCCTGTATTGGGAATTGCGTGAAGATATTTTTTTTAATTTTATTGCATTAATCAGTTATCTTTAAAGTCAATTTAGTGTTTCATCTCAGTTCGGAATAAACCCGGGTTCATTTCCCTGTGGGTGGAGAACTAAAATTGTTACTTGTAATTCTATGTGCTGGATAGAGGTGCCATTTGAGGTTATGAAAATAGACATTCTTATCAATTTTAATTTTAAATTGCACGTAAACGTATAGATGGTACACTATCTTGGAGTAAACACGTAGATGGGATTAGTAGGAAGATCAATTACGCTTGCCACACGTTAAAATGCCTTCGAAGTTTTCTGCCCTTGTCAACAAAGATTTCTCTCGTCCAAACGCTTATCATGCCTATTTTGGATTATGGAAATGTCTGCTATTTGGATGCAGAAGAGGAGCAACTAAATAAACTTGAGCGCCTGCATAACTCATGTATTCAGTATATTTTTGGACTAAAAAAATTTGATCATGTCTCTTTTTACCGCAAGCAGCTCAAGTGGCTCCCAATCCATTTTCGCAGGAATACTCGAATTCTGTGGTTCCTTTATAAAATTTTATACAATCCAGTATCCCCTCCCTACTTGCGTGATCTCTTTTATTCATCCTCCTGGTACCATTTGTAGATCCCATACTAATACTCTACTAACTATTAAAATTTCCCTCCCACAGAACAGAACTATATTCCCATTCCTTTGCCGTTTTTGTGGTTCGATTGTGGAACTCACTACCTTCGGTAATCCGAGAGGCTAATTCGGTGTCTTCGTTTAAGAAGCTGGATAAAGAGCACTATTTATTAACACAATAGTATTATGTATATATACAATAGTATTATGTATATATTATGTATATATTAATGTTTATGTATGTATATTGTCTATGTATATTAATATGTAATTATATATTTTTTGTTTTAATAATGTAAAGTAATATACTGTTTTTTGTGCACACTAGTTTGCCTCTATTATAAGCTTTCCAGTAACAGGCCTTCTGGAAGAAATTTCAATTTGAAATAAGCTGTGCCTTTATACTCATATTTTTTTTGTTGTTTCTCTATTTATTATATTGTGTGTGTACATGAATAGTAAAATAAATAAATAAATAAGTAAACATACCAACTCACTCTTCAAATATCTAAAAACGTTATGACGATTAGACAGAGAGAAAACCAACAAAACTAACTGGATCGTTATCCTTATTGTATGACTTCTGCAATGTCTATTTTCTAATAAATGCTGAGTAGTGAATACAGACAAATGTTTTCTGAGTCGCTGATGTATCCATGAAGCAGCGTAAGCTGTAGTTTAATTACAATAAATAATGCCTTTATAATTTAAAATAAATTAAATTAAATTAGAGGGGAAGGTCAAGAGTACTCGGATACCGAGACGTGCATGTATGAAGAAAATGATGAACCTGAAAGAAGTATATAAGGATCGATCACTTGCCGTCTGTTCTCTCTGGCTACCCCGTCAGGGACTGTGCGTGAAGAGAAAGAAGAAGAAATTATTGCTTCGATACGACAAAATTCGTGGATTAAAATCTCGCCCCTATCAGTTGATTTAAAAAAAAAATTAAATATCTTCACGCAATTCCCAATACAGGGGTAGACAGAGTCGAGTCTAGACAATTAATTCCCTTCGACCCACCTTCCACCGAAGCCATTTTTGGCAAAACGTGACAGGTGATGAGCCCGTCGCCGTCTTTATGTCCAAGCCAACGATATTCGTACATAAGTTTTTGAAAAACCCATTGGTACGAGCCTACCAACTGGGGATCGAACTCGGTCCTATTGACTCGAAATTCCGACCATCCAACCACTATCGTGACTTTTATTTTTGTTGATTTTTTTTAATTTCTCATTAATTTAATAACAAGTAATACCTACTGGACCCTGCGCTGCTACCCCACCTCGGCCTTCTATTGGGTGTCTATCTGGTGTAATTCAAGAATCAAAACAGTTATCTAGTATCAGTAATCGAAATAACTATACAAGAGATGTTAATGGATGGATGTTATTATTATAATTGAATTTATTATCAATCATTCATAACAACCTTAATACGGTAAATGTTCCTTTCGTGCTAATTATCAGGCACACGAGTTGAGTCTTAATTCCAACTTTAAACATTGCTTATTTTCCATTTGACTTGTGAGGCGTACGGTTATTGAACTGCGAAAATTTAAAAAATGCCTATAAATTGTGCTTAAAATGTAATCTCTATGTTATACAAACAGAAATTATTTTAGCAACTTTTTACGCCGAGGCGACGGGATCACTAGCTGTCACCTTGTCCCAAAAATATCTTCGGTGGAAGGCGAAAGGAATTAATTGTCAAGACCTCTATCTAACCCTGTATTGGGAATAGCGTGAAGATATTTAATTAATATTTATAGACGTTTTTAAGTAGTCAAATAATTACTAGACTACATTAAAAATTTTAAATTTCGCTGTGTTACGTTTTAGTAGATACTATTAATGCTGTTGTAAATCACGAGTATTTTTGTGTTTATCCACATGGAGATTTTCCACACTGAGATTTGCATACATTTGTGAAACTTTCACAAGCGAACTCTAAAGCAAACTTTTAACACGCGACACTTGGTAATAACATACTATGTTCGTTTCAATTTTGAACTGTGACGTGATTTAAATTACTTGATTCGCATTTATCGTTTGACCAGAAGTTTAATATATTTTAGATTTTTATTTAAAATGGAATTAATTTGGAAAAAATATACACATTGTGTTAGCTTAAACAAAACTTGTTTTTCCAATGAATCTAAGTACACCAGTCCGTCGTCTTCGCAACTGCAATGCATGCCTTGCTCCTTTAAACTTAAGAAGTTAGCTCAGCTCAGACATATAAAATATGCCATATATATTGTACTAGCCGCAACTATAGTATTTGTTAGCATTTTCTTGGAAAAATATAAGGTTTTCGTGATTTCCCAAAGAAAAAACTTACCGCAACGGTGGTTCATAAATTATTTAGAAAATAGCAGGTTTATTTCCAGTCTAGAATTTCGCCAGCAGTAACTGATCCGGACTGTAACATAAATCTGTATGCCAGATAGCCAGTGTAATTATTGTTGTATTCATATAATCATCCTTGAAAAGGGAGGCAAATGAGCAGGAGGCTCTCGTGATGGTAAGTGATTACCGCCGCCCATGAACACCCGCACTACCAGAGGCATACCAAGTCCGAGGCCACGGTGACCTCCACACCCATACCCCTCCCATCATCATCCAGCCAGGGCCAGCAGTTGCCAACACACCAGGACCTGTATCTCAGCATGTGCGAGTGCAGCACCCAGCTCCGAGAGCACAAGCCTCAAGGGGAAGAACCGAGGCCTCCCCCCCTCAAACTACATCCGTGCCGACCACGATCGAGGCTGCACTAGCACAATTGGTCACAGTCGTCATGAAAATCCTAGGCGACGTCCTAGCGGCGATGACCACGGGAGCTGACCCACTCACGGCTATTCTTACAGCCCTGACCCACCTAACAATGGCAAGAAATGGCTGAGCTCCGGGTAATATACTGGAACCCAGGCGGCATCCAACAACAAGCCGCTAGTCTCCGAACTATGGTGCAGCAGCACGGAATCCAGGTCGTGCTGCTAGGGGAGACTAAACTCAGACCCGGACGCCATTTCAAGATCCCCAACTTCTTCATGTATCGTCGCGACGAGGTCTCTCCCGAAGGAAAGGCCTACAGAGGCACGGCCATTTTGGTTAGGAGAGACCTAGTGCATGAAGAATTGGAGCTGCTGCCATTCATCTCAGCCAGGAGCATTGGGATACTCCTGAAGACGGCCGGCGTGGAGCTAAGGATCTCCGCAGCGTACCGCCCACCCGGTCCTCTCTGCCCCTCGGACATCCGAGCCGTCATGGACAACAGTTCTCCTGTTATGGCAGGAGATTTTAAAAACACCTGGCATGGGGTTCGCGCATCATGAACCCCGCCGGCAGGAAACTGTTTGAAGACGCCGAAGAAGGGGGATAAGAAGTGTTGGGACCAGGAGCTCCCACACATATCCCTACGATAACAACACATCGGCCGGATGTCCTGGATATAGTTCTCTGCCAAGGAATCACATACCCGGTCCAAGTGGAGGTGCTGTATGACCTGGACACGCAGCACCAACCAATCCTCATCACTATGTCGACCAACGCCGACTCCGTAGTGCCCCGGGGCCTCCGTACGAAGACCAACTGGGAGCAATACAGAAGAGGGCTGGCGAACCTTACCTACGGTGCGAACATAACATCAGAACAAGAGGTAGAAGTGGCCGCTTAATATATCTGTGAAAAGATACATCAAGAGTATCTAGCGGCCACTAGGAAAATACCTGACACGCACCGTGAGGAGGTACTCCCACGGAGGCTCAAAACTCTCCTAGAGGAGAAACGATCCAATAGGAAGCTTTGGGTTAGAACCAGATGTCCAAAAATAAAGACGAAACTCAACACTATTACCGAAAAGCTGTCGGAAGGAATAAAGTCCTTCCGAGGCGAGTCGTGGAACGCTCGCATCGAGGAGGCCTCGGAACATCCAGCCTCACTATACCAGCTCACCCGACAGCTTTCGCGCACACCACATTGCCCATGCGCCCATTTGCCCACTAGTGGACAGCACAGGAAAACGGCACTACGGAGCACGAGACCGGGCCGAGATCCTGGCAGAACATTTAGAGGGGCAGTTTAAACCCAACACTGCTGCAGCTGTCGTCGCAGACTTCCACAGGGAGGTTGAGCATTGCGTACAGGAGTTCCTGACGAGCCCGGCGCCACCACTAGGAGGGGACGATTTCATGTCCCCTTCTGAAGTAAGGAGAGTGGCACAGCGCCTGCCGCTACGGAAAGCGCCGGGCAACGATTGCATCACCACCACTGCAATAAGACAGCTGCCTAGGAAAGGGGTCGTAGCACTGACCCGTTTGTTCAACGGGGTGCTACGCGCCCAACATTACCCTTCCAAGTGGAAGGAAGGGAAAATCATAGTGCTGCCGAAGCCGGGTAAAAACAGAAGACACCCGGCAAGCTACCGTCCCATTACGCTACTGTCGTATGTAGCAAAGTTCGAAAGGCTGCTGCTGCGGAGACTGCGTGAACACGCAGAGCTCCGAAAGGAGCAATTCGGATTCCGCAGCGGCCACTCCATAGTCCATCCTTTCTCGACATAGAGAAGGCCTTCGACCAGGTGTGGCCCACGGGTCTTATCTACAAATTATTGGAAAACACCACAACGACGCCAGCGCTCATACGACTAGTGGCGTCATTTCTGGAGGGACGGAGCTTCTGTGTTAGCGTCGAGAGGATCGACTCGGCAGCACGAAGAATAGAGGCAGGAGTGCCTCAAGGCAGCTGTCTTTCTCCGCACCTGTACGTAGTTTACACCAACGACATCCCCACACTTGAAGGTCGCGTCCAAGAATGCATGCTCATCAACAACAAGAATGCATGCTCAGCATCAACAAGATGTCATGCTCGCCCTCTACGCAGACGACAGCGCGTATTTTACGTCGTCCCGTCGGGCAGACATTGCAGCCAGGAGGATGCAGTGTCTGCTGAACCTGCTGCCTGAATGGCTGGACAAATGGCGCATGGCCGTGAACATTGGCAAGACATGCGCCATAATTGTCAACAGACAGGGACGTGTACCACCACCACTCAAGCTCCGAGGCCAGGATGTAGAGTGGAAGAAGACTGTGACCTACCTTGGATGCCAGATTGACCGCTCTCTACGTATGATCCCTCAGGTCGCATACGTCATACAGCGCGCAAGAGCTGCGAGGGCGGTCCTCCGTCCGGTTCTGGCATCCAACCTGCCAACGAAGACCAAGGTAGGGATCTACAAGACCTACATCCGCTCGCAAATCACATATGCTGCACCAGCGTGGTACGCGTTCACATCTCCCGCACAGCGGAAAAGATTGCAGGTTCAGCAAAACATTTCCCTAAGAGCGATTTTGGGAGCTGGTCGTTACCTCCGGAATGACGTCATTGCCAGAGATCTACAAATCGAATCAATCCATGACTTTGTGGTCCATTTGGCGCGGAAAATGTATGACCGCGCTGATAATGGACCACATGAACACCTGCGCGACCTGACGTCCTTATCGGACCTCCTGCCGCAGCACGCTCGACCACCAGAGCGGCGACCTCTCCCTAGGGAATTGTTGCAGCCACCACCCGACCTCGTTGAGGGGGAGGACGGGGAAGAGTGAAAGACCCGACGCATGGCGTAAAATACGCAACACCTCGACACATATACCGCAGAAAGCGGTACCCAGGACCGGGGGAGCAGCAGCCCCCTGAGAAGATGCCCGGGCAATGAGGCTCGCCTCGAGGCCCGATACCTGCGAAATCAGATGAAATGCGCTCACGCTCCAGAGGCATAGCAGATGTGTTGCCTCCCTTAGAGTGCCCCCCCCTCTCCCAGAATTGGGGGAGGGAGGTGTGGGCCACCGATTACCTGCACTCACCAGACGAAATGCAGAACTCTGCTAGACTTCTACTTCACGCCGGTATTCTGTGAGGTCGTGGTACTTCCCCGGTCGAGCCGGCCCATTCATGCAACAACAAAAGCTGATGCGTGGCTCTACCACTGTTAAAAAGTAACTGTAGATAGCAAAGGTAACCTTTTTCGTTTGAAGTTGGTTGCAAGAAGCTGAGCTGTGTAACTCACCTACTACCAGGAGATCTTTTAGCTAGATTATCACATACTTATTAAAAAAAATGTATTTCACTCCGTTAGATTTTCATTTATATCCTGCCGTTATTTTTATTTATACTCGAATCTAATTTTGCGCTCAAATAAAGTATGCTCATGTACGTATAGAGCCAGATATTAGAAACATATAATAAAGTAAATATTCTCTAGTACGTCATGTGCATGGGCTAGTGATGTATGAGCATGTACTTTGAAAGACGTTTAAATATAATTTTATTTTTTTTTTAAAAACTTGGTTAAAATGCACCTAACCAATTATACGAAAACGAAGCATACACTCTAACCTTATTATATTACCTCTGAAAATATTCATTTAAAATTTAAAATCAAATGAAATAACCATATAGATCACATAATCCTTTTTCTCTGTTATAATTTGAGGAAACACTTTACGTAAAATCCTATACCTAGTAATTTGTACGGAACACTTTGCGAGAGTTTCTCTCTAACTTAGTCGTTTTTTGTTTTAGTTGATAAAGTTGTAAATATTTCACATAAAACGTTTATATTTCATTCTTTAATTTCTACTGATTAAATCAGTTTGAAAATTAAAAACTATAATAATAGATGTTAAAGTTAGGACCGTATAATAAATATACTTTTTAACAACTCCGAAATCTGCTGCAGAAATAAACATGAAAGATTGTATCTGGAATTCGCCATACCGTTTCCACGATGTTTTACAAATAACTTTTGCGGTGTAGTTTCTTTACGCATACTGCGTTCAAATATTTGTTCCATTTTATAACTCCGCCTTGAAACATTTCTATTATTTACGCCAGCTTTCCAGCAATAGTTTGCATCATGTAAGAGTATTGTGAAAGATTTATGTAGCAAAAATCGAAACAACTTATTTTCTGGACGTGAGGGTCGTCTAGATTTCTGAAAAATCTATGCCATGAAATAACCAGAGGAGATGAAGTAAGATATGATGAAACATGAGATGCACTGTACAAAGACAGCGTATAAGGCACTCCTTATACGCTGTCTTTGTACAGTGCATCTCATGTTATTTATTTATTGATATTTGGAACTGCGATTACCAATCCGCTTGTTAAGCGTGATTTTGTGGGACTGTTTTTTTTTCTTGAAAAAGATTTGTTAGAATAAAATAAAAAAGATAACAAAAATTAAAGAGTACTATCTCTACCTCTCGATTTCTTTCGCCAATTTTTTTCCGTCTGAGGAACCTTATTACGTTACATTGATTTTTGAAGTGTGAAATTTTAATTCGTCTCGAATATTCTTATCCGTCTTTCGTGTTCATTATTCATGTTCAAACACAACAGGTACGGAAATGGGAGGGTAGAAGTCCAATAATTTCTCGATATGTCAAGTCTTAACTGTGTTTAGGTGTTTCTAACTTGTCTGACAAAATGAAAAATGATTACAAATTTATAATAGGTTATTTACTAACGCAAAACTTGGACCTGTTTTTCCAATACCCCCAGTATTGACAGAGGTCTAGACTATCAGGCCCTTTCGTCATATTTAACCAAAGCCTATTAGGGCACAACGTCACAGGTGCTGAGCCTGTCGTCGTCATAGTGTTTAAGACAAATATACAATATGCTTCATATATTTAAAAAGATATAGATTCATATATACATATAAACGTCCATTACTCCAGTACTATCATTCATATTCATTACAAAAATATTTACGCCTTGTGGGATTCGAAACCGCACCCCTAACCTTAAAAGCACAACCACTCGGCTATCATGACTTAAATAAATAAAATAAACAACAACAAAGATCTAATAAATGTAATAATAAAAAGAATTCACTGTCTATTTTTTTATTTAATCTTGGCTTATTTTAATGCAAATTGCAAATGTAACACTTCCGCTGTAATAATTAACATGCAAATAAGGCTATCAAAGAGGCTGAGCATTCGAGAATAATCCAGCTTTTCAGCCAGCTCAATCTCAAGTGCCATGATTATATTAAATTTAAAAATTGTTTTCTGGCTATATTATTACAGGATAAAGGAGGAGATGCAACTCTTTATGAACTATGTTTAAACGAATTATACCATTACTATGTCACAGAGAAAATTGTTCACAATTCACAGTTTCGCAGTGTCACAATTAATAAATGAAATAATTAAGGGACTCTTCGTATTGTAATGTTTTATAATTCTTTAGATAAATAATATAAATATTCCAGTATTTATGTTATTTATACATAAAATTAAATCCACTTTTTAAAATTCGTTTAACAGTTTTTGCCTTAATCCATAATAAACAAACATACATTTTTTATTTAATAATTCTGCTAATATATTTACAGACTATTGAAAACATATACATATATATGTGTGTCGGATAATCCTCTTTTTGATTGATTGGTAGAGTATGTAGCTTAGAAGCTAACATGTAAAGAAAAATTTTCTATTCCAAAGTTTATCGCTTTTCGTTTGACTTTTTACAAAGTGTTCAGCTGCCTAATCACATAAATCAAATTTCGCAATCACGTAAAAAGTTTTTAGTCTTTTGATATAATGACAACATATTTTTATAAAATAGACGAACCAGATTTTGTTCTGGTCTATTTGGTGCATAATACAAAAAAACATATACAAGAGAAACTTAATCGTTATAATAACAGTAAAACCGTTTTTTTTTTACAAAAATTGCCACGGTGCGGCATAGGCCTCGGGTTATATCCCGTCCATGTCAGTTGAAATTTTAAACATTATTTACTCTTAAATTTATTAATCATATACTACCTACTTACTTACTTACTTATCTTCACGCACAATCCCTGACGGGGTAGCCAGAGACAACAAATCGCCAAGTGTCACGATCTCTCATGCCTGCTCTAACATTATTAACAGTAATACTAGTAATGTTATTCGGCATTGCTAGTATTCTTTTTTTTTAAAAAAAAAGCATGTAAAAGTTCGTTACAAAACTAGGTCTATCCGTAAGAGAGGGTTTGCCTTAATGACTTCACTTGGCAAGCGGATTAACGATCCCAGTATCAGACAACTTGATAATATGTACAGCAGATTACTCTGCTGAATTTTGGTCTGGTAGTTATCGAGCTGGTTATTCCTATACCCGTCTGTAGCCGATGTCTTTAGTCAAATGTGCTTAATCGCCTCTAAGAACACACTCGAAGAATACTCGGGAAGTTGAGTGGTAAATTCTTACGCCCATACTGCATGGCATCACTTTGTGCTGTAATTACACAGCTTTGACTCAATGTTATATTAAATTTTAGGGAATTAAATAAAGTTTTCTTGTGCATATAGATTCACCGAGAAAGCATCTCATTCGTTTTAATACCATGGACCTAGCTTGCTTGGAATTTTGTTCTGTGGAGGTATCCAAAGGACAATAAAATGATATATAAAATTTATGCATAAACACTTTATAACGTAAATGTAACGTTTTTATACAAAAATGTCATTACATCGGCTAATTTTCGAGTTTTGCGAGAAACCTACGGAAGATATTTTTTTTACTACGGAACATATTATATTTATATCAGTACATTAACGTGTGCACCGAGGAATTCATGCAATTAACCACATGTCGCCTAAGAGTAGACAGACACATCCTTTGATGTACTACGATGCTGACATAATTCTCTCCCTTCGTCTACTTTCAACAATCTTTTGAAACATGCGTTGGTTAAGAGTACTCTTGACTTGACCTTTATTCGAAACGTTCTGAATGTGATTGGGGAAGGTTTCCCTTGATCTTCCACTTCGAACAATCACAACACACTTGTTATTTCTTTTCACTCAACTGGGCAGAAGTACGGTAATTTTTTTTTAAAGTACGTATGTATCTTTGTTTTTCTGCACGTACGTTATCCATTTTTTTGCAAAACTTGCAGCAAAATGTCATAACGGACTTGTTAAAAAAAATATAAAAATATCTTCACGCAATTCCCAATACAGGGGTAGACAGAGGTCTAGTCTAGACAATTAAATCCCTTTGACCCACCTTCTACCGAAGATATATTCGGGACAACGTGACAGGTGGTGAGCCCGTCGCCGTCTTTATGTCCAAGCCAACGATATGATTCGTACATAAGTTTTTGAAAAACCCACTGGTACGTGCCTGCCACCTGGGGATCGAACTCGGGTCTCTCGACTCGTAATCCCGACCACCCAACCACTCGGCTATCGTGACTTTTTAGAATTGTGCATATTGATTTAACTTAACATTAGATTAGTTCTTATTTTTTAAATAAATAACATATGTTATTTAACACTATACGCACAGAAGTTATTCAATTATTTTCTTCTGCGTCATTATATTAATTGTCATTTTTCATATTTTCTTTTAAAATTAAACGTTCCTATTGGTACTATGCACGACAAGCGAATTGGCTTTCGCTTTACTTATCCACTTTACAGGAACAATTATGTTATAATATTAGTTACTAGCTAGCCCGGCAGACGTAGACCTACCCTGGAAACAGTTTGCAAGGCTAGGATCCTAATACAATTTCTTTATATTTTCTCACCTTCTAAACCTTCTTTGTTCCTCTGCAAATATTTTAAAACAAAATTAGGTTAATATATAGATACAAAAACTGTTGTATTTCGGTTAGAAGGGTGTAGTTAGCAATTCCATTTACTGTTTAGGAGACATTCCATAATGCTCAGGTATGATGAATCCAACGCATACGTAACCTTCTTTTGAAGAAGTTCGCAGGTGTGATTTGGTAATGGTTTTGTCATGTATGATAATAATAATAAATACATAAAAATAGAGAGATATAGACAATCACCCAGACCACAATCACATTCATACTCGATAAAAGTGCTTCTTACATTGACTGGACCAGGAATAGACCCCAGAAATTCAAAGCTGGCGACAGCATAAAAACGTTTGGCATACGTCCACGGAGGGCGATAAAGAAATTGCACATATTTACAAAATCGGATCATTAGTTTCGGAGTTTAAGAGACGTAAACATCGCGTCTCGAAATATATAATAACGTTATGTTTAAATAAGTCATTTCTATAATTATATTATTAATAATATAATTAAATAATGTAATAAACATGAATTCAATAATGACACATGAATGAAACACACATGAATTGAATTAACCTCATTGGAAATCAAGGGGAAAAACAGAGCATTAAATTGTTTTTATTACCATTTATTGATGTTAGGAATGATTCAATAGGAATATGAAAATACAATTAATTCACACATCGCCTCGCGGTAATCGATGTTCGGACCGAATAATTCGATTGCATTCGAAATGCATCGACAGGTGACGCCCTCGGACGTATGCAGATAGGAAATGATGGTAAAATCTCGGTGAAATGTAGCATTATAACTCTTTTATCAGAATTATATGGGTTTCATAATAGTTAAAAACGTTTTGAATTAAATAGATTTTTTATATCGTCGTGTGGTTGGAAGATATTTAATAACGTATCAACCCCTTGTAACGTAATTGCGATTCCCGGACTGGGAATCGCAATTACGTTTTAACTGGGTATAATGGTTTAAAGATGCTTACAATAATTGTCACGCTTGGCAAGAGGATAAGGTGTATTAGTGATTGCGGTCTAGATTTTTCCCTCCGTCCTAGGTTAGACGCATACTGAAAGTATGTGATTTTTCGAAATTTTTATGATGCATCAGAATCCATCGCCATTTTAAGTGTTTTTTTTATCATTTTGACCCACAAGGCTATGTAATTGTATAATTTATAATCCTTCTACTCGTCTCTTGATGTAATACCTTGTGTTTGCGTCAATACATGGCAATTATAAAAACTTAATCCAATTTTGGATGCAAAAACTAAGAAAATCATCCTAATATGATAAATAGGAAAAAAATACCTCCAAACAAACTTGTTGTTTGTTTGTTAGAACACCTAAACAACTAAACCAATTTGAAAAATTCTTTCTCCAATAGAAAGCTCCATTTTCAGCGAGTAACTATGTTTTTTTAATTAGAGATCTCTATTAAATCAAAATAATATAACCCATGTCACCAAAAATTTCTCTTTAAAAATAAAGGTTTGACGCGAGCTACAATTTTCTTATTTGTTAGAAAATTTAGGTTACTATAAAGATTGTTTTGATATTATATATAAGTGTATAAAAATAAACGAGAAACAAAGTTGCAATAAATAATTGTCGGTGGTCAGCTCACCTTTAAATTCTGTTCAGCAGTTTCTATTTCTTTGAGAAATAATCATAGTATACTGTTTTACCTTCTCTAATTTTCTATTTAATTTCTACTTTTGTAATACTACTAGTACGAGTACTAGACTACTACGAGTATGTATGAGGTGTTACTCAGATAATTGTTTTTAAAAATACTTATACGTAAATTTATATACTATGGATATTTTTGTACATAACTTTGTGTAAAACAAAATTAAGTTTCTTCATTTTATTACGAAAGTTATTATCGCCATGATTATGTTACAAGAGAGGTTATTCATAGTGTTCAGACGATAGAATCAACAGTTGATTTCGTCTGGTACCTCATAAATCCATCAATCATGAAGTTCTGCTTGTCGTGTGATGCTTTACTCGCTTTACAGCCAAGTTTTTTTATTTACATTGCCAACATATTGTCACGGTGATCTGCTCAATCATGCTTTGTGTTAAAAATATTTACAACCACCGTTAAACAGAAGAACACTGACTACGCCCGCCTCCGGCTCTGAGAACCCAGGTTCGGTTCCCGTCCGGATCAATGTAGATATTTTCACGGATCTGGGTGTTTGTGGTTCTGATTTCTGGTGGAACAACCTTCGAGGTTTCTGTTTCCATAACCCAAGTGCTTTACCTAATCCCTTTGAGAACAGGTACAACATAATATAGAGCATGGATGCTCTAAACATAAATATAGAGTATGGATGCTCTATATTTATATGTATGTCATCGCAAAACTCGAAAGTAGTTGATGAATTGATTAGAAACATGTTAGTATTAACCTGCCGGTCGTTGTATTTATGTTATGAATCTGAAAGTGACCATAAATATTATGTATCCAAACGTTCCGAAGGGAACGGGAAATATGAGTTTTTTTTTAAGATATTAAAAGTACTTTTTACATTGTTATTGTCACCATTGTTATTGTCTAAAAATGATAGCCTTTCAAGACTGCCATTTTTACTACTGTTATTAACACACTGAGCCTTTTTATATTTTTCTTTTAATCTTACATTCAAAGAAAATCTATTATTACACTTCCGTGGATATCAAAACAATATTTTTGTAAAGTAAAATAACCTAAAAAAATAACGTTATATTTTTCAGCTTAGTCATTTTACTTTAAAATAAATAAATAAATATCTTCACGCAATTCCCAATACAGGGGTAGACAGAGGTCGAGTCTAGACAATTAAGTCCCTTCGACCCACCTTCCACCGAAGATATTTTCGGGACAACGTGACAGGTGGTGAGCCCGTCGCCGTCTTTATGTCCAAGCCAACGATATTCGTACATAAGTGTTTGAAAAACCCATTGGTACGAGCCTACCAACTGGGGATCGAACTCGGGTCTATTGACTCGAAATTCCAACCACCCAACCACACGTCTATCGTGACTTTTTCATTTTACTTTTATTTGCATAATAATAGATTATAATACATTAGTAAGCGGATATATAAATCGATGTTTATATGATTTATTTATCCAAGTATCTATCCATTGAACTTATTAATCCAAGTATGTATTATTTATTATAAATATGATTGTAAATATGTCTATCTGTTACGCTTTCACGGCTGAACCGCAAAAAGAAACAATCTCGATGACATTTGGTGTACAGGTTGGCCACTTAATGTCCTTTACATTAGATATTAATTTTCCTAAAAAACACTTTTGTTCGATAAAATGTTTAAAAACGTGCAATGGTGCAACTCGTAATAACCAAAACAGTAAGTTTTATTACAGAGATCTTGCAGCGAATCTATATTGTCAGCAGAATCAATTATTATTCAAATAAGAAATCGGAATTCAATTGCCGATGAAAGCAATATTGTAACTGCATATAAAATATATTGTAATATAAAAGTACTTGTTGTACTTATAATTCTGAATTGAATCTTTTTATTATATTACCTTCGTCTCCACCACCCATGCTGAGATAGCCTTGTAATCAGGTGATCGGAATTTGTTGTTACTTCGATTCACAGTAGTAAGTCACTAATGAGCTTTTTTAAACTTATGTTCGATAAATGATAGAGAGCGTTGTTTTAAAAATGACGTACTGTTAATATTCTCTTATACGCAATAAACCAGCTAATTATCATTTAATTAATTAATTAAATATGAATGTTTGTATTTTTTTCGTGTATAAAGCTAGATACTCAGGATAGCTGATTGATTGGCCAAGAGGCCGACGTGACAGGTGGTGAGCCCGTCGCCATCTTTATGTCCAAGCCAATGATTTAAATCGTATATAAGTTTTTGAAAAACCCATTGGTACGAGCCTGCCACCTGGGGATCGCACTCGGGTCTGTCGACTCGAAATTCCGACCACCCAACCAATCGGCTATCGTGACTTTTTACCGTGTCTGACCGTGGCTTTTTATCATGACTTACAGGACATGAAAATCAATAAACAAAATCGTGTTTTGAATGTTAAGAGATAAAACGTATTTTTATTTGTTAAATGTCTTCTTGTATTCCTACGATAAAAACACGAATGAAAATCTAGGTTTATACGACAATATTCAATAACTGTGACTTATACAACCACGCAATGAATCATACACCGATCTCATGGAAATGGACTGCCGAGCCGCATAATTCAATTGCATTCGCTTCGTTTCCGCGCGGCCGGTGCGCTCGAACGAATGCAGTCGGAAAATTCTATTATAAATCAACGCGGAAAGCGGAGGAAGAATGTAATCTGTTTACTATGAAATAAATTCTATATCTGTTAATAGTACGATAAAGAATAAATACAGTAATGCCTCTGTTTAAGCTTCTTTATCATTTTGCCCTTTCACTGGTCACCTGGCGCCATCTGGCGATGGCGAATACAAATATTTGTGAAAGAAGCCTCGGAATCCTCTGTGGGTTTCAATTTAATACATGCAGACTGTCCACTCTTTCTTAAACGCATTTCAACTCCTTTATTTTAAATAGTGGTAAATTGTAAAATACTAAAGAATTACTAATAATATAGTAGTACTAATAATATAGAATTATTTTCCCCATGGGAACAAAAACAAGATAAATCAGTCTCCCAAATTAAAATTATTGTAATGTTATTGCTGGATATCCCTATTTTAAAGTGTTTTCAATATTTCTTTTAAACTATTCTCTAACTTTCTTAAATAATTTTCCATATTTGATGCTTAAATTAACTTTTTATTCTTCCTTTGGCATGGATAAATTAAATTTTTAATAAAAAGGATTATTTAAACCTGCCATCATTGCCTGTCACTAATTTATCTAACACTCAATATTGTTTGCATCTCATATCGTTGGCTTGGACATAATGACGGCGACGGGCTCAACACCTGTCACGTTGTCCCAAAATATCTACTGTAGAAGGTGGGTCGAAGGGACTTAATTGTCTAGACTAAACCTCTGTCTACCCCTGTATTGGGAAAATAATGGTGTGGGCCCTATAATGACGTGAAGATATTTATTTAATATTGTTCGCGGGTTCGATTCCCGTCCGGGTCAGGTTGATTTTTTGAATTTCTCATTCAATACTTAACGAAATATCTATCATGGCATACACGATACTTTAATCAGTAAAAATAACAATATGAGGTCCTGCTACAGATTGTCCTTGAGGGATTTTCACGTTTATAGAAGCGGTTTTGTTTCTGTTTAAGAAGATTATATAAATAATAAACTTTCCTCCTTCGTCTAGTCTATCTATAGTTCACCGCTGAACTTCACCTCTCACAATAATCTCTATAAGTTGTTATGCTTTACATGCGATGGAGCTGTATCGAAAATTGTTTACGATAGAATCAACACGGCACGATGGCCGAGTTGTTGGGTGGTCGGAATTTCGAGTCGAGAGACCCGAGTTCGATCCCCAGATGGCAGTACCAATGAGTTTTTCAAAAACTTAAGTAACGAATTTCATCGTTGGCTAGGACATAAAGGCGGCGACGGGCTCACCACCTGTCACGTTGTCCCGAAAATATCTTCGGTGGAAGGTGGGTCAAAGAGACTTAATTGTCTAGACTTGACCTCTGTCTACCCCTGTATTGGGAATTGCGTGAAGATATTATTTATTATAGAATCAACAGTTTAATATGAGATTCCTCGTAACTCCATCAATCACGGCGCACTTTATTTGCGCCAATCGTAAGTTGAGTGATGTTTTTAGCAAATCACTCTGAAGCCATGTGTTGAAAGCAAAATGCAATCATAATTTGCGTAAAGTTTAAGGAAATCTGGGGGAATCCAAACATGAGTAAAACAAACAAAAGAAGGACAACACCTTCGAGAAAAGATAGTAAGTAGCTATCTTTTTCTCGAAGGAATACAAGGCGCCTTTGATTGCCTTTAAATTCCTTTTAGTTAGGAGTCTGAATATTTAAGTTCAAGAAGACATTATAATAGGTTGAGGAAAAAGTTTCTTCGCATTTTTAAAAAAATTAATATAGTTTATTTACATTTAACTAAAGTATGTAGGTACCACTTTGTGCGATAACTTTTTGCTACTTGAACAAGATTCCATTACTATACAAATTTTGGGTCTTCTGATCAAATTACCGCGACAATTGGTTTTGGCAGTCCTCTCGTGATGTTAACCTGACACTACCTAAAGAATTCTGGAGAGACCGAAAGAGGTAGAAATCTGAAGGTTCAAGGTCAGGAGTATACGGAGGATGCATTAACACCTCCCAGTCAAGCACTTTTAATTTTCCTCTCTTAATTTCTCTCAACTTCTTGCTTTAATCTCATTAGTTGTTCGCAGTAGAGTTCAGAATCGATGGTCCTGGCTGGTGGTAACCGCTCATAATGAATAATGCCCTTCCAATACCAACACACACACGGCATAACCTTGTTGCGAGTAATGTAGACAATTGCAAATATTCTTACAATATTATGAAGCCTCTTAAATGTGCACTAGTAATTTAGTACTACTAATTAAGATTATTTTATGAATGATAAGTGATCATTTAATTAAAAAAAATCCTTACTTGGTTTTACACGAATAAAATATTTTTAATTGTTGATACTTTTAAATATTTTATTGTTATGAAATTGTAATCCCATGCGAGATTCAGTTAGAACAAAAATTAAAACAAATAATTACTTGTATCGTTTATTTTTTGATATTCAGGCGAATTAATACATACATACATACATAACGGCCTATTAAATTCCTCTGCAGGACATAGGCCTCTCCCATAGGGAGGGTTTGCCATAATCGCCACGCTTGGCAAGCGGATTGGCCTATCTTCGCTCTGATTATTTTGGCTGATATTTTTAGAAGTGGTTATCCCGACATCTATCGCCATAACAATTGCCATAACGATATTCAAGGCTGTTTCCCTTAGTTGCTTCTCACGATTCCACCCATATCCACACGAATTAATAGTCAATAATAAAAAAAGTTATAAATATTTTCACGCTCTTCCCGATACTGGGGTAAACAGTTTTCCAGACAATTAAGTCCTTTTTGTATAATTCTGAAACTATATACATATTCTTTAAATAAGACGCCTCTTGATCTTAGCATTAATAAACCTTCAGGTATATTTTACAGGTTGTACTTTTTGAATATAATATATATGCCTAATTTATATTTTATCAAATTTATATGTTAGTATGGACGATATTATATAGATTAGTAATAATAATTAAGATTACTATTTAATAAAAATTATAATCTGGTTAGTCCCAGTTCCAGATTTATTACATGAAAAATTCGATAAAGATAACAACTTCCATCTAATATTTGCAAAATTCAGTTCGGTATGTACGGTAATATATAGTTCACGCTAGCCAAAAGACAAACAACCATTAATATAGTTCAAGGTGATGTCGCGTTGTTTGGAAAAATCTTTGTCGTCCGTCGATTCATTTTTCAAAGACAGAACAATAAATTTATTATTATGGTTGTTCAAAAACATTGTCATTAATATAAGACAGTGCAAGATATAAGAAGGCCTAACAAGTCGATATATCTAATTCTATAAAAATATAAATCGACTTTACATGACATTTGGGACTGTATCGTTTAACGTGACAGGTGTTAAGCCCGTCGCCGTCTTTATATAATTTGTATGTATTATTTATGTATTATGTAATTTGTACAAGTTTTTGTAAAACCCATTGGTACGAGCCTGCCATCTGTGGAACAAACTCGGGTCTCATGAATCGAAATTCCGACCACTCAACCACTCGACTATTCTGTAACTATATTCATTAATATTCCGTATTTGATGATTAAATTAACTTTTTAAACTTCCATTGGCATGAATTATTTTAAAGCATAAATCTGCCATCATTGCTTGTTACTGATTTTTCTTTTACTAAATACGTTTCGCGGGTTCGAATCCCATCCCGGTCAGTCAATTTATTTAATTTCTCATTAGACTAGACCTCTGGTAGAAAGAGGTCTAGCAAACAGAGATTGTATTGGGAATGGCGGGAAAATATTTATTTATTTTATTTATAAAATTAAAAAGAAAAAATTTTTTTAAAACTTCAGCCGACACGGGCGGTATGAAGATCAATTTGAATTAAAAAAAAATTTTTCTCTTTTATTTTATTACAAAAAGTTCAGCATAACTTATATGCGATAAAATCAATAAAAATTGTGGATTATTATTTTATATTAAATTTTCTTACGGCTAAAATTCTACTGCATAATACGGGCCTTACCCGTAAGAAGGGTTTGCATTAATCGACACAATTGAAAAGGTAAATAATAAAATAAAGCATACATTAGACAACTCACACTGCTGCTACTAGAACTAACTTAGAAATAACTTTAATTAATTAGACTTTTCGGTCGTGTTTATATACTCCCCTCTTCTTCGATACTAAACCAAAGTAACAAAATACAAGACCAATATTAAGTTGAGGACAGAAGCGTCTAAGGTGCGAGGAATCTGCTACTGTGACCGCCAATACGCTTGAAAAGCGTGGCGATTAAGACTTATCCTCCCTGCGAAGTAGCCAATGTCCCCTAGTGATAGATTTTTAGGGGCTGTTATGTATGAGAATAATTTAACTTTTAACTATCTTTATATTAACTTTAATGTTTTCCGATACATGAGCAACACCAAACAAAAAGCAATCGAAGAAATAATTTTAAATATGGTATCCTTATTTATATTCGATATCACGCATACGGGATAATGAAAAGGTTCGATTGATATAACAACCATACTTAAAATATAAAACCAGTTACGTTTAGCTATTTATAGCTACGGATCACGGGTTAAAATCCTGTAAGGGGAAAATATTTGTTTGTAATCGAGATATAAATATAATGTACCGGAGGCTTGGATATATATATATATATATATATATATATATATATATATATATATATATATATATATATATATATATATATATATATATATATATATATATATATATATATATATATATATATATATATATATATATATATATATATATATATATATATATATATATAAATAAAATAAATAAATATCTTCACGCCCACCTTCCACCGAAGATATTTTCGGGACAACGTGACAGGCCCGACGCCGCCTTTATGTCCAAGCCAACGATGAAATTCGTACATAAGTTTTGAAAACTCATTGGTACTGCCACCTGGGGTATCGAACTCGGGAACTATATATATATATACATATATATATATATATATATATATATATATATATATATATATATATATATATATATATATATATATATATATATATATATATATATATATATATATATATATATATATATATATATATATATATATATATATATATATATATATATACATATATATATATATATATATATATATATATATATATATATAAATAAAATAAATAAATATCTTCACGCCCACCTTCCACCGAAGATATTTTCGGGACAACGTGACAGGCCCGACGCCGCCTTTATGTCCAAGCCAACGATGAAATTCGTACATAAGTTTTGAAAACTCATTGGTACTGCCACCTGGGGTATCGAACTCGGGAACTATATATATATATATATATACATATATATATATATATATATATATATATATATATATATATATATATATATATATATATATATATATATATATATATATATATATATATATATATATATATATATATATATATATATATATATATATATATATATATATATATATATATATATATATATATATATATATATATATATATATATATATATATATATATATATATATATATATATATATATATATATATACATATATATATATATATATATATATATATATGATCTCAAAGCTTCTTTGAAAAGTGGATCCAAAGAACATGTTTAAACGTCTAACTATCCCTGCATTGGCAAAGATGTGAAAATAAAAAAATGTGTCAATTCATTTTAAATTGAATACCGTTACATGTAGAATTAGATCACAGCCCAACACCTCCAGTCTATTACAAACAATTTCTCAGTCTCGCTGTTGACAGCAATGTAAAATAACTGTGTCACACAAAAAAACGAAGCGGAATAGCTTTCAGAGCGGATTCTGTGCAAAAATTTAACGATATCGCACCACAGATCAAATAGATTTTTTTTGGATTATAAATTTAGTTTTCTTTTAAATTTTCTAGAACAAACTCAATTTAGTTTAGTATAAGTAAAACAGATACAATTTTTTATTTACAATACTTATTAACTAAAAACTACAATAATCGTATCGCGTTACTCCTCATGTCATTGTATAGTGTCTCGGAGAACGTTGGATGAATTTCCACGTTGAGTTGTTAGATTTAACCGTTGAGCGAGAAATGAACCTGCCCTCTAGTCTCAGTCATAGAGATTTATGTTAACTTGATTAGTGTATTTACTATTTGTTCACTGCGCTGGTCAAAATAATTCCAGTACTAATAACTCGCCAACATACATATGAGGGGATTGACTTGGGGGAAACTTAATGGAATTAAATATGTAAATATATATCAAAAAGATCCATGGTTTTATTAAATCCTAAACCTAAGTTTGAGATCTAAGTCTGAGACATTTATAAATTAAATCAATTCTCGCAAGAATGACGTACTACGTACGACGTGGCCAGGCATTGCTTAAAACATTTTATTTGGCAATATTTAAGAAGTTAACTACAAATTAATTTTAATAAGAGTAGCAATAACGCTGTCCTTAGTTCGACGCTTGCTTATGTAGCAGACTCCCATGCGAGGTCTTCGGCCGAGATCTGGGCGCGGCTGTCGCTATACTACCTAAGTCTCCACTGTCACTATAAGACAGAGTTACAATAACGGTAAGTAACTGAAATATCAACGCTTTTATTTACGAATTAAATTTAAAGGCGTCTATTTAAATTGTATGTTTCGCCGATCCGTGGGGAGGCTCTTACTTGCTCGGAGGTAAGAGCGTCGCCACGGATCGGCGAAGATCGCGGGTTCGAATCCCGCCCGTGTCCGTTGAAAATTTAACTTTTTTCGCTTTTATTCAATCAAATTTTTATTTATTTATTTGCATTTATGTATATGTATTCATGTAAGCTAAAATTTACTCCGATTCCCATAACAAAGAATTTTCTTTGTGTTCGAAGATTTTAATTTTTTAAAACAGTTATTCCACGACAGAAGATTGAATCGCAATACCTAGTATTACAAGCATAAAATTTACGACCCACATTTGTTTTTGTAATAGGTATATTATAGGTATAATAGGTTTGGTTTTGTAACAGGTGACTAAAAGAGCTTTGGTCACCGCAAATGAGTGATGAACTAATCATCTCCTCAAATATTTTTAAATAAAACGATTTTCGATTTTCAAACAGCATCTGAAACGTCGGGAAATAAAAATAATTTGTAAATACTAATTAAAACGTGATAAAATCCAAAAATTGTTTTGTCTAAAAATGTGTAGTATTCGCTTAAATACAAGAAATCATTATCTCCTTAAATAATAATTCAAGATTAAGCAGACCGCTTGTCAAACATTACCTATATACGGTAAATCTTTCTTAGACGACACGCCTATACCCTACAGTGAACTTTTTAATTTGACGTCAAATAACTGTCACTAAAGCTTGAAATTTCTTCACTATGTCTCAACTTGACGAAATCAAAACCGCACAGAATAATCTTAAGGAGTGTTTCTCAAAAAAATTGGCCGAGTTCGAAGCTCAACTTCACTCTGGTGGCCCTGCAAAGGATACAGTTGCCAAAGTGGCAGAAGAATTCCGCACATTCAGGATGTTCTCCATGCTCAGCTTACTTCGTAAGCAGATAAGCGAGTGCTCTCGGATGGTCGACATTATTGAGACAAGGCAGAGACGTAAGGCACTAATTTTCATGGGAGTTGCTGAATCTGAGGCTGAAAGTTGTAAAACTGTTATCCTCAACATTTTGCAAAAGATGGAGCTAAAGAATGTCACAGAATCTTGCATCGGAGTTTGCCATAGGATTGGAGTTGCCAGCAAAGATCACCATCGTCCGATTCTTGTTAGGCGGTAATTAATCTCCTTTATTATTTTCTTTATTTATAAATCTCATCACCCAGAACCTTCATTGTGCGTATCACATGTATGCCGATGACCTGCAGTTGTACTCACAAGCGAGTGTTGATAATGTGGCTGCAGCGGTGGAGATGTTTAACAGTGACCTTGAACACATTAAAAGCTGGTGTGACAAGTTTGGTTTAACTGTTAACCCATCTAAGTATCAAGCCATAATAATAGGTAGCCATCGGATATTGGGAAGGTTGGATTCAGACGCATTACCTCCCGTTGTTTTAACGGGACCTTACTGGAATGGTCTCCTACTGTAAAAGATCTCGGTTTACACAATGACTCCACTCTTAGCTGGCGTACTTAAGCCATGTACGTGAGTCAAAAAGTAACTGGAATCCTTCGAACACTCTACCGCTTGAAAAACTTTCTCCCTTCTAAGACCAAAACAACTTTAGTTCAAACTATTATTTTCCCCGTTATTGACTATGGTGATGTGTGTTATTTCGACCTGAATGCAGACCTTCTTGACAAATATGACCGACTTCTCAATTCATTCGATTCATTTTTTATCTTCGTAAGTATGATCACGTGTCTATTTATCGCTCGCACTCACAACCCTGTACTCTATCCTAACATCTCCCACTGCACCTTCCTACCTATCTTTCCTATTTAAATACCTTAGCTCTAACCACGACAGAAACCTTCGGTCATCAAACAACCTCCAGCTTCATTGTTCCATCATAGTTCAGGCTTTATCCATTCCTCCTTTCTTGTGCAATCTGTTCTGCTTTGGAATGCACTTCCTATCGAAACCAGGATGTCCAAGAGCCGTTATGCTTTTAAGAAGGTGAAAGATCAGCCCCTAAAAACTTTGGCAGAATCATCGTAATATCCGTGTATTTATGGCATTAATTATATTATCTTTCTTTAAAAAAAAAGTATTTATATGTATGTTTGTATAAATGTAGGTATATATATTTTATACTCATGTATTATATCAAAAAATTGGCCGAGTGTTTCTCAAAAAACCGCCTGTTGTCCGCCGGTTTCTCTCCCTGTCGCCCTAACCTTCGGCCGTCTGGTCTCCCCTGTCGAGGGCTTCCGTCTGGTTGGGTCTTAATATTTATTTATTATTTTTATGTATTTTTATGGGTTTATAACGTATATATTTTATAGTACTTTATTTATTTTATTTCATGTATTTTTATTTTTATGTTTATAAAAACCCAACAAGACGAGAAAATATAACAAATACCCCATAATGTAATGTAACAAACACATGTTATGGCTGACAAAAAAAATGTGCACTAAAAATCTCTATTCAGAATATTGGTCTTCTATTAAAATTACGAACGGTGTGGTGAGTGGTTGGGTGGCCGGAATTTCGAGCCAAGGCAACGATTTCGATCCCCTGGTGGCAGGCTCGTACCAATGGGTTTTTCAAAAACTTATCGACGATTAACATCGACGGCTTGGATATAAAGTTGGCGACGGGCTCACCACCTGTCACGTTGTCCTGAAAATATTATCGGTGGAAGGTAGGTCGAAGGGACTTAATTGTCTAGACTAGACCTCTGCCTACCCCTGTGTTGGAAATTGCATAAAGATATTTATAAATTTTTATTATACTTACGTATTAATAATATTGAAGCGTCTGACAATTTTTTTTTATAGAAAAGGGAGGCAAACGAGCAGGTGGCTCACGTGATGGTAAGTGATTACCGCCGCCCATGAACACCAGCAATACCAGAAGCTTAGCAGATGCGTTGCCTCCCTAAGAGTGCCCCCCTCCCCCAGAATTGGGGGAAGGGGGTGTGTGGGCCACCGGTTACCTTCACTCACCAGACGAAACGCAGAAGTTTGTTAGACTTCTACTTCACACCGGTATTCTGTGAGGTCGTGGTACTTCCCCGGTCGAGCCGGCCCATTCATGCATCATCAAAAGCTGATGCGTGACTCTACTACTGTAAAATAAAAATAAAAAAAAATTTGTCTGTCTGTCTGTTCGTTCCGGCCAATCACTGACCAATTTTACAGACAGATATCTGAAGTTATAATCAGTAACTTTGACTACTTTTATTTTTATAAAATGCTAAGAGTTCCGCGTTAAGTGTTAAAGTTAAGAGTTATCTAGGTCACACTCTTGCGTATACTTACTTATTCTGCAAAACTTATTATTATGGCAAGTTTTTTTGTTTGAAATGTATAGAGAGCAGGTATGAAACCAAAGAAGGCTTTTCACTAAGTGTTTGGAGATATAAGTGCATCAGCAAACCTTTATTTACTTTGCCAAATAGGTCAAGAGGACAGTTTATAAAACAACATCTGAAATATATCTTCGCAAAATGCAAAACCAATTACATTTTGCAAGGTGGAAAGCAAATTATTTTTTTAACTTTTGAACTATATCTTTAACTTATTTGCCAGTAAAAGTCAACTTTAGGATATAGGCCTCTTCCATGTGGGAATGTGACAAGCAAGCGTACCAAATACAGTACCAGACACATCGTAATATAAATGCTATTTTTACCTATGATAGCTATTGATGATCCCTATTGATAGTACCAATGCGTACCTAAGATAAATCTACAGATTGACTTTTATTACTGGATACTTTTTACGTCTTCTACTAATCTCAAAGTCCAAATCTAGGCACCTTTTGCTTTAATATACCTAAGTATAGCTCTAAAGCTATTATCACCCCTTCCAGTATTACCAAGGATATTTTTTATTCATAAATATTTATATTTGAAATATGTTAGAAGAATTTAAGATTCCAATCAAAATCATTCTATTATCTTCATAGAGACTAGTTAAATAAAAGCAATATTTAGTCAAATGCAAATAAAAAATTTAACAAATTTAACATGGGTGATCGGATTTCAATTCAAGGGACCCAAGTTCGATCCCCAAGGCTCGTACTAATGGTTTTTTTTTTTTCAAAACTTATGTAAGGATTGCATCATTGGCTTGGACATAAAGACGGCGACCGGCTCATCACCTGTCACGTTTTGCCAAAAATGGCTTCGGTGGAAGATAGTGTGAAAGGACTTAATTGTCTAGACCTCTGTCTACCCCAGTATGGGGAATGGCGTAAAGGTTTTTGTTTTTATTTATTTATTTAAATGGAAAATAAACGCAGCTATATTAAACAATATAGCAATGAAATTTAAATGTTATTTTCTGTATGTAAATCGTTGTTACTACAAAACGTAGCATTGAATAGTTGATACTAACTACTGCAGTTAGCCGCTGTGTAAGCAACCATTGTTTGAAATCAAAGTGCAAATGAGAGAATAGTCGTGGCTCAGAGACTCGTTATCCGACGATGCAACTAGAGCAAACAAATTCACAATTATAATATAGTTAGATCGTTCGAGCTTTTAACAGAATGATGATTGTAGAGATTGACTGATGTATGTGGTATTAAAGAAAATATGTTCACGGTTTTTCCAATACTAGGGTACGACCACCGTGGACGAATGGCGAACTCACCGGTTTTCAGGGTGTCGCCAGATCGGAGGTCCCGCGTTCGATTCCTGGTGAGGTCAATGTAGAAAATACTTTTTCTCGGGATTGGGTGTTTGTGGTACCCTCGCAGTTTCTGATTCCAAAACACAATTGCTTAAGGTTCTTTGGGTTCACAGCAACTTATGTGATATTGTCCCTATCTATGTATTTTTGTTTATATTATTTATTTAGAGTAGTCGGGGTTCTAGTGCATTCTTTGCTACCTTCATAAAGGCTTGTAATTGTATAATATGAAAAATAATTTATTCTTCAAAGTTTTATAATTTTATTTTTAAATCGCCCTTGTTGCAATATCATTATTTTTATAAATCACCATTTCGTTCCTCTGACTGCATAGATTTTATGTATCTTATCCTAGGTATATGAAAAGTACCGAGATTATCCTGTATTAATTAGAAACAAGATGATCACGATTATGCTCTTAATAATAATCCCCATTCACAGTCACATAGAGCGAGAAATATAAGCTGCAACAACGCGTCTTATCCACGTACTAGTGGGCCAGATTAATCGTTTGGAAAGATTTCATTATATTAATTAAAGTCAGTCATATTATAAGAGATGAGTAAATGATCAAATAAAGTAAATTAAATTATAATAATAGTTAATTAAAGTTGACTTACAAATATCTTAACCGTCAACAAAAGGTGCTCAAACATATAAAATATATAAATTAAGAAAAGCACTTCTAAAATGATAAAATGAAAACCGATCTTTGACAACTATATTCCTCTAATATAAATTCGGAACAAAGAGCTGTTATATCTCATGCTGTTACCACATGGTGAAAAAATAAATAAAAACAGAACAGAAAACACAAATCAAGGAAATATTTATAAGTTAAAGAACTATATTCCTTCGTTTTCTCCAGTTTCACTATGAAAATATCACGAACACGTTAATATCAAGATGGCGGGACCGAGTCCCGGATTTCCAAGATTTATATCAAGATTTACTTCTAAATGACATTACATTTTGATTTATAAGAAAAAGTAGTTAGATTTTTTTTGGTTATTCTACCACAATCTGTTTGTTGCTAAGACAATTTAAAAAAAATATGTCAGTTATTTTCCCGATTTTATTATCTCCCATCCGAGTCAGTTGATTTTTTAAATTTCTCATTAAATTAATTACAAAAATTCCAACATAAATGAATAAAATAAAGATCTACATTCAGTAATTTACGATAGCCGAGTGGTTGGGTGGTCGGAATTTCGAGTCGAGTTCGATCCCCAGGTTACAGGCTCATACCAATGTGTTTTTCAAAAACTTATCTACGAATTATATCGTTGGCTTGGATATCAAGACGGCGACGGGCTCACCATCTGTCACGTTATGCCGAAAATATCTTCGGTGGAAGGTCAGTCGAAGGGACTTAATAGTATAAACTAGACCTCTGTCTATTCATGAAAATTGAAATCATCACGCAATTCCCAATGCAGGGGGCATTGGGAATTGCGTGATGATTTTAATTTTCATGCATAGTCCCGCGTGAGATAGCCTAGGAGCCATCTCTCGACATCTCAGAACGCCCTATATGTACTATGTGCGGTCTATTCGAGACAGGTGGTGGTCCCTATCGCCACATGACGTGACTATAAAATTACATCAATAAGATATTTATCAATATATTTACCCTATTATTTACATATACTCTTCTGTTTCAAATGCAAATGGTAAACTGAAATATGTTAACGATAAAGCAGCGCATTTAGTGTACTTACATTTGCAGCTGTTTCTGAATAAAATTTTCACTTAATACGTGGACAAAATCAATTACATTACTGTGATCCTGAAATACTTGTGTTATGGATATGGTAACTTAAGGATTCGGTATGGTAAAATGGTAACTTAAAGCACTTGTATTATGGAATCAGCAGAAACCAAGGTACCACTAAACATTAAAACGCGATACAATATATAAAATGCGGTATGTAGAAAACATTAACTCATCTGGGGATCGAACCCGGGACCAGTGTATATGACACTAGACCGCAGAAGTCGTCGTAAAATAACTAATTGGAGAGTAATCTAATGAATACGTTTATTGTATAGGTTGGTAGTTATATTACTAATGATAAAAAGCTTCAGTATTAATGTCCTTAATAAGAAAATACAAAACGTTTCACAAGGTCTCGTATAGTAAATTGCTTTTAAAGCGCTCCTTCCTCGATAAAAATGTTACATCAAGGTCGAAGCTTAAACACACTTTCCTTAGAAGTGGTTTTAACAATAAAAGTTCTGAAAATTTAAAAATTACCTTTATAAGAATTTCTCAACAACAGTGATACGAAAATGCCTCGATAGATGAGTACGGGAAACGAACCTAGGACCTCGAGATGGCGACACCTTGAAAACCGGTGTTTACGCCTCTCATCCACGGAGGTCATCGACAGTAGATACATGGATTAGCTAGTTAAAGTAGTTTGACAATATCTAAACCTGGACAGAAACTGATCGTTTTCATTTACAAGAATAGTACTTAAGAAGCTGTCCAAGTCACGGAATTTTCATCTGAAACTAGGTATTATAAGTATCTCACTTGACTATCGATTGAAATACGTTTCACCAGATAATAAGTAACACATGCAAGAAAGAAAAATTCTACTCTAAATATTTATCATTAGTCTCATTGAGGATCTGAAAAGTTAATATCTTATTGCATGAAAACAAAATTTATCTATTACATTTTTTTTGTTTTGACTGAATAAATTTTAATGTTCTATCGTAAGGATACGTTGAGAAACACCGATACTAACGAAGCGTACACCAAAGTTAAGGGGTTATATTGCTTTGTTATTTCAAATTACACTTACGTCACACGCAACACTATCACGTACACGTTAACGTCGTTGGTGAGAGCGGCCCTCGCTTCCCGAAGATTTATATGTCAAGATTAACTACTAAATTGTCACTTTGTGTTTTCTTTTATAAAAATATAACCACGACTAGTTGTATAAAAACAAGTCCTATACAATGAATATATTCATAACAATTTATCTGAGTATAAAAAATCGAAATTAAGGGAGCTATTAATTAAAAATAAATAAATATCTTCACACAATATAGGCCATACAGGGGTGGACAGAGATCTAGTCTAGAAAATTAAGTCCATTTGACCCACCTTCCACAATTTAGATCGCATATATTTTTTACAAGAATACTAGCAATGGCAAATTCTTAGTATTCCTGTTAACTACTCCAACTATGCTGCGATGCTTATGTCTGGGGGGTTTATGACAATAGTCAAAAAGCTCGAATCTACGACTTTATATTTAGTAGTCCGCATCTTGAACAATTAGACTACTAAAAATATCTTCACGCCGTTCTCAATACTTGAGTAGACGACAGAGGTCTAGAAAATTACTCGTAGGTCTTTTCGTACACCGCAATATTTATTGGAAAAATATGACATGTGGTTATCCTGTCGCCGTCTTTATGTCCTAGTCAACAATATGAATTAAATATCTTCACACCATTCCCAATACAGGTGTAGACAAAGATCATGGTCTAGACAATTAAGTCCCTTCGACCCACCTTCCACCGAAGATACTTTGGGGCAAAGTGATAGGTGGTGAGCCGTCTTTATGTCCAAGCCAACGATATGAATCGTATATAGGTTTTGAAAAAACCCAAAGGTACGACCCTGCTATCCTGAAGATCGAACTCGGGTCTCTTGACTCGAAATCCGATCACCCAACCATTCAGCTACATTCATGACATTTTCTATTAGTTTAACATTGTTATAAGGCTATTATTTTCTACAACATTTAGCATTACATTAGCTTGAGCACTACAAGAACTTTGGACGCTTTGGTCGAAATAATAACAGATCTTCATGCATGTGTATCGAATAACATCAGCAAACTGTAGCTACTACAGCATCTGCCGCGACGTATGCAACATATATTGTAAACTGAATAGTACAAAGGCACCAATATAAAATTAAACAAGACTGTAAAATCATAATCAATGTAATATCATTTTAAATTGTGATTTATTTCAGTTTCTTTTTTTTATTTATGTATAGCTTAAAATCGCACGTACATGTATGTTACATATTAAATAAGTGTAAGTAATACTTAATTAATATATAGCTTACTTTGATACTTCTGACGCTGCTTTCTGGCCAGTCTAATGCCCAGTAAAGCGAGCTAATGCCTAGTCTATGATCATAAATCCGTGTCATTAGGACTTGTACGTGAACAGGATTCAGAATCGCAGCTAACTTGTACTCGTACTTTGCACATTATATCGAGTTGTGCAAAGACTACTAGTCAATGGTCTGTAAAAATCCACTGTAGGACACAGGTTCAAAGGAATCTTCTCCATAATCGCCATGCTTTACAATGAATTGGCGAGCGCAGCAAAAGCTATGGCGCTATTTAAACTCTACAGCCCGTAATTAGTCTGCATAATTTTGGTCTTATATTTTTCGAGATAGTTATTCCATCATTTATCGATAGAGAACAATATTCAGGAACCACATAAACGACCGGTAAAGAATTTCAATAAATACTACTAATATCAAAAATGTTAAATATTGAGTGTTGCCATATTACGTTGCTACATAGACGATCTCGGTGGACGAGTAGCGTGAACACCGGTTTTCAAGGGTCGCCATTTCGAGGTCCCGGGTTCGATTCCCCGTCGGTTCAATGAAGAGAGAGGGAGTCCGGAGACAGGCTATATTTTCCTCCGGGAAATAACAGAATCCAGCGATGTAATGTACAATAAAACACTAAGCTCCTTGTAACCTAATACAAGATAAAAGAGTTCTACTGATACTTAGAAAATTTATTAGTATGAACAATATAATGTTTCTTCAACTCATGCATAACACAGTCATTACTTTCTTGCTCACCTCGCTACACAGCGTACACAGGCAAAAAGCGCCATAAACGAGCCATCCATTGTTAAAGGTTACGGAATTGCTACATTTCGTTTCCGCTACGTTAACCGTGTCTTTTGTTTTATTACGATGTTCATGTTTGCTGAAAATTTTATTATCACTTCTGTTAACATTTTCAACATAATTTTCATGTAAATAATAAGGAAGTCATGGGGATCAGCAAGATGAAGTGTCAGGCTACAGCTTACGAAGCTGACAAATTACTACGGATGTAGTATTGGATGATTCCTCGCTAGATGGAGTGGCGATAGTAATTGTCGAAGTTGATGGATGCAGTGACATTACTTGCTGTATATTTATTTTTGTTCGTCAGATAAGAATCTTAATGATGATAATATATTACGTAGTGAGATGTCTTTGTAATACGTATCGCAACTAGAATTATTATTTGGATTTTATTTTCAAATTCGACGACCTCCATGGACGAGTGGCACAGCGGTTCTCATGGTATCCACAGCTTCCAGATCCCGAGTTTGATTCCTAGTCGAATCCATATAAAAAACACTTTTTACATTCTCTCGGGTCTGGGTGTTCATGTTACCTTCGTTTATCTTGTTCAATATTACAACTGTTTAATCTGTTTACTTTGGGATCAGAGTATGTCCCTAACTATGTATAATACATACATAGTCATATTTGTTTAATTAAAACTGTAAATGTTATTCAGCTTAAGGGCCTAAAAGTCTACAATAGGGCATAGGTGTCTCTCGTAACAAAAAATTACCATAATCGCCACGCTTGGCAAGCGAATAGGCTATCGCTATATCATACTTATATATATAATACCATTTTGGACCTAAGACGTCACTGCCCATCCATGGAATGTATTACTTTGGTCTGCTATTATTCGTGGAAAAGGGTAAGGTGCCGTAACCACACGGCAACGGCAAAAATGAAAGTTTTAATGACGAAGGTTCAAGTTCATTTAATTAATTAACTTGAGGAGTATCGTTGTCTGCATATGGAATTATGTATGAGGATGTTAAGAGATTTTTCTTTTTTTACGTCATTTGTGAAATAATTTTCGGGGTACTCTTTAATTAAATATTACACGTTTCAGAATAAAATAATTAGGTTTTATATACGATTACACGAATCTTTTAAAATTAATGTCTAATTTTTAAAAATTACAGCAAGCAAGTAATGTCACTGCATCCATCAACTTCGGCAATTACTATCGCCACTCCATCTTGCGAGGAGTCATCCAACACTACATCCGTAGTAATTTGTCAGCTTCGTAAGCTGTAGCCTGACACTTCATCTTGCTGATCCCCATGACTTACATGAAATGTAAATAATAAGGAAGATCATGGGGATCATCAAGAAAGAATGTTGCAAATGTTAACAGAAGTGATAATAAAATTTTCAGCAAACATGAACATCGTAATAAAACAAAAGACACGGTTAACGTAGTGGAAACGAAATGTAGCAATTCCGTATAACCTTTAACAATGGATGGCTCGTTTATGGCGCTTTTTGCCTGTGTACGCTGTGTACCGAGGTGAGCAAGAAAGTAATGACTGTGTTATGCATGAGTTGAAGAAACATTATATTGTTCATACTAATAAATTATCTGAGTATCAGTAGTGCTCTTTTATTTTGTATTAGGTTACAAGGAGCTTAGTGTTTTATTGTACTTTACATTGCTGGATTCTGTTATGACTCGGAGGAAAATATAGCCTGACTCTCGACTCCCTCTCTCTTCATTGAACTGACGGGGAATCGAACCCGGACCTCGAGATGGCGACCCTTGAAAACCGGTGTTCACGCTACTCGTCCACCGAGATCGTCTATGTAACTACGTAATATGGCAACACTGAATATTTAACATATTTAATATTAGTAGTATTTATTAAAATTCTTTACCGGTCGTTTATGTGGTTCCTGAATATTGTTCTCCATTGATAAATGATGGAATAACTGTCTCGAAAAATATAAGACCAAAATTATGCAGACTAATTACGGGCTGTAGAGTTTAAATAGCGCTATAGCTTTTGCTGCGATCGCCAATTCATTGTAAAGCATGGCGATTATGGAGAAGATTCCTTTGAACCTGTGTCCTACAGTGGATTTTTACAGACCATTGACTAGTAGTCTTTGCACAACTCGATATAATGTGCAAAGTACGAGTACAAGTTAACTGCGATTCTGAATCCTGTTCACGTGCAAGTCCTAATGACACGGATTTATGATCATAGACTAGGCATTAGCTCGCTTTACTGGACTGGCCACAAAGCAGCGTCAAAAAAGATTTGAAGAGCTAAATTTTGAGTAACAAAGGCGCATATTACGCAGAGATTTATCACCAAACAATTCTCCATTTATTTATAAAAAAAAATAAACAAAAATATAATCTGTATCTTACACGCATCAGTTGAATTTTTTTCTCTTCTTTATTTATGCCACAATATAATTTGTAGTTAGCACTGTTAAATAGGAAATGGTTTTTGAACTGAAAAGGGTATGAAAGTCATACAGTTCTTTCATCAAGAAGGTTAGGTTTTCTTGGTTAATTCTACCGCCAAAGCTTTTGATCTTTACACAGTAGGGTGGTCTGCTAAGTAAGTATCAAAGTAAGCTGTATATTAATTAAGTATTACTTACACTTATTTAACATACCTGAAAATTCAGATGAAAGGTGGAAGATAAAAAAACTTCCACCCTTCATCTGAATTTTCAGGTAAGTCATATTTTTATATATTATAAAATTGAAAAACTGGTTCGATTTGTATAATACTTATTGACTGTTTTTTTTTAAGTGTTTTGTTATGCTAACAAAAACAAAACACTTTAAAAATCAGTTACGGTTGAAACTTGTTTGTCACTGGCTGCACCCGCGGCTTTGGGCCGCCGTTTAACTCTTAATCGAAATCATAATTATTTTTATAAAATAAAACTAGCTTTACTCCTTATAACATCAGATATCTGCCAGTAAAAGTCCCGTTAAAATCGGTCCAGCCGTTTCAGAGATTAACCGGAAACAGTCAACCAGACAGACAGACAAAATTGTAAAAAAATGTTATTTTGGTGTATGTATCTTATATATATTCATATACATGTACTAATGAACGGATACTTCGATATTACAAACAGACACGATAATTTTATTTATATATATAGATTAGTTTTAAGTGAAACAATTTGCAAACGTTGCTTTACACAACGAGCACAAATTATGTTATCTTTGTTCATCATGTTATTCTCCAATATTCCTGGAATATTTCGACGGAAGTTTCTCAATTATATCCGTGTAAATTTCGTTATTATGAAACGAAAACTTTCTCGTATGCAGCGAAACTACCAACGCCTCTATACAGAAGCATATTTGCATACTAGAATGACGAACTGTAACTTGGCACTCTTAAAGTTCTGTAAGCTCGGAAATTCTAAACACCGCCTTCATTGTGTCACGTTAAAAGTTATTTAGGTACAAAAAGTCAACGTTAAAATTGAGCTGAATCAGTTAATTATTCGTCGGCTATTCGTTGCGGGAAAACCTCCCTTCAGTTCAACTACTTACACATTCTGCGAAGTAGAACTGTGAGAAATGTTTTCGCAATCACGTGTGTAAACAAAACTCATATAAAACACTTCAATAATAAGAGACACAAACTCAGCTTTCCTAGGCCATTAAAGGAAAACAGCACCTGAGAAGGGTGATTCCAAACCAAGGCGAATTTGATGTATATATAATAATAAAAAACACTATAATTTTTAGTATTAATTTTTGTCATGTCTCCGCTGATTGCCTGCCTATTTTTATTCAATTATTCGTAACTTTGTTTTTTTTTTAATTAAATAAGATTAAAAATTCGTCTTCGGTGGCAAGTTTTCACCCTACTCCTCAAAGACATCATCTCATAGTTACTCATGTACTCACGTTATCCTGCAGTAAAATTCCACTGCAGGATCTGTTGCCATGTGGAAGATTTGCCACGCTAAGCGAATTTTTTTTTTCCACAGCTTTTTTTCCATGTTGAATCTTAAGTATAGCAGGCAAATTGTACACAGCAGTGCCAATGGACAGCTTCTGTCGCCACTCTAGCAGAATACTGGCGTAAAGTAGTGGCTTCAAAAAAAGTCTAGAGTTTCTTCGATAAGTTAGGATAATATAACTACTTTCTGGTTTAAGTATAATTCCACCTTTTTCATCCTATGTTCTGCTATTAAAAACTGTAACTCACCTGAAGCACATCTAGTAAAAGCAAAAATGTTCTCTCAGTCATTGTTTGAGAGAGGTTAGGCATGGATATAGGAATATATAAACTTTATTCGACATACATAATACAATCACATACATGAGAACATGAAAATATATAGAAAAAAACTAATAATAAGACAATATAAATTTGGAAAAGATAAAAGGAATTAAAAGTAATAAAAAAAGTTTCCTGACGCTGTATGTATGTGAAGTTTAAATGGACTCCACTCAGCGTAATTAGAGTTGTAGTACGTCCGCCTCGCTGCCTCAGCTGTACTAAAGTGTTGGGGATATCTTACCGCCAAGTGAACCGCTTACTTATCGTAAAAAGAGGAAAAAGGCAATTTAAATTATATAATTAAGCTAAGTCACTACGAAAAGAACGTAAAACGAATGCGCGCATTGTTTCAAATTATTTCAAATTAATCACTTTCCCTTGGCGACATCATTATTTTACTTTCCAGAGCATTTTTAAGCCGATTGATTGACTTGTTTTAGATTTTCTTTTTATTAGAGTAGAAAGCAAAGTCACGTCAATAAAAGAGGTTACTACATTTTTATAATAAATATGTTTTACTTATATTTTTTTTTAATCTACATCTGAGGAGGCCATGCAAAGTTTTTGTGTGAAAAATATTTTCAATAAAATTTGTGGTAGACATATGGAAGGCTTTTACATAGTAGAGAGCTAAGCAGCAGCATATATGATACCTTGTATTCTGAAGTAATATATTATTACAGGCATAGCATGAACTAGGATTTTATTGCAGTGTGTAGAGATCTGACGTGACAATAACTAAACCCTTTAGAAATCATCTTAGATTCATAAAATGGTTGATTGGCTCTTTAGCCAATCAACCGTTTTATGAATCTAAGATGAAAAAATAAGATAAATCCTTTGATTTAACTTACCTGTGGTCCTTTGCAGTCTGTCGATGATCATCTGTCTCCATAAGAAGAAGCTTAGAAGTTATGGCGGTGACAATTTAAATAAAAAGCCTTGATAATATTAATGGCTAACGTCAGATGGCGCAATAATCATCCTTAAAACCAAACCAAAATAAGCAGACCAGGGCCTGAAAAATGTCTGGTACTTCGATCGTCAATTCGTTTTCTGGGGATGGCGATTATGGCAAACCCTCCCACGGGAGAGGCCAATGTCCAGCATTACACAATAACCGGCCATTACGTGTGTGCCTTTTTGTAAATCCTTTACCTTAAATTATGCAATGCATCTGCGACAGCTCTGGTGTTGCAAGTGTATAGACGTCGGTAATTTGAATGAAATAATAAAATCATTTGTAAATAAGATGTTTTGTCATCAACATTAATGTGTCTATCTGTCTCGCTATATCAAAGTCAAACTAAGCAGTTAACACGAACTAAAACTGTAACTTTAATTAACAATTTTAGTATGTTATTAGCTTGTAATTTTAGTATGTAAACGAAATTCGAGTCAAGAGTTCCAAATTCGATCCCCAGGGGTTGGGGAGGAACAATGGATTTTTTCAAAAACTTATGTACGACTAATATCGTTGGCTTGGACATAGAGACGGCGATGGGCTCAACACCTGTCATGTTGTCCCAAAAATGTCTTCGGTGGAGAGTGGTCGAAAGGACTTAATTGACTAGACCTCTGTCTACTCCTGTATAGGGAATGACGTAAAGATATTTATTTTAATATTATGATAGGTTGGCGTTTACAACTCTAGTACAATAGGTTAGATTATATTTGGAAATGTTAGATAACGTTCCATTTTTGTGACTGTGATATAACAACATTCTAATGAACACTAAAAATTAATGGTCTTAACAATTATTCTATTTACGACCAATGAACGAACGAACCAACTTTAATATAATACTATCACAGAGTGAATCAAACGTTCACGTTCAAATCATGTTATATTTATAGTATCTTTTTCAATTACTAAACAAAGGTAATACGAATTAAATATTTAACTTACATTAAAGGTATATTTAAAAGAGTAAATTGACTAATTTCCTGAGCCACTCACATTATGGGTAGTCGACTTTGGAAAATATGATATAAATAGAATATAAATGCAAACCTTCGGTCACCATCTTCAATAAAGGTTGCCTTTGTTAAAGATGGCGACCTGTGTTGTTGATACAAATCGTACTTAAGTTCTGAAAAAACTTATTAATATGAATCTTTTATGTGATTAAATTAAAGAGAAAAAAGTTGAAATTTCAACTGACACGGGCGGGATCAGTTGAAATTTTAACTTTTTTTCTCTTTAGTTTAATCACATAAAAGTTCAGCATAAATGTGCTTTAAAAATCAATAAAATTGCATAATATGAATCTTCATAATTCGGCTACTCGTCTATCATGGCTTAAGCAAAAAAAAAAAGTCGTAACTAGGTATACATAACGCGTTATACAACTGTCAATAGTGAAAACTTTAGAATTCAACGTTAAAATTACAAAACTCGTGGGTTTTTGCCGTGTATTATCGGCATAATAATTTAACACCCTTTCTTTCCAAGGATGTTGCAAGAGGCGACTAAGTGAAGAGTGTTAGAATTCGTAAAGGCAAGACAGATGCCAGAACAAAATTAAGCATTTCAGTGATGGACATCTTAAGGCGTAAGGTGTTTGGCTACCAAGCGTGGCAATTATTGCAAATTGTATAATTATTATTTATATATGTATATCACATATGCCATTATTGTATATTATTGGGATAGGACTGTATACTCTCGATTATTATTACTGCCCTGCAATAAAATTTTAACGCATATTTACCTATTCATTATTTTTAAAAGTAATGATAAAAACTTAACCAATCAAAAGCCAAAAGTAACAACAATTGTAACATATTTGCACAAAACAGAAATTCTTCTAACAATAGTATATTTTAAAATGCGAAATAGACTATCAAATTACTTGAAAATAAGAAAACAATACCTGCCTTAATATTGAAAAACTTTAATCTCTTCTGAGGTTTTATTCTTCGCAAAAGTACTTTACAATGTCCAACATTTTTGTTGCATTTTCTAGTACAGCTTTAAGAAAAAGTAGAAAATTTCCAAGAAGTCGGAGTGAGTTGAAATGTGTTTCTAACGAGAAACAAAAAAGGTTAGAAAAATGTAGAAGTACACAACTTTAAATGACTTTGTATGGAATATATTAGATATGTTTCGCATTTCATGTTTCTATAATTGCCTTATTCCTGCTTAATTGCCTTAATTATTCCTGATTGCTATAGGGTGCGAATGAAACATTGTTTTTATTATATAAATGTACTGCATGAGACGAAAAAGAGTTATGTGGACGAAATTTCGGTATAAAGTTAGTTAAATTAATATGCTACACTTTTGCTGTGGCTAGAGGCTACTTAAAATTGTTGTGAAAATAAAAAAAAATAATTTATCTTTTTTATCTGCATACGTATTGGGAATTGCGTAAAGATATTTATTTATTTATTTTATCTCACCATATGTGTGTCATTTTAAAAGTTTATCCCGTCAGCGTTATGTTCGGTACCCGTGATAAGAAAGTAATTATCCAATCTACTTGTAACAGTACCAAATGAAACAAATAACGCAAAAATAAGATGCAAAGATTTGTAAATCTTCTAAGCCTCTTACATTTCAAGTTTACTGGCTGTATTTTTTCTGAAGCATAATTTTATTGTTCATTTTAAAAGAGCAAAACCTCTAATGAAAGCTCGACGGATGTCCCATGATTCCGGTTGGGGCCAATTACCGCTAGGCATGGTTAATATCGTATTAAGTGCTTGATTATTTACTTATTATTTAAGTATAAATTAATGTTATTTTAAAAAAAGATAATTAAATATTTTTTATCTGTTATTGTTACTTTGTTACATAAATAAATATGTTTAATTTTATTTACTAATTTCATTATACAGTAGTTTACAACTCATTACTCTTGTACAATTTTTTATATTTAATTTTTTCGTGGTAATGTTTACTCCTACTACTAATCGAACTAGCTTACCTTAGAATTGAAGCGAGAGTGACTACCTATTAAGACATTGCGGTATTATAATAGTCACAAATTTTTTCACGTCCAGAGGTACTTTCAAATATTTCTTGATATATATTTTTAGTGCTTTCTGCATAAGAATATGCCAGAACCTGTTCATCCATGGGTGTCGTAACAGTCGACTAAAGGAAAAATGCTTTCAAAATATCGTTGCCTCCCGATGATCCCTCATTATTTCGAATGCAGCAGAATTCCAAATTCACTAGAATGATGACGGGCGGGGTATCTGGTGCTGTCAATCCGCTTGCCGAGGGTGACAATTATATCATACTATCCCTTTGGAGAGAGGCTTATTTCCTGCAATGGACCGATATGTATGTAACTCTTATATACACACATATGCTGCTCTACTAATTATATTTTTTCACCGCTAAGCATATGTCAAGTTCAGCAGTTCAAAATATTGTTTACATTATGTGTTGTTATCTGTTCATATTACGTATATAAATATATCAGTTATGACACTTATACCTATACATACGTACTAAAAGGAGTAGATTAAAAGTTCGCAAAGTTTGTGTGCATTATTTCAATTGAAAATTCACTCTACACGAATTGTGACTAAACTTGGCAAAAAAGTGTAAATGTTAATTACGAATGCTCTTAATTTAAAGACTCTCAAGCGAGAGATGCGTTTCAAATCAAAGCGGGATTGAGAGGGCGTTGGAGCTTTGAGCCTCAACAGCCAGGGGGCGCTTCTCGAGTGCCAACTGCTAACTACGGTCGGACTTTATCGTTGCGCTTTTAAATTACTCGTAACTTGAACTTTTTTGTTTTCTTTTTCGATTTTTAAAACAGTGCACCACTTTAAAACGCTATTTATTTTAGGCAAAATAAAAACCATTCCATAGTTAAAACGTAATTTAAATTTTCTTAATTATTTTTATCTTCGCGTATTCCCTGTATCAGGGTAGATAGAGGTATAGAATTAAGTCCTCGGCGGGCTTCGATCCCGTAACCTTTAGCTTCGAAGGGTTACTACCCGGGTTCAGTTCGTTCGTTTTTTTCTTCATCTCAAAAGATATCTAAAAAAGGTAAGAAAATTAATTTTGGCATTATCTTCTATTCAACACTGCAAGAATAATTAAATATAGATATAGGTGCAAAACAAGTTCAAAAAGTAGTAATAAATAAAATTAATATGTTGTATTTATTATGTAATAAGACAAGGTAAATTTAATACAAAAAACAAATATTACATAGGTGAAATGTGCAATCAATGCGATATTTATAGTTTTTTTTTTTTTAATTAAATTTGAGTGACAAATCATCAATTTATCCAACCAAGTCCATCGGATAGCAAGTCTAATCTGCAGCGTATTGAGTCCGCCTATACATTAAAGGTATGAATCTAAATAAATAAATAAATAAATAAAAAGAAAATATTTGAGTCGAATAAGGTAACCGATGAATGGTGAGCATCATATAGAATAACAGCTCGTTGGCACGAGAAATAGGTATCATCCTACAATTTGTTAAAAATGTAAAATATTTTTTTTTTGTAGCATCGACGTAATATCTACAGTAACATTACTTTTTCAGAATATTTAAAAATAATAAGAATGTAAAAATACATTTATACTTAAATTTTAAAACATGTTTTATCTTATCTTACTTATCTACCGATGACAAATGGATTTGCTGCTTATGATAAATTCCTACCTCCCCAGAGAAACGTCCATAATATGTTTAGGACTATTTTTGGCTTACAAAGTAATTACCTTACTTTACCTTACTTTAGGTATTAAGTTACTACACTTAAACGGTATTGTAATTTAACCATCGCGTTTGTATAGTTCGGTTATTGCGTAAGAATATATCACATCCTTTCTTCCCGTAATTGATGTAAGGTGCCCCTAATTTAATAACCTTAAAAATGCTACTATCAGAAGGGCAGATAACAATATGGAAGAGAACCAAATCAAAATTTTGCAGACAGATGGCGGAAAGCAACATTTCGCTCGCCGATCGCCAATGTTTCGCCAACGATCGCAAAAACTTGGCGGTTATGGCAAACCCCTTTTTTTGCGGAGCGGCATTTGTGATTTACAGAGGCTGTTGTCCATGTATACACGTATATGTGTGTTTGTATTTATACCGTCCAATCAGATAAGAATAAACACAAAAATAAAAGCAATAATAATTGAAATTTTATTTATTTATCTTGTCACCAAAAAAATTGTGTAATTATGTACAATAAAAATTTTTGGACTTGACCTATCGATTTAACACACATTATTATGAGCCTACTTGAGGCACCAGAGCTCTTCACATAATTCATATTACGTATTTATAGACTTTATAAATACTATCTATCTATAAAAACTATCCATGTCACAGAGTTATCTGAAGCTGCTAATAATATCAACATTTTAGATATCAGTAATGTTTCTGATACTATAAAAATAAAATAAATATCTTCCTGCAATTCCCAATACAGGAGTAGATAGAGGTTTAGTCTAGAAAATTAAGTCTCTTTGACCCACCTTTCACCAAAGATATTTTCGGGACAACGTGACAGGCGGTGAGCCCGTCGCCCGTTTTATCGTCGGCTTGGACATACCAAGCCGACGATATAACTCGTACATAAGTTTTTGCAAAACCCATTGGTACGAGCCTGCGACCTGGGGATCGGACTCGGATCTTTTGACTCAAAATTCCGACCACCCAACCACTCGGCTACGGTGACGCTGATATTCTAGAACCTAATAATCACACGCTGTCAAATTTCTTCGGCGTTGTGAGGGATTGAATATTCTTTGTCAAGATATAATTATTTCTTATATTAATTATTACGAAGCTACTACTATATTATTATATTATCTTGATATAAAAAAGAAAAGAAACTAGTCTTTCCTTTATATACTTAAATATATCTTCACTCAGGATTTCGATAATATTATTTTGTGTTGAGATTATGTTTTACATGTTTATAAAGGCAGCTGTCACTTATAAGAAATTTTGTATACATTAAAATAATTCAAAAGCCTACTAGAGGCGCAAAGCAACGATTGGTCACCACTGTATTATTATTACAAATACACAAAGAAGAAAAACAGATTATAATATAGACGTGGTGAAATAACTTATCGTAGTATAGTAATGTAATATGGTGAAGCCGAGAGACTTTTTTTCATTGCCGCATAAGGGAACCAGCTTTACCGGATTAATACCTCGCAGAATACTACTTAAATGTGTTCATACATTAACGGAGATTAGAAATAATGACAAAGAGGATTGAAGAAAGGAAAATAGACCCATCTCTTTTCGCTTCTTACCGATTTATTCTTAAGAGACCAGCAATTCTCGTACAGTTCTCGACGTTACGGATTTACATTTACATTTAACAGTGGTAGAGCATCAGCTTTTGTTATTGCATGAATAAGCAGGCTCGACCGGGGACGTACCACGGCCTCACAGAATACCGGCGTGAAGTAGAAGTCTAACAAACTTCTGCGTTTCGTATGGTGAGTGCAGATAACCCGTGGCCCACCCCCTCCCCCAATTATGGGGGGGGGAGGGGCACTCTAAGGGAGGCAACGCATCTGCTATTGCCTCTGGTATTGCGGGATTTGCCACCCTTTTCTATAAAAAAAATGGACTGTTACATGGTTAATTCTTGCCATCAACGAACTATTAGTGTTCACCGTTAACGGTTTAATAAACTGAACCATTTGTTTGTTCACCGTAAACGGTTTAATAAAAAAAGATACATCAGTGTAATATAATTATTACATAAATCACAATTTACATTTTTCATGCAAAGAATACTCGAATAAAGAAGGCATCAAAACATTTTTTAAAGCCGCAATATTACAGTCTTCGTTTCATAACATGTATAACAAAGCAACCGCATCGCGCATAGGTTATTTTCACATTTACAATAGTCTTAAATCGGTTGCAATGTATTATGAATTCTGTTCAATTTTGTTATAAATACATAAACACATATTATCAGTTCTAAAAATAGGAATACCTTAACCCACCTTAATCCCTACTTTTCTCCTCTTAGAAGTTTTTGATAGATGTATAAATATAAAAAACATTTTTTATAACTTCACACAATTTCTCATACTGGACAATGTAGAAGTCAAGAACATCGGGCCGTCTGCCGTTAAAAACTTCTTTGCTTCTTTTGTAGGCGGTTGAAGAATGTTCCCTTCTATTCACGTCTCTCCTTGTGTCCATCAAATTTAGTTCCCCTATCAAAACATAGCATTTTAAAGCAACTCAATTATGTAGCAGCAACATGAACTCAATTATCAGTGCAATTGTTTGTTCAACAATTTTTGTAAAGACTACGTAACACGAATATTTACTATTTTCCAGTTCCAATTTCATCAAGTGAGAATGCATCCTTATGAACAAAATTTTAATAAATCTAATGCATACGAATACGTACGTCGCTGCCTGAATACAAAGGTGACACCGCACACAAACATTATTTATGCAGCGTATTGTTATGCTGACAATGGCGTTTGTTTGCGCCACTACGTACTTTAAAAATAGTTATTTTTTGGTCGATTGTTCCTTTATAGTGGGTATTATGTATTTATAGTTGTGTTACTCACTTAATGGCCTGTAAAAATCAATTAAAGGACAAACCCCGTAAGATTTGACATAATCGCCAAGCTTGGCAAGCAAATTGGCGTTTGTAGTACTTAACACAGCAACTAACAAAGATCTGATTCACTTTATCGTGCCATTCATCATTTGCAACTTTCGACGACTACCGATCGCAGTACCAGACATTGTCTACTGTTTGAAGGTTATCCCGACATCTGTCGGCAGTCATCGCCATTTTCATGGCTTTTCCTTCAGTCGCCTCTTATTACATCCATAGAAAGAAGGAGGTGGTATTTTATTACGCCGGCAACACACAACACTTCATAATACATAGTTTTACGACGTAAATCAGTTTCGATGGCCCTGACAACATCAATGCTGTATACTCTTTGAAGGTATTAAAGTGTACAATTGTCCTCGTCTTATCTTTCTGATGTCTTTCTTTACGTATCTCTGCATAAAGATTCAATAAAATCAAAGGAATACAACACAACCAGAAATTACGTCATAGGCATCCTCAGAATTTATGTCCGAGATTTCTGATCAGTGTGGTTTTGATTGGCCATCTGTTACTTAATTATCCATGCATTTTATGCATAAAAATTCAGTGGTAGTTTTTTATTATTTACCTATTAAATTTCCTTAAAATTAATTAATGAATTAGATTAACTTAAAAGTTATAATGTATAATCCTACATCTTTTATTTTATATCTATTGAACACATCATTACAAAAAATGTGTTATGTATATAATTACATTATATTTTGTATCTATTTTATATATTAAAAAATATAATGCAATATGTAATATATTTTAGACATGATAGCCGAGTGGTTGGGCGGTCGGAATTTCGAGTCAAGGGACCCGAGTTCGATTCCCAGGTAGCAGACTCGTACCATTGGTTTTTTTAAAACTCTTCTTCTTCTTCTTTACAGCCTATCAAGAGTCCGATGCTGAACATAGGCCTCCCTAGAACTTTCCACATTGAATGGTCCCCAGCCACCTGCAACCATCGACTTCCCGCAACATTTTGTAAGTCGTCGCTCCATCTCGTGGGGGGTCGTCCAACTCTGCGTTTGCCTGTACGAGGTTCCTACTCGAGAACCTTTCTTCCCCAACGGTTGTCAGTTCTACGAGCGATGTGCCAAAATTCAAAAACTCATGTACTAATTGTATCGTTGCCTTGGACACAAAGACTGCGACGGGTTCACCACCAGTCACGTTGTGCCGAAAATATGGAGGGTGGGTTAATTAATTATCTAGATCTAAATTTTCTAGATCCTCTGTCTACCCCTTTATTGAGTTGCGTGAAGATATTTGTTTTATATTTTCTACTAATTATTCATATATTTAAAATCTTTGGTTCCATGGATTTAGATTTATAAACGATGTAAGGACCACCATCGTGAGAAACTTCTGTAACCAAACACTTGGAAACCATTTCTAAACAAGAAGGCCACGGATGTTGTTTTCAGCGCCGAGTAATAAGAATGTCTCATCACCCGTAATTGGCTTACTGGCTCCCTTTAACCATAAAATCAGACCTTCTTTTTGGCGGTAATACTTACGGGAGAGGTGGACATACTGCAGTAAATAAATTAAATGTTCACGCAATTCCCAACATAGAGGTAGACAGAGGACTTGTTTAGACAATTTAGTCCCTTTGACCAGCCTTCCACCGAAGATGTTTTCGGGACAACGTGACGGTGGTGAGCCCGTCGCCACCTTTATATCCATGCCAACGATATAATTTGTACATAAGTTTTTGAAAAACCCATTGGTACGAGCCTGCCACTTGGGAATCGGACTCGGATCCTTTGACTCAAAATTCCGACCACCCAACCACTCGGCCATCGTAAGTCTGAAAGGTCATTCAATAAGGAAGGACATGTTATGCGTATATTTTTGGGTATACATGGACTTCAATGAATAGATGTTGCCAACGATCCTAGCGTTAGGGAAATTTCAAACTTAAAGTGATGCGAGGGAGATATAATGAGCTGGTCACGTACGTGGTTGGGTAGTCGGTATTCGAGTCAGACTCAAGTTCGATCGAGAAGGCTGCAATCCAAAAAACACAAAGACTGCCACGGGCTCGCCTGTCACGATGGCCCAATAACAATTTTCGGTAAAATAAAGTGTAATAAAAAATATCTTCACCCCTTTCCTAATACAGCGATAAATAGAGATCTAGACAGTTAAATCCTTTGCACCCACCTTCCACCGAAGACATTCGTTGGGACAATGTGACTGGTGGTGAGCCCGATCCCAACCTCATGTCCAATCCAACGATATAAATCGTACATAAATAAGTTTTTTGAAGAAGCCAATTGTAAAACCTCTTTGAATCGAATTCCGATCACCCAACCGATCGGCTATTTTATGTATTCTTATTGACTAAAAGTATTCCCTTATTGGTATGAAACTATCCTATTCTAGAAAATTCAATTGCTATATTTTCATTTTCTACTTCTAAAACTAAATTTGTATAAAAGTATTTTGTTTTCTTATCTAATGTTAACCTTAACAACAAACAGTATATACTACATCATCTACTGCAGGATTCGCAAACTTCACAAAAAGGTCTACTTCAAGTGGATTTGCCATAATCACCGCCATCTTTAGTCACAATAGCCGAGTGTTTTTGGGTGATCGGAATTCGATCTCCATAGGCTCGTACCAATGTTTTATTTTTTTTTTAAAAACTAATGCTCGATTTATATTATTGGCTTTGTTATAAAGACGGTGACAGGCACACCACCTTTCACCAAAGACTAAAACTGCCTTTGGTGAAATTATCTAGACCTCTATCTGCTTCAGTATTGGAAAAGGCATGAAGATATTTTTTACCACGCTCTTCTAACTGCTACTGGCGTTCTAGATATTTGTATTTTAGATGCTGTCCGTCGTAGTATCGTATGTTTTATGGTCGTTGTATAGTCTTTGGACCATACCCAGTCGATTCAGCAATATTTCTAAGTCGTCCGCTACGATTGTCATGTGACGAAATATGAAGGGGAACAGGAGAGTCTAATGACTATCTATGACTATGTTAATACTATACTACGAAGTACGTGCTTTTGCATTTAATCGATATTGTGCCTATAAAGATATTTAAGTAATACTAAAGTCATCATGATATGGAAAATTAAGCAAAATCTGTTGACCGATAATATTTAGTAGTTCGGCTAAAGAACTAATTTTTCTGCAAGCACAAGTTGCAATTTATAATATTCTTAAGGAAATGTTAATGTGCAGTTCAAAATATGTTAAAGATCGTACTACGAAAACAGGTGTAAAGAAAGTTAAACTACATTGAAGTGGTATTTTAGACTATAGAATTGAACTAAACTATTATAAGTCGACAAGAGTAGCAGATATTTTAATTTGGGGTCGACTAGTAATAAAAACACTCAAAACACGTGTCACCGAAAAGGAGCATGCATGTTGAAAACACCTTCCGGTACTATCTAATTATTTTTTCATATCTATTTTTAAGTAATGTGCATTACGTGAAATTAAAGAAATTTAACGAGTTTACTTTATTTACTCTGAAAGCTCCCTCCGTAACTTTCATTCTGCTGGTTTCAAATAGACACTGTGAACAAAAGCAAAGTACAATATCTTAGTACAATTCCCAGCTACAAAACATATATCTATTTTTTACCATAGAAGCATCTTAGCTTGGACAAATGAGTTATGTGTACAAGATAATATGTATCTTAAGACAAAGTTAAGTATAACATAATTTATTATAAAGCGACAAACACACAGCAATATCGTTACAACTAGAGCGATATAAGTATAAAAGGCGACCTTATCGCTCCAACAGCAATTTGAATGTACTGAATATTAACAATAATGAGAAAAGTATATTCACATAAACAGATAAAATATTTAGCCCAAATAAGCTTCAGTGAAAAGTGTATAGAAAAATCTATTGTCTAGACCTCTGCTTAGCCTAGTATAAGAAATTGCGTTAAAGTAAAAAAAATATAAAGGGAAAGTTATTGACGAAAATATGCTAAGAAGATAAATCAGTTTTAAATATACGAAAAGATTTAGATAGTTTAACATGTAAAGTCATAGATATTTGGGCGTTGATTCATTGAATGGAAATTCAAGGGTCTTCCCTTGAAATGCCATTCCATAAGGCTTTCAAACTACCGAAGGCGCTGGAGATAACTTATGAGCGACAAGCTGAAACAGTAGACGGGGTCACGATCCTCAACACTTGAGGCAGCGTCTGAAGAGGAGGAGTAACCTTGGTCATAGTAATGATTATTAATAATTAATATTATACCGTCGTACCATAAAGAAATGAAATAAAGAAAAATTAAATAAATTAGATTACTAATTCTCCAACACAATATCAAAGACAAAAAGGTTTTTTTGTTTCATTGAAACAGAGTGGGATTAGGTTAATGGTGACAGAGGATCGTTTGGTCAAAAGTTCGTAACTGCTTTGTGTTCACAATACCTAACACAAAGCCGTCCGAAAGTACACATCCGAGAGGTCATTAAAAGCTTCAGTAATTTTATTATGTCTACATTATTTTGATCTAACATATAAAATTCCAGCTTTTGCTTTGCATGCGACTCTTTCTGCGTGACCTAGAGAAAAATAATATCTTCGCCATTCCCAATAGTGAAGTAGAGAGAGAGAGAGAGAGAGAGAGAGAGAGAGAGATCTTGGCAATTAAGTTCTTTCGACCCGCCTTTCAAAGAATACAATTTTTGGGACAACGTGATAGGAACCTGTAGCCGTCTTTATGTTTAAGCCAATCATATAAATCGTTCATTAGTTCTGGTACTGGTAGTATACAGTGTTCCTCTAAAGACTCATATTTACAAATACTCGCAATTATCTTGTTAGTAACCCAAACAAATATTTTCAGGTGCATTTCATAAGGTTTCTGGTGTAAAAGATTGAGGATCTGCACGGAACTAATTAACACATGAATGATTAGGAAATTTGCCTCTCAATCTAGAATAGTCAAAGTAGATGAAAAAGTTATTATTTGCCTCGTTTTTTTACACATTTAGCAGCTCAAAATAAAAAAAATGTATTAAATGTATAAAAAGCTCAAGGGCATTTCAGGGTTTTATATGGATAAATGTCTATATAAAAGCCTGAAAGTGAAATTACAGTCAATTTCTCTATTCTTTACATAAAAAAGTTAATATATCTATTATTATAAATTATAGTCTGTTTATCAGTTTATGTATATGACATAAAATCTATATTACTACAATATTTTAACGTTTATTTCAGTATACCAAGTCTCATTGTCCAAGTTATAATTTATTGCGGGCGTAAAGTTGGTTCATTAAAACAAAAAATACAAAATGAGCTGTCATTAGTACTAGCCGTAAAGTTAAAAAGTCTCATTAAAATTAACTTACATTTGTAAACTTGTAATAGTCACGATAGCCGAGTGGTTGAGTGATCGGAATTCGAGTCAAGAACCAGGGTCGATCCCCTGAGGTGGTAGGTACAATGATTTCTTCAAAACTTATGTGGAAATGCAACCAGCGTTCTTGGTATCATGCCACGAGGTCTATACGATTATCGTAATTTTTACTTAAAAAGTTTTGTACCACGTTCCTTTTTGTACCACTCGGCAATCGTGAGTTTACTTTTTATCTTTACTTTATCAAAACTGTACTTTGAACTGAAAAACATAACTGAGGAAAAGTTAGGGTCACTTACAAATAATAAATTGTTCCACGAAAATAAATGACTCTAATTTGACAGTGAACACATACTGACTTAAGTCCATAATTTCGTTTAGCATAAACGCTAAAGGGAATTATATAATAATGGTACTTAAAAAGTTAAAAGCTTTGTGGCTTTTTTATTATGGTATATGCAAATTCATTTCGTCACAAGCGTTTCTTTTGTATTTCTATTGTTAAAAATTAATTTTACTCACTTGCAATTTTAAAACTAACTTTTCCACGCGACTTCGTACCCGTGGAAATTGACTCCAATCTGTACTTTTTATTTGTTTATATGACTTTCATACATAAAACTATAAGACAGGTACATCTTATTTGCTTACTATTGACAGAGTACTTAGTAAGTATCGAAGAGGAACATTAAGGAGCAATTTTCGGAAATTATCACACAATTTAAGTGAATATAATAGCGGCTGCTTTTATTTTTGTTAGAGTCGATCGCCTTTTCCGGAGACGTACCACGAAACCACCATGCGTGAAGTAGTAGCCTGTACTTTTGTCTTTTGTCTTGTGTGGAAGACAAACTGAGACCCCACACCCCACACACTGACCTCTTTTACCCTTCTTTCTCTTGTTCCTTTACCCAACTTCCTTTACCCTTTACCCAAGAAAATATTGCTTATCTGTCAATAATATCTTAAGCCTGAGAAAGAGTACTGGAAACAATTCTCTCTAAAGCCTCTAAAATTTATTAATTTAATAATTTTAGATATACATACATAGGAATAAGATAAAAATAACTGATGTTTCTTCGTTAGATACTACAACAATTTGTTCATGTTAGGGCTTCTGGGGTCTTTACAAAATAAAACATACTAGATGCATGTCTCATGGCTAAAATTCCAAAAATTCCTCTAATAACTTTAAGATGTCATATAAAGACCCCTCATATTATTATTCTTTCAATTGCTATACATATCAGTACATCAGTCAATAACCAATCAGTCAAAACTGCTAGTGTTTGTTCTTGCAAATTACACCCGTAAGTTAAGAAAATAGTAACTCTTAATATTATATGGCAATTCCGTCATTTAAAAGTAAAAACCACACAATCTATAGAAAGTCGTATAAGTAAATCGGCTTTTTTAAAAACTTTATCTCTAAAAATTAGTGGCTATTACGATAAAAAACCGTTTAAAACAAACGTATTATGTAAGTTATTCTCACCACTCGAAGTTGTCGCGAGTCAGCAGTCTTCTATGTCCGGACATCAGGGGGATAAAATGTATTGCATTTCTAAAGAGTACGTACAGAATGCTAGAAAATTAATATTGATTAGATCAATTAAAGTGCGGTAACGGCGTAAGAATGTTACCACTCCCTTTCTTCCGTTGGTTTCGTAAGAGCCGAATAAGGGAAATACCCATGAATTTCGTTATGGTAACCGATAGATAGCGGCATAACCATTTCTAAAATATCATACCAAAACAATCGGACCGAAGATGGGCAGCAGCGTCTGAGGTGCAAGAGGTCTGGAACTGCAATCGCCAATCCGCTTGCCAAGCATGGCGATTATGGCAAATCCTCTCTATGAGAGAGGCCTACGCCCTGCAGTGGATTTTAACTGACCGTTATGTATGTATGTATATTGATTCGAATTCATATTTAAAACGAATTTAGATCCATTCAAGATAAGTCGCTATATGCATCCCACAGGTTCTTTTCATTGGGATAATAGTACTGTAATTTTTAATCTGGATGCCAAGATTTTTTTCATTCCGCAGTTAAATCCGTCGTTATACGTCTGATTGGGAGTAATTTACGATTAAATAAATGTCCCTTTTAACTTAAATGCATAAGGAGTCGCATTGAAAATATATCAAACTGCATCTTTTTTATTATGAAAATGGTTTCATTAACTCTTGCATCAGTTTTTAATTTTGAAGACATTGAGCAATGGAAACAGAAACAAAATCCGTTAAGTGGTTTTAGCGCCTACCTTAAAGAAACAGATAAACAGACAAGAATGCTTCAAATTATTGTTTTGAACTCAGACGCGTCTTAGGAACCTGTTCTACCTATTCTCTCTCAAATATCTTCAATGTAAATTCACAACCCTCTTACAATTTCATCATAGTATAGATTTAAAAGACATTCACAGTTCTTGCTTTGTTTGAAAATTGAAAAGTTGTTGAAAAACCCATTGGTTTTTCAACAACCTGCCAACTGAGGATCGAGCTCGGGTCTCTTGACTCGAAATTCCGACCACCCTACCACTCGGCTATCGTGACTTAAACGCTTTAATTTTGATGGCTTTTTGTTTTATGTTTTAATGCATTATCTATTTTTATATAACGGTTTGCTAAATATATAGTATGGCTTTACATAGCTATGGTAAATATATAATTAGTGGTTTGTAAAATTTTTTTACTGAGTGTCATCAACTCATTTCGGTTAGTGATACTAATGGGTTTAAAATTATAGTACGTTGAAATTTGAACCATCAATCTTCTCTAAGTTTCAAATTATTTTTCCATGAACTTTTATGGGGAGGATTGAAACACGCAATCTGCAGTCGAACTCTGCAGCGGCTCAATTTCGATATAAACTTTAGTAAAACGAAGAAAAATAAATCACGATAGCCGAGTGGTTGGGTGATCGGAATAAAAGTCAAAAGGGGGAAGGCTCGTCCCAATGCTTTTTGTTTTTCAAAGCTTAGATACGATTTATATCGTTGGCTTGGACAGCTCGCTACCTGTCACGTTGTTCTAAAAAATGTCTTCGGTGGAACCCGTGCCCCTGAAGATCATTCTCGATTCTCCGTCATGATGTCTTCTTTATCCGCATGTCTATCATATAAAAAGACAACTAGAAAGTTATACAAATTTAGGGCAGTGGAATTTAGGAAATCTGGGCAGTTAATATGAATAGAATTTAAATCTTACTTTTATTAAACTTTCAACATTCAATTTTGTTAAACTTTCAATTAAGCTCTGTTTTAGTCGAAAAGTAATCGAAGGTCATATCTAATAGAAATTCCAAAGAATGATAAAAATATAAAATATATGCTATGGAATTATTTGGTTAGGAACCTTAAACCTCTACGGAGCTTGTAATGCAATTGAGGTCATGAACGATCTTTGGTGTTAATATTAATTCACTAAATTTAGGGTTAGCTTAACACAAACTTACAACATTACGATCTTCAATATATTTTAATTAATTTATGCCCAAAATTTACAATACTATAGGTCAAAAAGAAATCTCCCAGCATATTTAAATATTAATTTTGTTTTATAAAATTATCAGATTTTACAAAACAACTAGAAATTTTTTTATAACAAAAAATATATAAAAAAAATACAAATGCTTTTTTAAATATTTATCCGAACAAATACCCAGCGACGTTTCATTTTTATTTGCAGGCTACATAAATAATTGTCCCAAAGGACTACAACACTCGCAGTGCCGTGGCCAAGCAAACGTTTTTCCACTTCGTCATAAAACCGACAATTATTGACATTTCGTTATTACACACTACAAACAAAACGTTTTCAGATATCATCCGTTACAGGACATGATATAGCTCGACTCGATCTAGTACAGGATCTTTCATATAAAATTGTTATGTATCAATTAAAGAAAATTAAATGGTGGTAGGTTAAAATACTCTGTATCAATTACAAAAATGTGTTAAGAATTTTTTTTATCAATTAAAGACTAATGACATCTTGTATTTACGCGAATACTTCACATTTTAAATAAAACGATTTTAAATGAAACGTCGGCAAATAAAAATAGATTGTAAAAAAAACTAATTAAAAATGCGATAAAATCCGAAAATCGTTTTATTTAAAATATGTAGTATTTGCGTAAATACAAGAAATCATTATAATTAAAGACTAACTTTTTTCTGCTTTCATATTTTATTTTAAGTGCCAAATAAATGTTTCTTTCGTCTTCCTTTCTTTTTTTTTACCTTAACTAACTATACTGAACATAGGACTGGTCTTTTTTGTTGTTCAGTTGTCTGTAGGACATGCGATACTTCAGTAAAGACGGTTTGCCATTATTGCCATACTTGGCAAGCGGATAGGTGATCATAGGTGGTTGCCACCTCGTACCTTTGACCTTGTAGCGTCTAAGGTGTGACCTGTGAAATACCAGAGCGGTGTCTGGTATTTTGTACAGGTATAATTTTCACATGCCGTTAAATAGTTATGTTAATTTATGTATACATTTTTCCATTTACATCGTATTATTAAAAAACCTTTGCTGCGATTTTTATAAAGATGTTTGCTATTATAACTGAGGCCCTCCTGTCATGGATAAATTATCATTAATTAGTATTGGAATTATGTGCGTAAATTAATAAAAAATCTTTATGCATATTCCCAATATTGAGACAGACAGGGGTCTAGATAAGAGGCAATACGGGAGCACGTGACAGGTGGAGAGTCTATCGCCATCTTTGTAACAACGGTACAATATAATTACACAGATAAATAACATATACATATAAACTCCATAACTTCAGTACAAACATTCATATTCATCACACAAATGTTTGCCCTACCGGATTATGAACCCACAACCCTTAGTTGTGAAGGTAGGGCTACTAACATCTAGGCTATCTTTACACATTCTACAATAAATACGTAGTTATAGCTTTATATTTTTTTTCAAAAACTTGTTATAAATTTATGTTTGTTGATTTTTTAATTTTACGTTTACACTCGATATTCGTGCTAAGATATTATTAAATAATCAAAATCATCACCCCGTCTCTACATAGCGTAATGATATGTCTTAGATATTTTCGGGATAACGTGACAGGTGGTGAGCCCGTCGCTGTCTTTATATCCAAGCCAATGATATAATTCGTTTATAAGTTTTTTAAAAAACCTTTTGGTACGAGACGCCACCTGGGGATCAAACTCGGGTCTCTTGACTCGAAATCGACCACCCAACCACTCGGCTATCGTCGGCTATCGTACAGATTATCGATACTTCATTAAAGTTATATTTAATGTTTTTCTTCCTTCTTTTAGTCTATTGAACGTATATAGAAAGTTTACTGACAATATTTCAATCGAATTTAATGGTTACTAATTTATCATGGCGTCAGTTTGACGATTAATTTCTTTGTGGTATAGTCAATTGATATATTGTAAATTTATTTTGGATATGGTTTTCATTGCGGTGTCACTTTCAATGATAGTTATAATAAAAAATTAACTTTAATTATATTGTGATTATTTGTTTAATAAAATAGCTACTAACGGTTTTAATATTAGCAACTAAAATTGAAAACTGTTATATTTTAATAAAAATAAAGATCTCTAAAAGGATTAAAACAATACGAAATTTGGCAGGGACGTAAATTACTTCATATTATAGAATTAATACACAATACTTTACAAGCCCTTCCAACAAAATTTATGACAACACTAACGTAGCTACCGTTAGTAGTTCATATATAAAAACATTTCTTAGTTAAGTAAGGATAAGGTGAAATTATTTTTATAAATACACTAAACAATAAGGAATACATTAGGTACTTAGTAGGAAAGTTTGTGTTACATTCACGAAATTAAACGTTTTGAGGTCATGTTGTACAAACAGAAAAACGTAAAATATGACTGCGGTCGATCATCGTGCGACGATGTTTTGTTGTCGAGGACAAAGTAACTTACTAAATAAAGCAAATTATAACTAACAATTGTTCATTAAACAAAATAAACTAAATTAAAACGCATTTAGCATTATAAACTATAAAATTAGCATTATAAACAATAAAATTATTAAAGTAATTTCTTAATTTTATTTTCTTCTTTTTACAGCCTTTCAATGGTCGAGTATTAATATCATCCTACACTGATCTAGTATAATCCTGCACAAGGTTGTCCTGAAATATCTTCACATCATTTCCAATAAAGGGGTAGACTGAGGTGTAGACAATTAAGATCTTTCGACCCACCTTTTACTGAAGATATATCTTGAGACAACGTGACAGACGGCCTGCCTTTATGTCCAAGCCAGCAATATAAATCGTACATAAGTTTTAGTAAGAAAACCATTGGTACGAACCTGCCACTTGAGAATCAAACTCGGGTCAGGTCTTCAAGCTATGTGGCTGGTCCAATGCCACTTCAGAGTGTTTCTTCATTGCGGATTATTATTGTTACTAAATTTTTTTATCAAGTCTAAATAACGTCACTAATATAAAATGCAACTAGCATTAAGGGAAGTGCTGCCGTAAGTGCTGCCATGTTATTTTATACCATTTGCAATGTATATTGAAGTGTCTTGGGCACAGAATCTATACATTTTATTAAATAGCTTGGAAGGCATTTGATGGAATGTTTCCAGTTCAACGTTTACAACGTAGCAGTCCAACCAGTTTAATGGACACTTTTGTAACTGAAACTACACTTTGATATTTTATTTTCCATCATTTCATTCAAATATTTAATTTTTTGTGACTTTTTATTACTTATTCTTCGCAATGTGATACGCTCGTAGCATTTCGGAGCGTAAACGTAGCTCCGGTCCGGTCTACGGTCATTCTTTATCCGATGTATTTTAACAATGCTGATTTCTTTAAAAAAAGTAAATCAAAACAAAGCTATTTTACTCTCTCATACTTCCCGTTATTTATTATACAGACATTATATCGTTCCCGATCTATCTCAAAATTTTCTCAATAAATTGGAGTATCTTCTTAAAAGTTTCATGTGATTTATCTTCGGTCTACGTAAGTATGATCATATTTCTTTTCATCGTTCTAAGCTTAAATGACTTGCCATACGTCAAAGGGTAGTGTCCAGAATTTTAAATGATTCAATGTCACAATCCCATCTCAGGAATTATTTTCATAAGAATATTATCTTCATTAGAATGAAATAAAGAAGAAGAGGTCTTTAGTTTCTCTTTTACTGTCCAGTCCACGCTCCTCTGAAACGCTCTTCTCCATGATGTCAAAAAAACTCCGAATCCGAAAAATTATTTCGTACCACAAGTTTTTTTAACGTATTATTATCTCCTCAATATCACCTATTACATAGAATTCTTAGTACAGTAGTTATTTATGTATATGAATTATTATAAATGCTACAAAATACATAAATATTATATCTATAATTTTTCTCCTATTTTTGGCTTTTTTCTCAAACTACAATATAACAAGCATATTTAAATAAACGTTACAAAAGTAAGTTACTTAGTTATTAAATCGGTAGAGATATATTCGAATTCTCCGTGACTGACGCAAAGCTTTTATTAAATAGATGTTTTATGATAACCTGCCTTAAAATTTGAGTTCGTCGATCTGCGGCAGGCCCATTGCCACTTCACCGCGCGGATCTTCACGGATACTTTTTGTTGTGTCAGTTCTCCTGCGGATGCCTGCATTACGGATTCTATCACGCAGGGTTAAACTAGCTAACTGTTTCCATAGCACACTGAGCTTCTTTTTTTGACCATCAGTGAAAGACCACTAGATCCATAAATCATTACTGACAGGAAGCACCGGTTGTATATCTTGGTCTCAATATTTTAAGGTATACGAGGTATTCGTACTCCATTCATGTAGGAATGAAATGTTACGAAACGTTACGTAACAGAAGCTCAAAAATTTATCGTAAACGACTACCGCGTTACGGAGCTTCATGATTTATAGACAACAAGGAGTTATGCGAACAGGTAGAAAATAAATATTAAATGTATTTTTGTGTTTCGTTGCCGTTTGGCTACGCTACGTGTAAGAACATACAACCCTTTTCTTTCCGTGAGCGTCATAAGAGGCGACTAAGGGAAAAGGCTTCGAAAGATGGTGGTATAACCATCATGAAAAATACGAAAACGAAATTTAACGGACAGAAATGATGATGAAATGATTGGCATAAGTGTCTTAGTTGGCAAGGGGTCTGGTATAGCGCTTGCCAATCCGCTTGCCATTATTATTGAAAATGTAAAAACTTGAATGTTTAGATCTTTTTTACTTAATCACCCGAAAACGGTTGAAAGTTTTTGAATGAAATATGTACAAAACATAGAATTAAGTAAGACAAGTACCAAACATACATAGTTTGTACCTTGAATTAACAAATAACAAATGGGATACTGATATGTTTGTGAATGCAATGAAACGACCGCTGCCCTCGTTTATTACTGGTTGAATGACAGTAGTACACATGTATATATTTAATCCGTGAAAATTCACGGTTCTTGTAGGAGATCTTAAGCATGATTGGAATTGACGCTTTTTGGTTTATAGTTTTGCGGTCCGGGAAAGGAAAAATGCTGTTTTTGAAGCATTAAAATTTTCCCTTACCGTCTTTACTTTTATACACGACTCTAGGCAGTAGTACTTTCCTCTCCCACCTTAACTTGTGTTAAGTTAAGGTGGGAGAGGAGATTTGAATATTTGGGATATCAGTAAAATCATCTTGATCTCCAGTGGTGTCACTAGAGATGAAGTAGTAATAAATAAAGATTTTTTTATAAATTACAGAAAGGGTGCCAAATAGCTGAATTTTAAAATAAAAAATACTAATTATAACTTCGCTTTAGCTGGAAGACTAATTAATAATAAACCTGTTGTTTAGTTTTATTAATTAAAAATGTTTTTATCCTACATAATGGCAACTGATAGAAATTATTTGATAAAATAAATAAATTTTGCCAACAATTCATTAGGAGAACGAATGAATGAATAGGCGGATTATGATCTCCATCATTTTGCACGCCTGGTCGGATTTCAATAGTAAATTATCGGTGAAAGGCTTCCAGCTACCTCCATATTTAATAACAATCGTTTTAGTTAAATTGAATTTTAAATTATGTAGATACTGTAGCGCTATATGAAATATTAAGTATAGAATTTTCACCTTCCATTTGTTTTTTAATTTGTTTGTTATTTAGTGTGTCTTGGAATTTGAGATGGAGTAGCTTGAATTGTATTGTAATACAAAAATATTATAAAATAGATTTTCCTGTAATTTTGTTACACTTGTGTTATGAAACCGGATAACCTTTGTTTTCGACGAATGTTCCACCTTTGTATTTTTCCGGTTCCACACACGCAGTCCCGTATGGAGCACCTCACCTCAGAGCAAGTGACATCTTGAAAACCGGCACATATGCTGTTCGTCCACGGAGGTCGACAAAGACTATACCGCTTTTCAGCCATTTAGCTTTTCAGGTGGGTGTCGCAACAGGCGACTAAGGGCAAAAGTCTTTAATACCGTAATGATATTACAAATTACAATAAGAGTTGGCGAGTAATACGTTCTTAGATAAGAGGTTTCTGATATCACGATCGGAAATCCGCTTGCCAATAATTGCAATTATGACAAATCCTTTTCACACAAAATGTCTTTTACAGGCCATTGAATCAGTAACGTTAACATATACATAGTTACTTTTTCTTTCTTCACACATAATAAGGATGCTTGTCCGGATACAATTTTTTTTTACTTGTCTAAAGTAATGATTTTTACCTTGGATAAGTAAATAAATAAATACACATACTGACAGGAACAACATCACATACATTGCTCCGATCCCAATGTAAGAGGCTAAAGCACTTGGGGTATGGGAATTGGAAACAACGAAGGCACCACAAACACCCAGATCCGAGAAAGTGTAAAAAAAATGGTTTTTCTACATTGACCCGTCCGGGAATCGACCCCGAGACCTCGAGATGGCGACACCTTGAAAACCTGTATTTACACCACCACATCCACGGAGGTCACCAAACACTCCAGAGTGACAAACACACCACGGTATTTATAACATTCCAGAGTATCATTGTATTATACATTCAAATTCGTAATACTGACAAAGAAACATTTTTGTAGCTCTACGTAATAACTTACCGATACAGTTACGCTTACTGAAAGTAAAAAGAAGACCTAAGATATAAATGGTTCATCAATGTGTTACATAACGACAAGCCCGCAAATACAAACTGTGTACATTCTGGAAAAATTGTAGCCTATAAATACCTATTATTTGTTAATGTATTGTTGTGTGATGTAATGTAATTTAGTATAAGGTGCCTAAATAATTCAACCCCATAAGCCGGATATTCTTGTAAGAAGTGCCCACAGTCACAAGAAAGTGGATCAGAAATTGCAATTATGCTAACTTATAAACCCTCATTAAGGCTGCCGTTTCCCCACTAATGTGTTATCCCATCATTTAATTTTGGGTTAGATTAGATAGGGACAATATCATATACATTACCCCCATACCAAAGTAAGAAGCTAAAGCCCTTGTGTTATGAAATCAGAGACAACGAAGGTGCTAAAAATACCCAGACCCGAGAAAATGTAGAAAAAGTGATTTTCCATATTGACCGGTCATACCCAGAACCTCACAGCTGCAGACACCATAAAAACTGGTATGTAATCCACTCATCCACGTAGGTCGTCTGTAGGATTATTCTGTGGAATTTAAGATCTTAACTTTCAATTAATATTTAGAAACAATTTTGTCAAATGGTTCATAATTTCACAGAAGAAGGGCTGGCAAGATGGCTATTTAAAGAAAGAGCCCTTAATAAAAAATAATTATACGTTATAAAATAAATAAATAAATATCTTCATGCAGTTTCCAATAGAGGGGTAGACAGAGGTCTCGTGTAGACAATTAAGTCCCTTTGACCCATCTTCCACCGAAGATATTTTCGTGACAACGTGCCAGGTGGTAAGCCCGTCGCCGTCTTTATGTCCAAGCCAACGATATAATTCGTAGATAAGTTTTTGAAAAACCCATTGGTATGAGCCTGCCACCTGGGGATCGAACTCGGGTCTCTTGACTCGAAATTCCGACCACCCAACCACTATTTTACATACATAGATAGGGACAACATCACATGTATTTCTCTGATCCCAAAAGTAAGCAGCTTTAGCACTTGTAATATGGAATCAGAAACAACAAAGGTACCATAAACACCCATACCCGAGAAAATGTGAAGTGTTTTCTACATTGACCCGACCGGGAATCGAACCCGGGACCACAGAGATGGCGACACTTTGAAAACCGATGTGTACGCCACTCGTACATAGAGGTCGTCATTTAGGATAAATTTAATCTATAAATGTAACTGAGTAAATTGTCTGTGAGTAGCTTGTGTGTGTGTGCATGTTTGTACGGTTTCTTTTAGTTTATTTTCTTACTATAAATGGAATAAAAGTGAATCCGATTTTTTCATGTATGTAAGGGAATAACCAGTATATAAAATTAGTTTTAGAAATACGCTTAACAATATAAGCTTTTAGATCAATAAGTTATATATTTTCAGCATGCAAATATACTTGATGGTAATAAAGCATGAACAATGAATAATTTTCTTTCACTGAAAAAACATTTCTTTGCATAAAGGCGATTTAATAGCACTATTATATCCCTTAAATTGAATATTCTGCGGTTGTATTATGCAAACATGTAGACATAAACATGAATGTCGTCGATCTTTGCGCTACGACGCGGCTCGTGGATTGATGAGCATTGAAAAATATGCGAATATTTTTGTATTACAGCTTTGTTACAGCCTTCTCAAGTCAACTATTGAACTTTTAAAAAAATCATCTTGGACCATTGGATTGTCCTACACACGTTTGCAAACACGTTGCCCAGGTAGTCACTCGTGAAACTTATTTCTCAAATTTATAAACATGTTTTGACGACCTCCGTGCACGATAGATTTAAGCACCGGTTTTAATGTTGTCCCCAGCTCTGAGATCCCGGGTCAAATTCCCGGATGGGTCAGTGTAGAAAACCACTTTTCTTACAGTGTTTCGGGTCTGGGTGTTTATGGTACCTTGTTTGTTTCTGATTTTTGAGCTACTTACTTTGGAATCAGAGCAATGTATGTGATGTTGACCCTAACTATGTGTGTATTTATTATTATAAAATAAGAAAAGAAATTTTTTCCGGTCTTCGAACTATGTTCGATCAATTCCTTCGATTGATCTTTACGACTATATCGGTTGGCATAGTTACACTGCGATCCTTCACATTGCTGGTCACAGTTGTCGCCAGCAACGCCGATAATAGTAGACGGAGACACCAAGTATAGCCATTTACAAAGCTCTAAGCAACTTCTAGCTCTCTCTCTCTCCTCTCCCTCACTCTCTCTCTCTTTCTCTTCAACTCTTCACTTAAGTGAAAACCTCATTAAATTACTGAAATCGCGCACTGAACGGTCTGGGTCCAAATCGATACGTAGTCTGATAATTTCAAAATACATGTTTAATTAGATATATTCTGAATATTCAAAAGTGAATAGATAGGAAAAGTTTTAATACTGTTACTACAACCCGAGGCAAAAGTTGTAATCCAATTAGAATTGGATAAACTTTCTTTACCTCTGATATTTGTCTATTTACATCTTCCGGCATTAGCAGACTAACCAAATTTGATACGCTTTTCTCTTCTATTTGTTGTTTTACCGCACTGTTTTAATTTTACTTTCATTCAAACTGTATAGCGACAAGCTTACCACTTGTCACGTTTTTGAAAGATGGAAAGGTCTTAATTGTCTAGACCTTTGTCTACCCCAGTATCGGGAAAATGTGTGAAGATATAAATAAAAGATAGCGCTTTAAGAGCAAAATTTATCAGCTGATCGGTTAAATAGAAACCGGCATTCGTGTAAAATAAGATCAATTTTACGTAGTTCAGAGGTACAGGATAGTTCTTTTGGCCTAATTTAGACTATAATTTATCTGCTATAACTTGTTGGTACAAGCATTTAGAGGATAGTTTGAGACTTCTGTTTTTAACGCTGAGCTCCACTACCAGCATATTGCGGTCTCCATCCATCATTCAGTAGCACGGAAACCACACCATACTGAACATTCTGACATATTCTGACACACTCACACTGAAACATTCCTGAACTCTCACTAATATGATACGCCCTAAGCAAACTCCACTTGTACTGATATTAAAACGTTAATTCATCAGATCACTTACCTATCGAAGTCCGAATCGCAAATCAGCTAAGCGATCCGGTCCACTCGGTTATTGAATAACCGGTTACAGTGCCATCCATCATGCCGTTACCGTTCGCTCGTTATCTCCGAAACTCGGCAAAAGTCGCGTTGTAAGAGCAATCTCATCGAAAGCTCACCCTCCTATTTCATTAGTTGAAGTAACTTAATGTCGTAATGTACAGTTGGGGAAGTAAACAGGGAGAGTCATTGTTCGCGGACGAACAATCGCTAAATTAATTTCGACATGTGTATGAAACATCTTAATACAGTTAATTGGCCTTATAAGTTTGGTGCTTCAATGCTGCGTATAATAATTTTGACCTGTTGATTAAATTGTTCTATATTTTTATTTCAATATCATAAATAACAATATAAGTAAGTGCCTAATGTAATTTTTGACTTGGTTCTTCGAAAATTCATGTCTTAACAAATTATTCTTGACTAGCTAGATAGAACAAATCACCGGCATTTAATCGAAGGGTTAAATGGTTAGGGGTACATACCACTTCACCGCTACTATTTTCATCATTTTATTCATACATGTTCTTCGATATTTACAAGCACTGTTTAATTTTCCGAGCAATTTGCACACATGATGTTCAAAATATTTACAAAGCTTAACCAATTATGTAAATTTTACAATTGTTTTGTCAGTTGTTTTAATGACTTTTGCTTTGTATATCTTCTTCACTATTCTCTCTTCGCTCATCCGTTCGACCTGCCCGGACCATCATACTTCTTTGCACCTTACAAGAATTAGTTCATTGCAACAATTTCAAAAAAAAATGTCTTTATAATGTATTAATGTTAAATAAGTATAAAAAAAATATACTTTGTATTGAATGAGCTTTGTAATAATATGTTCGTTCACACAACAATCAGCTAAATATCATACAACCAAAAAGAATTTGTCAAATTATTGTCCACTAAAATTAGGCAGTTTGTAAACGCGGGATAAACATGGGGGCGATTTACTTCGTTACGAACTAAATGTGGGTCAGGGATAGGAATACGAAATGCGTTGTAACAAATACAGGACAGTAAGTTTCAACCGTAAACTTTCAATATTTAAATAATGACGATGAAATTTAATTATTGCAATACGTCAAAACAATAAAAAAGCGATAACGTAACTAGATTTCTTATATAATGATATCTTGTATTTAAAAGTCACAATAGCCGAGTGGTTGGGTGGTTGGAATTTCAAGTCGAGAAACTCGAGTTCGATCCTCAGGTGGCAGGCGTGTACGAATGGGTTTTTCAAAAACTTATATACGAATTATATTGTTGGATTGGACATAAAGACGGCGACGGGCTCACCACCTGTCACGTTGTCACGATAATATCTTCGGTGGAAGGTGGGTCAATAGGACTTAATTGTCTAGACTAGACCTCTGTCTACCCCTGTATTGGGAATTGCGAGAAGATAGTTTTTTATTTTATTTAATAAATAGGTAAATTTATTTATTTATTTCAATGATACTGCCATTCGCGTGCCTGTCCGGTATGTATATCATATATTAATTTTTTAATCTTCACGCATTTTCTCCATACGGGTTAGACAGATTTTCAGACTATTAAATCTTTTCTTATTTATAGTGTTACTTATTCCTATAGATACATATTTTTGAACGTCATTTTTTGGATAACGTGACAGGTGGTGAGCCCGTCGCCGTCTTATTGTCTAAGCCCACGATATAATTCCTACTTAAGTTTTTAAAAAAACCCATTAGTACGAGCCTGCCACCTGGGGATCGAATTCGGATCTCTTGACTCCGAATCCCGATCACCAAGTCACACGGCTATCGTGACTATTATTATTAAAGAAAGCGAGACTCACAATATTTATTCAGGCACTGCCAGTAGGCATCGACTTGTACAGCGTTCACTTTTAATTATAACCTTATATGTATTATTTTTTTATATCTGAAATTTAATGGAATCTAAAACTCAAAGATTAAACTTTGACTTTGACATATTTACTGTTACAGTTTCATAATCTGCTTTAATTTTAGCTTTTACTCACCGCCTCCCTCGCGTTAATATCTATAAAGAACTGTCAAAATTATTATCATTATCATTATAAAGCAATATAAATAATCATGTAATAAATTTATTTCCGTCATTCTTAACCAAAAAAAGATCTGATGCTCTACTTAATTGAATAGTGATTTGATCGCTGATATTTAAAAACTGGACCTTCGTTTCCTTTATACTCGTACATAGTGGAATGTTTAGCGTCAAAGCGATCTTCATAGTAACCTACATAGATAAAACGTATATAACGGTAACCTAATTTTTCTAACAAATAACAAAATGGCTGCGTATGTCTAATAAAGTTTCAAAGGGATCCACGTAGTAATCTAGATTTTCTAATAAATGATGCTGCAAATAAATGACAAGTCAAATAATGAAACTTTATAGACAAATTTTCAATGTTTTGGATTATATTACTGTAATTTTAGTAGGAATCTCTAATTTAAAAAGTATAGACTATGGTACACGCTAATATTGCAACTTCGTATTCGGGAAAGAATTTTTAAAATCGGTTTTCTAATTTAAGTGTTACCTCAATACAAACAAACAAACTTACTTTCCAGTACCTGTATTTTTAGTTATATCTAACTCCAACTCGTGAATTGCAAACAATCGGGCCGTGCCTTAAACTGCGTCTTAGCTAATAATGACGAAAGCAATGTGCAAACTGTTCACTGTGTTAATTTTAAATTGTTGACAAAAATCTATCCTGATGACCAATTACAATACACAATACTATAAATGATAAATAAATCTTCTTCTCGCAATTCCCAATACAGGGGCACACAGAGGTCTAGTTTAGACAATTAAGTCCCTGTGACCCACCTTCCACCGAAGATATTTTCGGAAACGTGACAGGTGGTGAGCCCGTCGCCGTCTTTATGTCCAAGCCAACGACGTGATTCGTACATAAGTTTTGAAAAACCTATTGGTACGAGTCTGCCACCTGGGGTATCAAACTCGGTTCTGTTGACTCTGAATTCCAACCACCCAACCACTCGGCTATCGTGACTCTAATTATTTTAAATTATATCAATCAATATAGAAATATCGAAAATCAATCCTGATGACCAATTACAATGTACAATACTATAAATAGTGAAACAATTTAATACGTACGTTCTAAATCTTTATATTTACATAATCTTTAAATTTTCACTCTGGTCGAAGAAATTAACAAAAAGAAACTGCTATTTAAAAAGTGACTTATATTAATTAAACAATCATCATCTTTCAATCAAATCTGTCAAAAAACGACATGTGTACAAATAACACGGGGACTTTCTCGAGGGATGCCTATCGACCCGATATGCTTGTAGGTATTAAGAAATCGGGGTTCAAGGATAATAATCGTAGAAATATCAAACGTTTTTAGTGGCCATGATCAGGGGAGAAAAGAGGGGATCTGTCTTAGGTTTAGAAAAGCTTACTTTGATCTCTTCCGTGAAATACTCGAAAAATGCCTTCCACGGATCAATTAAAAGTATTAAAAATTAATAAAATGATTTCGTATCCTATATCGTTTTCGCCTATTTGTTATTCTTTGAAAGATATATAATATCTATAATCTCGTCTTATATATAAAATTCCCGTGTCACAATTAGTTACCTTACTCCTCCGAAACGGCTCAACCGATTCTCATGAAATTTTGTGTGCATATTGGGTAGGTTTGAGGTAGGTCTATTTTTCACCCCCCTAAATGTTAAGGGTAGTCCAACCCTAATTTTTTTTATTATTAAATATTATTTTTATGATATCAATAAAAATACATAAAACCCACAATTCTCACCACCCTACGATCAACCCTTATTTTTATATGGCAACACAACGTTTGCGGGTTCAGCTAGTATATTATAAAAATTATAATAAGATACAACACAAATATTATGAGGTAGGTGTGGGTAATATATAAGTCCTGTTGGGTTTTTTTCCTGAATCCTCAATGAATTTTGGTCCTGAATTTCATAGCCTTTTGATTTAATTTCAAAACTCTATTCAAATATCTACTATGCCTAAATAATTGAATCCACGATAAACATACTAATGATAATTTTAATAATTCTAAATGATGTGTTTCATTATCATATTATAGTGATTATATCTATCGTGCAAGGAAATTTCAATGTCAATAGACAGTAGAAATTGTATAACGTGACCACACAAAAGTGAAATGATCCGAAGGCAATATATTATTAACTGCCCAGACATATTGAAAGCCTTTCAAACATATCTTTCAATGACATGAAATAGACAGGCGTTTGAAAGACACTGCATTTTATTGGCGTGCAATCACAATAGCTTCTACACAATCATATATAGTTTATAAATAATAATGAGAACTATCTAATATGTAAAATTCTCGTGTCATGGTGTTTGTAATTAAACTCCTCCGAAATTAAAATCGGTCGAGCCCGATTTTCGTGAAATTTTGTGTACATATCGGTTAGGTTTGCGAATCGGAAATCTATTTTTCATCCCCCTTAATGTTAAGGATGGCACACCCCTATTTTTTAGACATCACTTTTTGTCTTTATTTTTTTATGATACAGTGTACAAAAATACATACAACCTAAATTTTAACCCTTCTACAATCAACCTCTATTTTTTTACATGGCAATATAAGTTTGCGGGGTCAGCTATAAAATAAAAAATAATTTTGGACTTTCAACCACAACAAGGGTTTTCTAACTAAATGTATAAACGAAAAACGAGCCCGTTTCTTGTTTTAAAATTTTTGGAGTTTTTAATATATTTTGAAATTTCGGAGTTTTCGCTACTCATACACGGAGAACGTTCCATGTATGAGTAGCGTACACACAGGTTTTCGGCGCATCGCCAGGTCTAAGGTCCCGGGTTCGATTATCGATTACCGACTCGTGACAATTTATAAAAGTAGAAAACCAATTTTTCTACAATGTCACGAATCTGGGTCTTCGTTGTTTCCGATTCCATAATAGAAGTGATAAGTTACTGTAATATTATCTCTTTCTATTTATTATTTAATTATATTTTTTTTTAATTTTGCCCTATTTTTCTCAGTCTTGGGTATTATCCGAAAACAAATGCCGGGAAGGCTGTTATTAGACTAGGGGCCGAGAGCGGCCAGCGTCGGCGGAGTTGCGAATGTATACAAAAGCTCATCCGTAGCTCTGTCTACAAGCAGCGAAGGCGGAACAAAATGGGGTTTTCGGTTTAAGCTCGACATAACGTTACATTATCGATTTTAGTTTTCACGCATAAAAATGTAATAAATGATATAGATACCATCACAATTGAATTGATTTACAAATGTGTGATGGTTTTTATAGTATCCAAGGTCACGTTTTCGATTCCCGTGCGGTTCTATGTAGAAAATCACTTTTTCTAGATTGTCTCGGATGTTTATAGTACCTTTGTTGTTTCCGACTCCATTACACAATTGCTACTACTTATTTTGAGATAAGAGCAATATATGTGATGTTGTCCCTATGTATGTATTTATTTATTATTAATATCCTCTTCTTTATCATGTCTTTAAATTCTATTACATTTAAATTTTAAGGTTTAAGAGTAGAATATAAACCTACTTGGATATAAAGACACACACTTAATGATGAAAATAATGAATCAATCAAGCGAAAACGGTAAGTATCGATCGTGACACTTGGCAGTCTGTTTTTCTAATTACCCCGTTATGGATGATACGTGAAGATATATCAACAATACTAAAATTACTGTAAACTGTCTTATTAACACAACTATCAAGAATTCACAAATAATATGCGTGCTATATTTCAATTTAAAAATGTTTTATTCTTAACTTGATTGCAAATTAATTTAGTTTTAAAAAAAATATCAAATGGCTGCTATTTGACTTGGAAAAGAAGTTGTTTATTTACAAGAGAAAAAAATGTAAAGCAGTTGTTCGTTAATAGACGGTATTAGTATGTCAATGACGATTTGCATAATTTTATTCATGGAGCGTTTGTACATTTTCTTCTTTTGTACGTAAATTACTCATACGTTAATGTTTTTCTACCAAATACTTAAAAAAATTGAAAGTAACAATAATAATAATAAAGATGATTTATTTTATAACAAATTTTTTTTACCAATTGTTATACATTCAAAGTGAACAATGTGTTAGTCAAGAGGTTTGCGTTGACTGCTGTAACTATGTTTATAACTGTGACTATATATAAAGAGATATCAGGGAAATTTGCCTAATTAAATGAAAATCACTGGTCTTAATTTATTAAAGCATTTCGTGAGATAGCATTACTTGTGACTAAATAATTCAAAGGGAAAAACTCACGCCCATTCGATGTAGGTACTGTCGCAAACTGCATAAACCATTTGCTAATTAAACGACTAACCTGAATTCGTTCATTGAATAGTTATGAATATATATACTACTAATTTATAGTACTAACAGTACAGCAAATACTGAGCAAACTGTACTAAACAAACAACTTACTAAACAATGAGTCTATAAGCTCTCTGTCAAAAGTCTAAGTGCAGCAAGTTCTATAATCAAATATTTAATACACGTCATTCGAGTGTACCTACGTCTTACAATGTATGAATATGTGTACCTATCAGACTAAGCTTCCCTTGATGACGATTTTATTTGCTTATTTTTATTTATGTCCTCACGCCGATCTTCGTCTTAGTGTCTTTCCTAATGGTACAATATAATTACATACATATATATTTTGGTATATAAATAATCATATGTACATAGAAACTATTGTGATAGGAGTACAAACATTTATCACAAAAAAAAAATTACTCTTACCTAAATCGAACACGCAACTCTTAGAGCTACTCATTATCAACTATTCTTTCGGGTCGACAGTTTATGCCATAGATGGCGCTTTAATTAAATTTTAGTTAATAATGATTGAAACTAAAAATGACTACGATCATAAACTATTACAGTTTATTTCAAACTAGCTGCCTCCTGCGGCTTTGCCTGCGGTTTAACACTTAACGCGGAACCCTTATTATGTTTCTAAAATAAAAGTAGCCTATGTTACTCCTTATAACATTATCCATCTGTCAGCGAAATTCCTGTTCAAATAATCAATCCAGCCGTTTCAGAGATTAGCCAGAACGAACAGACAGAAAAAAATTGTAAATAAAATTATTTTAGTGTATGTACCGTATATATACTCATATACATGTAGTAAAAAACAGTTATTTCAATATTACAAACAGACATTTACAGTGGTAGAGCCACGCATCAGCTTTTGTGGTTGCATGAATGGGCCGGCTCGACCGGGGAAGTACCACGACCTCACAGAATACCAGCGTGAAGTAGAAGTCTAACAAACTTCTGCGTTTCGTCTGGTGAGTGCAGGTAACCGGAGGCCTACACCCCCCCTCCCCCAATTCTGAGGGGGGGGGCACTCTAAGGGCGGTAACGCATCTGCTATGCCTCTGGTATTGCGGGTGTTCATGGGCGGTGGTAATCACTTAACATCACGTTAACCACCTGCTCGTTTGCGTCCCTTTTCCATAAAAAAAAGACACTCCAATTTTATTTATATGTAAGTGTATAGAAAAAGCCGAGAGCCGAGTGGCTGGGTGATCGGGATACGGAGTCAAGACACCCGAGTTCGATCCCCAGGTGGCAGGCAGGACCAATAGGTTTTGTCAGAAAACTTTGGAAGTAGGGTCGAAAGAACTTAACTGATCAGGCCTCTGTGTACCCCTGTATTGGAAATGTCATGAAGATATTTTTTTCTTACCACTTTATAAAGACATCCAGTATCTCACGTTGGTGAACAAATAAAGACAATTACATATATAAAAACTGTGTTTATGACATTTGGTACGTATCTTTTTCACGGTTGCATCGATTATGATGAAACTGCACCGTTTTATGAACTAAAGTAAATGTAAGGAAGTTGTAATGGCCGATTTATAGTTTCGAAGAAATGCTTGCACATACATACATAAAATCTATGTTAGAAGCCTTGAAACATACTTTTTTATTATTATTATTTTTGACTATAATATAACATGTGAATAAGGGTAATCCTGTAATATTAGATATCGTGAAGGTGATGAGTTTGAGCGGCAATAGCCTAATGGTTGAGGGTGCGGACTGCGAAAGCTGACGTCGCAGGTTCGGGCCCCGCCATTCGACTATTGACGTAAACCAACTCCAGACAAGCATTGCAGCTTAATTGGAGTAGTTAACAGGAATACTAGTAATGTTATTCGGCATTGCTATTATTCTTTAAAAAAGGGAAAGTCAATATCAATATATCTCAATATCTCCTATACTTCTCAAAAGAACAGTTTGCAATGAAAACTGTTCCTTCATTACTTTACTAAGTCTCACAATCTTAGTCTGAAATAATTTGTAATATTAACACTTCACTTTAAAATTAACAGCTACTTAAGGCCTGAGTCACGATAGCCGAGTGGTTAGGTGATCGGTATACGAGTCAAGAGACCCGAGTTCGATTCCCAAGACTACAACCGATAGGTTTAAAAAAAACTAAAAAACTGTCACGTTATTCCAAATAAATTCTTCGGTGGAAGATGGGTCGAAAAGACTTCATTGTCTAGACCTCTGACTACCCCTGTATTTGGAATGGCGTGAAGATATATATTTATTTTTCTTTACTTTATGTAAAGAAAAATAAATATATATCAAAAAAAATAAAAATAAATATAGAAAAATAAAATAAATAACTATCTTCATGCCACACGCCAAACGCGTTAAGACTATAAAAAATGTTTGCAGACGTTAATGAGAACTTTCTACAATTTAATTAAAAATCAAAACAAAATTCCTGTAAAAATATACTGCAGGACATAGGTTTCTTTCAGCTCCAATATGGTAAATGGCTTAACAAGAGGATTGTCAATTGTAATACCAAATACCTCGCACCTTAGACGCTGCAAGCCGTTACCAGTCTGCTTAATTTCTGTCAGATATATTTCGAGCTAGTTATTCCGCCATCTGCCGGTTACTATTGCCACAGTCAAGGCTTTTCACTTATTGGGAACTTAGTACACCAATGAGAACACAACAGCGTAAAATAATTGAATAATATTGACAGAATTCCCTATAGAGAATTCCACTTCGAAGAAACAAACAACAGCCTACATACCAGTAAATAGTTTGTATCTAATTGAAGACATGTGAGATATAACTTGTTTATCAGCTTTTCCGCAAACCAATTTGCTAATAACATGAGGAAACCATTAGCCCCTATATTATATCGCCTATTGGGACACTACATCTAGTGAGATTACTAAAAGAAACAATACAGAGATTAGTAAAAGAAACAATAAAATAAAACACATGACGTCATTAAAAATGCAAATTCAAAGACAAAATTGTTTATCTTTATTATTAGAAAAATATGTTATCTGTAACGATGCAAAATTTTTGGGGTAGATGTTTTATACATAACAGGTTTTTTCACGCCATCATCATATGACTAAAGTAGTGAATAATCCGCCTAAAGATACCCTTATTTTTCTCAAATACTTAAAATTAATAAGCAGTTTTTTACGCACCATGCTGGCAATAAAATACGCCAGCGAAGGTTAAATATCTATTTAGATTTTTAATTTTACATTTTATTTTAAATTACCATATAACCTACCTTATTATTTTAAATCTATCAGCGATTCATACTTTTTTGTAATACAAAACTTAAGTTGCTTAGCCAAACTTTGGTCCTCCATTAAGAGGACCAGTCCTTCAGTTACGTAAACACACCTAAGATTTTATAAATATTCAGTCGAATAACTTACAAGACGAAGCGATCGATATAAAAAAAAACTGTCTCCGGAAGAATTAGGCGGCGAATTCTCTCCAGGATCAGTAAATATCGCACGGCGCAGCCGCGTTAAGGATGTTTAAAAAAAAATTAAATTAAGAATCACTCGTCGGCTGTTACTTACGTAGAGAGTGTTAGTGTGACAGCCCTGTGCAGGTCACCTCGGGCAATCCATTGATGGATGGATCGGATGGGTCACATGTCAATTTGGCGCTTTGAACGCGCGGGCGGGCGGGCGTTCGCGTCAGGACTGCCGCACGTGGCTAGGTATCAATCAATCGATGCGCGGCGCGGGCGCGGCACATTCATGTGCTGAACAGCTGACGGTCGAGCCCCGTAAACATGAATCGGCCGCCGCGCCCACCCCTGCGCCGCCCTCGTCCGTGTCGACCCACTCTGCGCAGGGCGCTGCCGAAAGCAACCTTTATGGGCCGTTCGACCGAAAACGGTGCAGTCATTTGCTTTATTAAGCCTAAAGTAATATACAAGTCACGATAGCCGAGGAGTTCGAAACCCAGGTGTCAGGCTCGTAACAATGAGTTTTTCAAAAACTTATGTACGAATTATATCGTTGGCGTGGTTGGTGGGCTCACCACCTGTCACGTTGTCCCGACAATATCTTCGGTGGAAGGTAGGTCTATGGGACTTAATTGTCTAGACTAGGTCTAGTCCTGTCTACCCCTGTATTACGAAGTGCGTTAAGATATATGTTTATTCTAAAGTAATATACATATTTGTTTTTGCTAATACATTTAGGATATAAAGTTACTGCGTTACAGATTACTACGTCCATAGTTATATAGTTGATTTAACATTTAAGAGGTGTAAATTTAATCACATAGAAAAAATATGCAATCAATTTATGTTTTGCAACTTTTAGGGTCTATGGGACTTAATTGTCTAGACTAGGTCTAGTCCTGTCTACCCCTGTATTGCGAAGTGCGTTAAGATATATGTTTATTCTAAAGTAATATACATATTTGTTTTTGCTAATACATTTAGGATATAAAGTTACTGCGTTACAGATTACTACGTCCATAGTTATATAGTTGATTTAACATTTAAGAGGTGTAAATTTAATTACATAGAAAAAATATGCAATCAATTTATGTTTTGCAACTTTTGTTTATTTTTAAGCATATGCTTTAAGTTATGCTGAAATATTTAAAAAGAATAAAAATGTATTTTTTCCCCATTTTTAATTTGCCTAATTTATTAAATTACGCTAAATAAAAATTTATTTACATTGGAACTGTAGATGGTAGTTGAATACGCAATTTCATTATGTTTATACTTCAGTCACGTTTTCTTAAATCGAATATTATTATGCACCAATTTAAGAAAATTAAGCTCCAATTTCGACCATTTTTATCATAATTCAATCGGGAAAAGATCTCGAAAGGTCGGGAAATAAAAATAGTTTGTAAAAACTAATTAAAAAACGCGATAAAATCCGAAAATCGTTTTATTTAAAATGAAAAGATCTCATTAAAATGTATCGTATGACGCATACATCTGAAAATTTGTGGGCGTCCCTGCGTGCGGGGAGGCCGTACTGCGCATGCGTGGTACATCACAGCCTAAGGGTTCGTAGAGCAGACGAACTTCACCGACGTAGGTCGGGACTCAATGTAACCAACTCCTTTTCGCTAAAGGTCCTCTGTACACAGATATGCACTTAATGTTCTTTGAAATAATTTTCTGGCACTTCAGTAGCTAATATAACATGACATATAATTTTATGTATCTTCACGCAATACAGGGGTAGACAGAGGTCTACCCCTGTATTGGGAACGTGGGATACCCAGTGATTTAGAAACTAGATGGTGATAAAATGTATTTCTATATATATACCTATAGATTTATATTCAAAAAATATTATACATACATATAAACATGTAAACATCTCGAGTACAAACATTCATATTCATTACACAAATATTTGCTCCTAGTGGGATTTGAGACCCCAACGCATTGCTTCTAAGGCATGGTCACTATCAACAAGTATGACCATCGATAAATCAAAGAATGGAATCTTAAATTTTAAATTTAATTAACATATTGAAATAAACTTTATACTAAACGAACTTTTTACTTTTATACTTTATACTTTATTAACAGAAATAAAATATATATGTTTATATTTTTATATTTTTAGAACGAAGGTTCTTATGGGACGATGCGGAGTTTTCCTTACTGGGAAAAAACGTTCGTACGGCACTGTACGAGCATAGCCATCATACAAAAACTATACTTAAAATATACAAATCTTTCGTGATTTTTATTATTTATGTATAGTCTTTGTATGATGGCTATACAGAATCTAATGTATAGTCTACTTGATGACGGCTATTGTTATTATATCATCCGATAATTATTTTTTATTTTTATTAATCAAAAAATCATAATGAAAAATGTATATCTGAATAATTATTTTCTTTATACCTCGAATAGGTTAAAATTAATATTTTTATAATAAGGAACGTCGTTCCTATCCGGTGACAAACATAATTCTTTTTCCTCTCCATATAATTTTCTTTCCATTTCATTTGCCGGTTTTGTTTGAAAATGTCATGTGTAATATCATTTATGACAATGTATGAAGCAATCTGCATACGTACGTACGAAAGTTTTTACTTTTCAAATCCAATGATGATTGATGATTGATGTGATCCAAATTCCAGTTAAGAGAACCCGAAAATTATTTTACAAACCAAAGAACTGATTTCACACAAAACTAGGATATTCAAACAATTGAAAGGTCCATTTACCAGACAAGTGTTTAAATATTAAATTCGAAAAAACATGAAATTACAATCCTTAAAATTGTTATATATGTAATAGCCGAGTTGTTGGGTGGTCGAAATTTCGAGTCGAGAGACCCGAGTTCGATCCCCAGGTGGCCGTACCAATGAGTTTTTCAAAAACTTATGTACGAATTTCATCGTTGGCTTGGACATAAAGGCGGCGACGGGCTCACCACCTGTCACGTGGTCCCGAAAATATCTTCGGTGGAAGGTGGGTCAAAGGGACTTAATTGTCTAGACTTGACCTCTGTCTACCCCTGTATTGGGAATTGCGTGAAGATATATTTTTTTTTCTTAAAATTTACGCAAATAAAATGGTAAACTGAGCTCGTTCTTCGTACAATTCACGCTTCGTACAATTTCATTTGCAACGACAAAATGCTCGCAATCAATTAAAATTGAAAAAGGTGAACGAACGAAAGCCATTAGCAATATTGTTCTGTATTGGCGCCTCCATAGCTTTTTTGTGTTGCGAAGATAAATAGATGTTACAACATTGGGCATCAAGGATATAAGTAAATATTTTGTGTAACCAAAATTTTTACTGTATAGAAAATTTTTTATACTTTAATTCTAATTTCTACTTTCCCCTTTTATTTTTTAAGGTGTCGTAAGAGCCTCTAGCACATCTACGGGAAGTAAAAAAAATTGTGGAAAAGCTTTTAAAATAACAGTATCTATCTGTAGGTGATGGGATAACTATCTCGACAAATAATAGATAAAATAATTATTGAGCGGCTGCGTGCGAGGTAATTGGTACTCTTGTAGCCAAACCGCTTTGCCCTAATCCCGTCAAGCGAAGCACTTAGAGCAAACACTACTTATACAATGGCAACAGGCCTATGTCCTGCAGAATAATTTTGAGATACTAAAGTAAACAAATACACAACACCTACCTACACCTGAATATGATACCTCTCTAGTATTTTAAACATGAAGTTCTACTTGCATATGATTTAATGAAATATTCTGGTACGAAAGCCTGAACTTTTATCGCCTTATATCCGCTAAACCATACTTTAAAGCCTTTCCATTTGTCAAAGAAAATTCAGCTAAACGCTCTTGAGTTTGGAAATTTATCGTTTCGTACTAGGCATTAATATCGGGGTATTATGTTACGAACATAAAGCGGATTTTTTTTTCATTTTAATCAGGAAGTGTTATTAGTAGTGTAGTAACTAACAGCCAGATTCTAAAGGTAGGGTAAGAATTTTTTTTGTGGTCTCAGCTACCTTGCCACAATAATTCAACCACATTAGAATTGAAGTACATAAAAGCACAGTTACTATGACACATCTATCATAATCCTCGGGCTTACAAAGCAACAGATATAAAGAATACTTGCCAATAATCATCAGACGGTCTATTATCCCGTTATGGAGAACGCTTGTGTTATGAATTATTGTGATATGACTCAGTATACATTTGAGGCAAACGTATTTTTACATTTAGTAATAAAACAACTTTCATATAAATTAAAGAAAGTTAACATAGTCAACATGCGTTACGCATACAATAAAATACTTATAAAAATTAAAAAAGATAAAAACATCTAACTCTAACCGAAGTCTAAGTCATTTAAAATTTTCAATGTACTTGATCATTAAATGAATAAACTTTAAAAATATAAAATGTTAATAATGTAATGTAAACATCAAATAAGTATCTATATTCTTAGAATTTAATATTCTGATACCTGAAGAGGGGTAGAGATTTAAAAAGTTTTAGCGACCAGACACGTCGCACCGTTCGATCCCCAGTTGGTAGGCTCGTACCAATGGGTTTTTCATAAACTTATGTATGAATATCGTTGGCTTGGACATAAAGACGTCGACAGGCTCACCACCTGTCACGTTGTCCCGAAAATATCTTCGGTGGAAGGTGGGTCGAAGGGACTTAACTGTCTAGACTCGACCTCTGTCTACCCCTGTATTTGGGAATTGCGTGAAGATATATTTATTTTTCGAGATGGTTATACCATCATCAGTGGGCAGTCATTGATTGAGTAATTTTGTTTTTTCGGAAAAAAGTGTGATAAAATCTTAAGCCACCACAAAAGCGGAAGTATTGCGATTTTAAAACGCACCTGGAGCCAACATCTGGAAGATGAATGAAATGTCATGGATGTTTATATTTAGCACTGTATATTTTATATATGATGGTATAGAAGGGTAGATATATGACTTATATGATATAGGATCTTATCACAATAATATTAACCTTTCCCAAGACAGGGAAATACTGTTTTGGATTAAGATGGCGAGTAGTGCATACAGGCCGATAAAGGAGTCTACAGTTACAAAGCTAACCATGTAATTTACATGAAACTGTTGGATTTTATATTGTCAACCAAGTGTAGCCTAACTTAAATAACGTCATTGTTATTTCACAAACTTGCTATGATAAAAAATGAAGTATCAGCCCACTTCTGAGACTCTCTCAATTATTTTTCAAGAGATTAGAGCAGAGGAACGGTACAACATATATTTTAAACGCATTCAATTATTTGCCGTGTGTTCACGCTATTCTCAATACAGGGATCAAGAAAAAAAAATCGAAAACTATTTTCGATCCATCTTTGACCGAAGACATTTTTTCGGAACAACGTGACAGGCGGTGAGCTTGTCACCGTCCTTATGTCAGTTAGTACGAACCTAACACCTACAGATCGAACTCGGATCTCATGACTCAAATTCCGATCACCCAACCACTTGATTATCGTGACTACTAATAAGTACTAATTCGTTTTGTTTTATTTTGCCGTGTAGTGTCGACGTTAGAACTTCCATTCCTTCCAATATTTGTCGTAAGACGGACTAATGGGAGATGGGTAGGTGCTTTTAGGGTGCGAGGTATCTGGTACTGGGATCGCCAATTTACTTGACAAGCGTGGCGATTATAGCACATCATCGTTATGTGTGAGATCAATTTCCTACACCGGACTTTTACAGATGTAATTTTTTTTTAATAGAATAGGGAGGCAAACGAGCAGGTGGCTCACGTGATCGTAAGTGATTAACGCCGCCCATGAACACCCGCAATACCAGAGGCATAGGGGATGCGTTGCCGGTCTTAGAGTACCCCCTCCCAGAAGAGGTCGTGGTACTTCCCTGGTCGAGCCGGCCCATTCGTGCAACAACAAAAGCTGATGCGTGGCTCCGCCACTGTTAAATGTAAGTAAATAAATTTTTATTATTTCTCGGTCCCAAAAAATGTTTCCTCTGTGTTGAAATACGAAAAGACTTCATTTTCTAGACCTATTTCTATTCCAGTATTGCGTGAAGATATTTTTTGTATTATTTCTCAGACATTGAGGTTTCGTCATGATTTTTCCATTTGTACCGAGCCTGTGATAATTTCAGTACACAAGCCCGCTAATAGGTTAACGAATCAAACCTAGATCACTCACATACTAAAAATAAGCAAGCCCTGTCCTGCTGTGTTATATTTCAACAAAAACTTAATTAAAAATGTACCACATAGTACTTTCGTGGAGAATTTTAAATAAATAATTAGATATTACATGGTATATAGAAGAACAACGAGCATAAGTAAATACCATGGCATTTTCATAGTAACAACGACGTATGAAAAACACGGCCAGCCTGTCTCCTGGGAGTTTTTTATTAATTTTAAGCGGATTAGTCACGAGCGTTGTTTCGTTGCTTTCTTTTAGAAAAGGTTAAAAGCTAACACTTGACTATAATCCCTATTGGAGTGCAAATGCTTTGGTCTGTGCGCGTTATTTTTTACAATAAAAAACGTAAGTGATGTTGATATTTAACATTAGGTTATTTATTCAGTAATAAAATTACAGGCATGAATATATTTCTGAAGTTCCAAGCTTCTTTGTTAAAGTAAAAGAGAAATTGAAAAAATTAACTATCAATCATATGTTTAAAATTCCAAATATTGGAAAAATGCCTGCCTGGAGATCGGAAACAGAAACTGGTAAAAAAAACCTGAACTCAATAACGCATATGCCTTTTTACTCTTCTCGGTATTATATACCCATTGAATCAGCGGTTATGTCGACTTACTATTATTATTCGAAGAATTTACATCCCCTTTCTTCTTGTGGGTCTCGAGAGAGTCAAAGAGAGAAATAAAAACATTGTAAATTGTGCGCTGTGTTTAAAGCAGTAAGAGTATATTACATATAGTATACTATTATATAATATAGCATTCCTTTTTCTCTCTGCGGATGTCTAAAGAGGCGACAATCGCGAATGCAAACCATATTATATACATCTTCGCAATATCAGAAACATCGATCCCGATGCCCACTGCGGTGCAATCGTTAATTATGCCAAGCAGCTATCGTAATTGCATGGGTAATGAATTATGCAAGCGCGAAAGGCGATTTATTTCCAAGTGGCAAAGTTACACGCCGCAAGTTCAAATCAAAGACCGATAATTACTAAGTTCAAAGTTACACGAAAACGGAATCGCAGTGGCGCATCGCTAATGCAGACGACGACGAAGTTAAGCCGTCCTCGTTAAATATTCACGCGAACGAAAACATTTTATCCTACTAACATATCTACGAAATATTTTTTTAATAAACTCTATGAAAATTTCACAAAATTCATATTTTATATTATATTTACTCATATTACAAGATGTAAAATTTACTTAATAGTGAGTAATCTTGTGAGGTTATCGTCGAATTCCGAAAATTCTTTTACATTGAAGTTATTTTGTTAACCCCTGACTTCAAAAGAATATGTAACATACGACAACATAATCAACATATATAACAAACATCACGTAATTATCGCCTGTTTTAGGGGTGCATGTGGGCCTTCGGTAAAAAACTCTTTCAAATCTGTTAGACGCATCATTTCCTCCATACGCGTACGATAGGGAATCCGAGTCCTACTAACTTTCCTTTCATACAGCAATTTAGTGAGATGAGTTTTAAAATTCATGCCGATTCTTAAATATAATTAAAATTAAATATGCAGAATTATTAATTTAAATATATTTAAATATTTATTCAAATATACAGAAACCAACATCATTGAACAATACGATCGCCTAGCTGGATTGAACCTTGTACCTATTGGAACATTGTCTTATGAAGGTGATATAATCATTAGCCAACTAAATCTACAATACATATACAATAGTATGAATTAAAAGAAAACGTATACCTCGCAGAGTTGCGAAAGATTATCCTTAAATATTTTGGAATAGTATCACTCTCTTCCTAGGTAGGTAATAGAGTAGCATCTGTAACTCTTCATGATAACAGACAGATTGCTTGAAAATTAAGAAACTTAAAGTCTATACCATATTAATAAATTGGTTACTAATTAGAGCTGAAAAAAACCTAAAGAAAAATGTTCCCTCCCAATTAAAAGAAAAACCGATCGAAACCTGCCGTAAGATCACGGAATTTTTACTTGTGATTTTTTCATAAAATTCCGCACAAAACAATGTTGAATGTTCTTCGTATTACGATTGCTGATAGAAAGGATGAAATCGGTATCGCGCCTTGACCCAGTTTCGTAGAGAGACATCTGCATTCGACACTCAGCGGGATCAAGTCTTATAAGTCGATCTGAGATGCAAAGATGTTATATAACTGCAATATATTATATTCTCTTTAGAAAGAGATAGTGAAATAGAGAAATTATCGATGATTATAAATTCATTAGTCTATGTCGAATAAGCTGTGTGATAAAGGCGTAAAAATATTGCCACTCCCTTACTTCCCGTGGGTGTAGTAGGACGCGACTAAGGACGAGCCTTGAATATCGTTATGGCAACCAATAGATGTCGAGATAACCATCTCTAAAAATATCAGACTAAAATAATCAGACCGACGATGGGCTGCAGTGTCTGAGGTGCGAGTGGTCAGGTACTGCGATCGCCAATCCGATTGCCAAGCGGGACGATTATGGCAAATCATTCCTATGGGAGAGTCATATGTCCTGCAGTGGACTTTAATAGGTATGAAAAAAAAATATTGTTGAGTTGGACAATTTTTATATGATAACATTTTTTATTATTAGTTTAAGCACGCACTTGAAGGTATTTGGTTGTAGATGCCCGGGAATGTTTTCAATGCACCCACAACATCAAGGCTGTTGCTGCGTTGTAAGTATTCACGAACGGAATTGTTAAGGAGGTTACGAGAAGGTAGAGCGAGGCTTTGTTGAGAGAAGATGCCTCTACTTCAAGCTGGTATTACTATGATATATGTTAATCCGGTCTATTTACGATGCAGCTGCCTATTGGCTTAATTAGTCCGTCTAATAAAATTTGGAACGGAATAAGCTTATATCCTGGACATATACTGTAGCAACTAAGCGTTAGGTTTCGACTTAATACGTAGACAGAGGTCTACACAATTAAGTTCTTTCAACCCACCTTACACCGAAGACATTTGTGAGACAATGTGACTGGTGTCGAGTCTGTCGTTGACTTTATGTCCAAGCCAACGATATAAATCGTACATAAGTAATCTTTAATACATAACAAACATTATATGTTCACGTTTAATATAAAATGGCAATTTAATAAAAGATGATCCTTTAGCAATTCTTTAATAAAAAGTTTGTTATAATGTTAAGCATCAACATCGGCCAGATTCAGTATGTCTCCCGTTTTATATACCTATATTTGTAGTCAACCGGAAGATATATGAAATCGATTATGATCGTTTTTGGAAAAGTCCTATTAATAATAATGTGGCCAGTAACAATGTTATCGTAGTAATAGAGTTAAGAACGTGAGCTTAGTAACAAACAGTTTTATATCCATTATATATAATTCCATGTGAATGTCACTGGCACTGGCCACGAGCCAGACGCAACAGTTAGTTACGAGCAATGCACTGCCAACAGCTCTTTTTCTTACATCCTAACGTTCTGCCGCAATCATTCCGCTCGGCGCTCGGCTATAGCTAGCTATTCACTCGCTAGATTTCATTCTGATGAGAATATAATATTTAGGTCGCAACTGTGCGATTGTATCTTTACTGTTTTATTTAAAAAGCTTAGCAATGTTCATTGCTTTAAATTGTTAGTACCTCATTTTACACCACATATTTTTGTACAACTTATATTATTGTATGTTTAATATTATTTACATAATAATAAAACTACACGGTACGTGCATCAGTTTCTTTTATGTATCATAGAGGGCCATTTAACTATGATTTTCGGTCTGGTATTTTCGCATTAAAGGTTTTCCTTAGTCGTATCTAAAGACATACACGAAGAAGAAAAGGTAAGGTTACAGCGTAAGCATATACCACATATTCTTACATGGTAATGTAAACTGTTATGTAATAATACCTTTTCGATAACATCAGCATATTTTAGAGGACTGTTGAGCTCTGATCTCTTTAAAAATGTGCCAATAAAAGTTATAATTGCATGCCCTATAGTAAAATGTACACACGCTGCACACATAATTGCATCTAAGCTGATTTGTGTCACCTACATTTTAGAACATTGAAAAAAAAAAATTTTATTTATATCACATATTTCTTCCTTTCTAAGCTTTACCAATGTCATACAGAGGCATCCTTCGAACCATCGCACGAAATGCCCGTCACCATTTAAGCGCTAGTTGGCGGACTTCACACATATTGTAATAATATTTTTATTCTACAAATTTGCTGAATCAGGTATCGTCATATTGTAGAGGGGGAGACACTAGATATTGAGCTACAAAAATTTTAGTAAGCGCCCTTATCATGGCCAACAATAAGTACAGTGTAAATTTTACTCTGTGGTACTGTTGTATCTAATACTCTACAATATGGCACATATCATGTATATGTACCATATTGTAGAGTATTAGATATAACAGTACAATCCAGAGCCGTCACTGTCAGATGACAGCAAATGGAATTTGAAGAATAGAGAACGCTTGAATATAGAGAATAGAAAAACACACTTAAACCTTTGCGGTGATGCGATGTAGATCTCAGTGATGAGTCATTAATAGCAAAGAGATTATATTTATACCAACATACTTAATGCCCTATTAAAGATAACTGCAGGAAATAAAATTATGGCTTTTCCGCGAAGTCCTTGGTATAATTGGCACGCTTAGTGAGCAGATTGTAGCACTTATTTTTTTTTGCTTTACAGCCTATCATGATTCTACTGCTAAACATCGGCCTCCCTTTAAGTTAGCCACAAAAAACCATCTTGAGTCACTTGAATCCATCGCCTCCTCATGTTGGAGACCCTCCAGCTTACATGCGAAAGCAGAGGTTCTGGAGGTATGCTCGTGGTTCGAACACAGTACAGCGAAAATCGCATCTGCTCGCTTGGTGACATCCACACTCGACCGTAGCCCATCGCACTATTTAAACCTTGTGATAACTTGTACTTGAGGGCGAGAATACACCATTTACTTACAGTCCATTGACTGTTTTATTTCATAGACCTCGATAGGAAACTAACACACTGCAACATTTTGCAGATCAATACTCTATCTTGGGGAAGTTCGTACACTGCATTTACCTGTATGAGGTTACTCATATTTGTAACGCACCTAATACGTTGAGAAAGAGATTGAAACTAGATCTCTGATGAACTAGATTGAAACTATCCCACCGCTACCGTTTCTCAACAGGAAACAATTTATTACTCGACTATTAATCGAATATTCAACATTATATGATAACACTGAATTTTTCAGCGTTTTATTTAGACTACTTCTCGAGGTTTCATCGACAAGTATAATTAAGTTTCATCGCAATGTAAAATTCGCGTGAACATAAATGCCTATAATTACCAGACCGTTAGTTAATACTTAAATAAAAATAAGTCATCAGCATGTTCCAACAGCAGAAGCGATTCTTTTATACCTAGTAATTAAGTCGGCATGGCCTCTAGCGTAGACGCTCGCCGGAAGTCCTTAACGAACGACTACCATTGAAATATAGAGCGCAAAAAATTTTCATAAATATAATATACCAAAAAAACTTCAAAAGAATATCTTTACTTCATACACGTGGAACTTATTGACTGTAGAGGTATTAAAGGAAGAAATTTTGGGAAACATTCCCATGAAATTCACTCCTACAGATCTGCTGATTTTGTTCCTTTGTCGATAGTAGAGGTAGATGCTATGTCCATGGAGTAGAGGCATTCTGTGCTTCTGTTTTCAGTTCTAGGACCATTCCGCCAAGAAAGATTTGCAATGTGATAAAACTTTGACAGGGAGAGAGGGAGGTTGGGATGTCCACCTTAGACATTGCTGCACGTCACCGGTCTACTTTTTCAATATACATGTTCCAATATACCGCCTTCCATTGGTAAATTCGTTGGCACATGATAAGACTCATTTTACTGAAGGAAAATATCTTATTCCCTCCTTACATTCGTAGCGGTGGCTTTACCATACACGGAGAAAAAAATGGCTAAAAAACGTCGATTTCTACGGAGTTTCTTTCGCCGGTTTCTTCTCCGATAGGGAAACCTCATAACAAAACGGAGGTAGATTAAAAATATCGATGTCTTCTCGATTCTATTCTATTCTTTTCTATTCTATTATATACCATTCACTCTTTGACTATCTTCCGCGACTCACCACCTTGCCCAAAAAATGTTTTCGGTGAAAGGTGGTTCGGATGGACTTAATTGTCTGGACCTCAGACCTGAATATTGGGAATCGCGTAGATTTTTACTACATGCAATAATTATACAAAAAGTGCTCGAAGATGGTAGGTTCATAAGTACTCGTATATATATGAGTATATATGTATGAGTAAATAATGATAAATGAGAATGGAGCGAAAGAGGTATGTAAGTATATATACACTTGACGATTTGGTCAAGTGAAGACCCCACGCATTAATTTTTCTTAAATGTATATCTTTAACAGACAAACAGACAAGAAATTTAAAATCCATTGTTTTGGGCCCAGGCCAAGTCCTAGTAACCTATTCAACTTAGTTTCACTTAAATATCTTGAATGTACAGACCTCTTTACAATTTTATAATATATTAGATAAGATATGCAATAAATTGCATAGAGAGACACCTAGTTTGATTCCCAGGTTGCAAGCTCATACCAATGGCTTATTTTAAAACTTATACACGATTTATATTGTTGGCTTGGATTTATATAAAGACGACTCACCACTTCCCCCGAACGACTTTGACCCATCTTCCCCCGAATACATTTTCGGGTCAACGTGACAGGTAGAGAGCCCGTCGTCGTCTTTATGCCCAAGCCAACGATATAATTCGTACATAAGTTTTTCGAAAAACCCATTGATACGAGCCTGCTACCTCGGGATCAAACTCGAGACTCAAAATTCCAGTTCTATTTCAGATCGGTACACTACGGGTGTGATGACTACGACGCGAAATGCCGAATGGTCGTTTCTCTGTACGCGCGTGGCCCAGGTTTGATTCCGGATCGTCGCGACTGAAGTAGTAAATATAATATTTCATTGCTATTCTATTTAATTGCTAAATTTCCCACAAGCTTGGATGTGATAGAAAACATCGTGAAGACAAATATGTATATTATTGTTTCTTTTATATTTTATTGCCTAAGACAACGACCCGTCTTAAATGGGCTACGATGAAAGATCGGCCAAAAGGAATCAATCGTCTATATTTATTGCATAAATCATGGTAGCATGATGTTACATGATGTTACATATTTAAATATATATTAATCATTAGGATATATATTTATTTTATACAGTGGCATACACCCGTTTTCATTGTGTCGCCAGCTCTAAGTTCCCGGTTTTGATTCCTGGTCGGGTCAACGGAGAAAACACTTTTTTACACGCTTTATATTAGCTTCATTTGTACGTATGTATGTTAAAAATTTTAATAAATATAAATTAATAATAGTGTGAATAAAAAACAATATTTTTTTTGAAAAAAGCGAGAAATAAAAGAAGTAAAAAGGGTGTTTTTTCGTTTAATTAAACTATTATTTATGTTTTCTACATTTTATCGGGTAAAGGTGTTTGTGATACCTTCATTATTTCTGAATACAAGCTTAAGTTGCATACTTTGAGATCAGAGCAATGTAAGTGATGTTGTCCTTATATGCGTATATTGTATATTCAATATGTTTCAAGTTTCGTTTGATCTTAATATGACGTATTTAACCAATAAATGTTTCTTTCTTACTATGTTTTAGCACATTTATTCAATTAAGGACTTCAATTTCTAACCAAAACTAGATTATTTTCACATTTCGCAGCATGACATAAACCGCATAAGATTAACAATTCAGAGGATGTGGAAAACTAGACGTTTGTATTGCGTCAAATTAGACGATAAAGCAGTCGTTTTATGCTTCAAACAGTTGAATGCTATTCATGCTCCATTACTAAAACATTTGTACAATTTAAGAAATTTAATTGAATTGCAACGGAATTGAATTGCTTGTTAAAAGGTATTGCTAAAAGGTATACATATTAGGCCACCAGGTTAACTGTTTTATAGTTAGGAACGAACGGGCAAGCGGCGTAGATAACTTATATACCAACGCCCACATACTTCTGCAGCAGACACGAACGAAGACACAAACCCAAAGAAACTACTTACCACACTATTAGGTACTTAATTTTCTAAACCATCTTAGCCTAACCATAATTACCTTCCATGTGGTAACGGTGTAATAATGTTGCCATTCCCTTTCTTTCCGTGAGTGTCGTAAGAAGCGACTTAGGGAAAGAGCTAGAATATCCTTATGTCAATCGATAGATGACGGGATAACCATCTCTAAAAATGTCAGATAAAAATCAGACCGAAGATGGGCTGTAGCGTCTGCGGTGCGTGTGGTCTGGTACTGTGATCGCCAATCCGCCTACCAAGCATGGCGATTATGGCAAATCCTCCCATGGGAGAGGCCTATGTCCTGAAGTGGTCTTTAACATGCCGTTATGTAGATATGTATGCATAACCTTGGAAGGTAACCATATGGATATGACCATAACGATCTGTAAAAACCCACTGCAGGACCCTGGCCTCTTCTATTAAGAATATAAAGTATAATTGCCATGCTCGTTAAGAGGATTGCTGATCTCACTACCAGTCACCTTGCACCTTACCTTACGACGCTGCTTAACTTTTTCACTGTCACCGATCTTTTGGAGATGGATCCAGATCTTGTGTACTTCGTACTGAAATTGACGACGGATCATATTCATATCCGGATTTTTTTTTCTCAGAGAATAAAAAATCGTCAAGTTAATACACCTCGCCTCTAACATTATTAATTTTCTACCTCCTTTCCACTTCCTATTACTGTTTACTCTCCTGATGAAATAATATTATTACTATAGAAATAATAATATTAATACATACACTCCACCATTCGCTATTCATTCATTCCTTCGACGAGCCTAAAACATCAAAGTCTTCCTATCTACTTCAGAAAACCGACCATATAACGCATCTCTTCGATTTATTTTCAGTCGTTCAAATTTTTAACCGTCTTCAAAAAAGGAAGAGGTTCTCAATTTTGTTGTATTTTTAACGTTTGTATAACTCCGTCAAATATATGCCAATTTCAAAACTTCTTTTTTTATTGGAAACACTTCCAGTTTCATCCCATTGTCACCACGTCAGTACCTGACAATGAAATCTCAAGAAAATCCCTCAAATTTTATAAGCATTTTAAGTACTTTACTTCTGTTATGATAGAATTTTTTTTCTAGGAATCATCATATAAGGTTGTTGAGCTGATGTTTAAAAACGATACCGATATAAAAGCCTGTCTTAACTGGATATAATTATGGTTTCAGCCTGTATACGCCATAAAGTAGTATTTCAGGATTATATCACACCAAATTTTTCGTGCCTTTCAAGCATTCGATATTCACAATCGGCCCTGGTCGAAAATTCAGACGGGTGGGATAGTTTAGAGAACACAGTAAAGATCTTTATGAATAGTGTAGGAACAATAATAATAAATACCCAACGTTTTTTTTTTTCTTTATTAGACTTGATAAAATATTCATTGAGACATTCCATGTAAATTTTAGGTATGACTTTTCAGACTAACTGCACGAAGGTAAAATGTTAATTTAAATAAAAATAATTAAAATTAATTCCATATAGTTAATTTAAAACAAAGTTATAGTGGAGCAACGGACTTACGGCTCGTTATTTTTCATCCTCAGATATCGATGGGATATATGATGACGGAAAAATAATGAGATTATCTAATATAAATATGTGCCAAAAGTTCTAAAATACTACAAAATTCACAATATCATGTATCGTAAAAATAATAGGTACTTCCGGTTTCACGGAATAAACACACAACTAACGTGCACTCGGTCCGAAACGTCATCTACACGCATTCAGTTCTCTATTAATCAAATCAAAGATATGAAAACAATGCCTCTTCTTTTATGCTCACAAATATATATACAAAATTAGGAACATTTTAACAATTAAAAGGACCACAAAAAGCACAAGATGTTTTTATCTATGGGATCGTAAAGCCAGAGAGCTGGCGAGCAAAATTTCACCATAATCAGCGCACATCTGCCACGGAATTAGTAGCGAGATAATTATACCATTAGAAACATCAAGAATCGCGTCTACCATCATGTAAGCGTGGATTAGTCAATTGAACATTTTTGAAGCACTGTTCAAAAAGGTGTGCTATATTACACGCACATGTCTGCCTCTGGGGCTGATGGTCACAGTCATCCTGTAAACACAGAAAATCGGGGCGCCAGACATCCAAAAATTTTATACTACAACGGGCAGAGATTGTAGTATTATTTTTTAATTGCCAGCAGACCTGAATTATTTAAATAAGAATAATGAGATGGCAGAAAAATAATCTGCCAGCATTTTGCCTCTGCGTTGTCTATTGACAGCGTTTAAAAAATAAAATAAAATGCGTTCCATATAATGCGCACATGTTTGCCTCTTGATTAATCCAAGAGGCAGACAGATTTGTTATAAAAACCAAGAAATGCGATAAGGCTTTTCCAGACTTTTGATGCTCCAAAATGGTCTGGCCATTTGAATTTTATTCTTTTCTTTAAAACTATAAATTTCAACGCCTACTGAATATTATTGAAAATAATGTTAATATTCATATATCTGTAGGAACGATATTCAAAACACATGAGAAATATTTTATATGAATATACATGATAATATAAAAAAAGTTACAGTTAAAAATCAGTGAGTTAAATACTGTCTTATGATTTTCCGTGTATAGTCATAATAAAACCAATGGGCGCAATGAGAAACGTGTGTAAATGCCTCAGTAGAACATATGTGCAAATTACTTAATATCCCTTTTTTAAGCAACTTTAACGCGAAAACGCAGCGACAGGGTCCTAGCCCTGATTGACTGGAGCAAATGAGCCATGTTGGCCAACCTGATGTAAACTACAAGCCAGCTCTCTTGCTAGTATACTTACAAACGTCGTTTACAATCTATTTCAACCAATTGAGAACAATGATCCCAAATTTAAAATGCGGTGTTAATACATCCTTATATTCTACGAGGTACTTGTAAAGGGAAATTGCAAGAACTTCCACATATTAGGCATATATTATTAGAGTGGATTAAAAGAGGCAAGAGTTATTAAGCTTAAACACCAATAACAGAATACATAATTAAATAGACCTTAATTGCTTAGGATTAAAATCTAAAATTCAGTGAGGTGAACAAAAAATTAAACATTTTACTGCTGTTAATATAATCTATATAGATAAACAAAGGTCTCAATTGTTTCGAATTATTGGTGACAGACAGAGTGATATCTAAAATACTATGCACGTTTCACATTTAACGTAAACATAGCGATACTTTAACACAAAGAAACTTTACATTTCTACAACATTTACTTGGGGCAACATATCAGACGGTGAGCCTGTCATCGTGTACAGTGTTCACGTCTAAAACAACAATAAAAATTGTACATAGTTTTCAAAAACTCATAGGTACCGCCTTCTACTTTAGAATCGTCAATACATGAGGATCCATATTCGATTTCAAATCACGTTTAAAAGAAAAAAATATTCAGGTAAAGTTAGATTTCGAAGTTTATATCATAATATACAGATTACACTCACTGTACACATTCTTACTTCAACTGAATTAATGAATTCTTAGACCTAGCTAAGAAATGAGGCTGGTGTCCGACTTATGGGCAAAAATATTTTATTTCCCGAAAGCAAATGTACAACTACACAGTTCAGTTAATTCACTCTGCTTGTTAAAGTTAAATAAATAAATAAATATATAAATATCTTCACGAAATTCCCAGGGGTAGACAGAGGTCTAGTCTAGACAATTAAGTCCCTTTGACCCACCTTCCAAAGAAGATATTTTCGGGATAACGTGACAGGTGGTGAGCCCGTCGCCGTCTTTATGTCCAAGCCAACGATATAATTCGTACATAAGTTTTTGAAACACTCATTGGTACGAGCCTGCCACCTGGGGATCAAACTCGGGTCTCTTGACTCGAAATTCCGATCACCCAACCACTCGGCTTTATTACGTTTAGAAAGTGGAAAATTCAAGTAAATTTAGATTTCGAAGTTTATATCATAATATACAGATTACACTCGTTTTACAAATTCTTACTTCACCTTAACTAATTCTTTGACCTAACTAAGATATGGGACTGTTGTCCGATTTATGAACAAAAATATTTTATTTCCCGAAAGCAAATGTACAACTACTCAGTTTGGTTAACTAACTCTGCTTGTTAAAGTTAATCTAATAAAATCTATACCATAAAAATGTACCACTTTCTTCGTATTGTTAATTTCTTGGTGTTAACCAGAAAAGGATGATAGAGAAGAAGAATGAGGAACATGGTTTTATAAATATCGTTTAACTACATTCACAACCTGCTTTTTATCAAATGTGAAGGGTACCTTTATTTAATTGGTTATGAACATGATTCAATGGACATGTCGTCAGCAATTTGTATATTTATCTATTTACAAAACATGTCTTCTGTTTGTAAAAGCTTATTGCTAAATAATACCAATGTATTAATATTTATTTGTGTCACGATAGCTAAGTGGTTGGGTGGTTGGAATTTCGAGTCAAGAGACCCGAGGTCGGTCCCCAGTCGGCAGGCTCATACCAATGCGTTTTTTCAAAAACTTATGTACGAATTTATCGTTGGCTTTGACATTACGACGGCGACGGGCTCACCACCTGTCACGTAGTCCCGAAAATATCTTCGGTGGAAGGTGGGTCGAAGTAAGTCCTTTTCAAGGAACGGTGTAACTGTATGGTGAATGTGAGGTAATGATGCGCATTATTTGGTGAACGGTTATATTTCTAAATGGCAAAGGTTAGGTATACGTTGTTTCAATGTGGCTGGAGATATTTCCAACCGCTGTTTGCTCATTTACTGTATACCAAAACGAGCTTACATGGCCAACGCAACTTGGCAAATAATTGTCGCAACGGCTTGCAAACTTCCCGCTCTCTACGGCCCTGGTAGAGAAATTTATTATGAATCACCTTCACGCATCTTGGAAGCTTTTTAACAGTGGTAGAGCCACGCATCAGGTTTTGTTGTTGCATGAATGGGCCGGCTCGACCGGGGAAGTACCACGACCTCACAGAATACCGGCGTGAAGTAGAAGTCTAACAAACTTCTGTGTTTCGTCTGGCGAGTGCAGGTAACCGTTGGCCCACACCTTTCTCAAAGGCCGGTAACGCATCTGCAATGCCTCTGGTATTGCAGATGTTCATGGGCGTCGGTAATCACTTACCATCACGTGAGCCACCTGCTCGTTTGCCTCCCTTTTCTATAAAAAAAAAGAAACGCAGTTATAGCTGGGTTCGAATTGGTGATGCGGCTGCGGTGAGACGCAAGTGTCGGTATTCAATGGACCGCTATTTGTATCTATCGCTATATATGTCTCTCTCTCTTTCTCTCTCTCTCTCTCGCTATTTCTCACTAAATACGTCGCGGGATTCTACGTATTTTGGCGCAGATCCACATGACCTCCACGTGCACCAAATAACCCGTGAACGATCCGCGCCCGCTTGTGTGTTCAGACCAAGTATTCGTCCGGGGTCAGGCGCGTCCAGCCTCGAGGTAGATTATATACCCTCCCCTTAGTACATATATATTTTTTTCTTTTTTTTTTTTTTAGTGCGGCTGCTCAGTGCGGTCGGCGCTGTCGAGGTCATAGATCTGTGCGTGTGTTCCTGTGGCACAGGTGGCATACAGAGAAATTGTAACACCGTTTGTATCTATCAGTGCAAGCCTGACTTAAATTACGGGCGGGCAGAGGTCAATGAAATTTATTGTTTACCCCAAATATCACCAGTTCCATTCTCGCATTCGTTTATTTTGACAGGTAGTGAGTCTGTCGTCTCCCTAACCAAGTATACGGTACAAATTGTACATAAGTTTCCTAAAACTCTTGAGAACGAATCTTCGTATAGGTATTAGCTTTCTAATTGTATTCGGATTGTCACAGACGCACACGGTCATCCAAATCCTTTTAAAATGGTGGTACAAATAGCCGACAGAGCCGTGGAGATCAGATCTGAAATGGCTATGGGCCCGCCATATAGCTCGTAGAACTGATAACGTTTGGAGAAGTTTTTCGAGTGGCAACCTCATTTATGCAAACTCAGCGTAGGACGAAACCCCACAAGATGGATTGGAGAATGGATGCTGGCTGAGGGCCGTTCTTTGTAGCAAGCTTTCGGATAGGACTAGGTTCAGCAGTGGACTGTTGATAGACTGTACAGAAGAATATATAAATATAAATATCTTCACGCAATTCCCAATACAGGGGTAGACAGAGGTCTAGTCTAGACAATTAAGTCCCTTCGACCCACCTTCCACCGAAGATATTTTCGGGACAACGTGACAGGTGGTAAGCCTGTCGCCGCCTCATTGTCCAAGCCAACGATATAATTCATACATAAGTTTTTGAAAAACCCATTGGTACGAGCCTACCACCCAACCACTCGGCTATCGTACAGAAGAAGTCGAAAAATAAATATTAATATTCTGATCTCTGAGACACTCCGTTGAAATAGTTTATATGTTTGTTAATTTATGGCCAAAAATACAAATTGCCAACGAATAATAGATGAGAAACCCAAGTTTCTATGTGCTGTATTAATGAAAATAGATCATAGATATACAAAATAGATGGTTATTTTTAACCTTCTCTAATGAAAATACGAAAAATTATATGTAGTAGTCCTAGCTCGAATTGCATTGCGTTATTCTGCATATTCATGTACTCAATTAAACTTCAAAAATAATGTAAACTTTTACGGTTTAAACAAACTAATAAAATGATAATATTGCATTTACGCGAATACTACACACCTTAAATAAAACGATTTTCAGATTTTATCGCATTTGGGTATAATAGTTTATTTTAGTTTTTAACAAACTATTTAGTTACAGTTTGTTAAAAACTAATTAAAAACGCGATAAAATCCAAAAATCGTTTTATTTAAAACTAATATTGATTAAAGAATAAGAATTAAAATTGAGATGAAAACATATGTCTCAATGATTAATAACGACAAAATCCCTTTAAAATTCTGATCCCTTTAAAAAACTGAACTCGTTCAGTTTTTACCAAATTTTTAATTTTTTGAAACTTTTCCGTTTTTCCCCTATAAATTATTACGGAAATTAAAAATATTGCATGGGCCACATCTGGCTTATTTTTGTTAAGTTTTTATTAGACTTCTTTATTTTGATTACCATTTTAAGACACGTCAGAATTTAGGATGTTAATGAAAACTAACGCATACTTGAATCACTTCAGCAGTTTTAAATAGTAAATTAATGGCAAAGTTGGATCCTTTACATCTACGATGACAGTCAAATGAATCGATTACAACACTAAATATGTACAACACGTGTAATGAACAATCGATACAATATGTATATAGACCTAGTAATCGAGAGCCCACTCATTCTCTTGCAGAAACGCGTCGACCACTTCCTTCATCGTGAAATTGGGTATAAGCTGATCTGCAGTCAGTTTCACCCTTGTGACAGGATCGAAATGACCCACCCGCTGAAACAATAAGCTGAATTAATAAACTAGTATCATAAGAAAATTATTAACAGAAATAGTAGTGTTTAAAAATTGGCGACTAAGGGTAGACTTATTAAATGAGAGTACAATAGGACAGACGCCAAATTGTCACGCCATTCCGGGGTCATAGAGGGGTAGTCAGAGGTAGACAATGAAGTCCTTTCGAACCAGCATCCACCGAAGACATTTTTCGGAGAAAGTTAGGGCCTATAAACATTCGTAAGTATGTGTTGAGTTTTGTTAGTGCCTTCCATGTGAACTTCGCTCAGGGGAGAGACACTCCCTCAACGAGGATGTAAGTGTTTCAACGTTTCATCTACCAATAATACTAATTCCATTTTGACATACCTCAAGATGCTCTTCAATGTCCTTTTTCTCATATGTTATCCCACTCGGAGTAATGACAGGTTCATTGAGGATTTCAAAACTGATTTTCCCGCACAGATAATCTGGCACATCGCGTTTCTGTAATGAAAAATTTTAAAATGACAACAAAAATTATAAAGTCGATTCGTGTATATGTCCTTTATATGTCAATTATTAATATTATAACAATACTTTTATCAAACTGTAATAAATGTCAGAAGTAAATGCATTTTTAGTATCAATTATTATTTATCAAAATTAATCATATAACTAAAACGGAGAAGGTTGGAGCATCAATACAACAACAAAGGAAATAACTACCGTAAATTGAACTTTACAAAAAAAGTTGTTGGGGTAGGCAGAGGCTCACTTTTTTAATACTCTTACTTTAATAACTGATATAACCACACCTTGGCCATATTTAGCTGGTTAATGTACAGTTAATGACAGGATATAATCTACATACATTGAGGATTCAGATCAATTTTGAAATTAACCTAAAAATAATTTCGTCGCCAAATTAAAAAAAAAATATCACAAAACTATCAACACAAAACACCAGACGATTGTAGCAAATTTATAACATGTGTATTTATTCATTTGGCTACGTTAAGTATTAAACGAATATGCCGTATACTAAAACTTTAAACATTTTACATAAGTCACGATAGCCCAGTGGTTGGGTGGTCGGTGGTCGGTCAGACCCGAGTTCGATCTCCAGGTGGCGGGCTCGTACCAATGGGTTTTTCAAAAACTTATGTATGAATCATATCGTTGGCTTGGACATTTACACGGCTAAGGGCTGTCACGTTGTCTCAAAAATATCTTTGGTGGAAGGTGGGTCAAAGGGACTTAATTGTCTAGACTAGACCTCTGTCTACCTCTGTATTGGGAATTGCGAGAAGATATTTATATTTTATTTACTTTTATTTAAACATTTTAAAACATAAGATTGATTAAAAATGTCTGATTAAGTAATCAGTGAAGTGGTAGTATGTCGCAAATCTCTTATAACTATCACCAGCTTTCTAGTTATCTTATTATTACCACACGAAAAGAGTAAGTAATAGACAATTTTCTGTGACGTAACTTTTTATCTGTAATTTTGCTTAACTTTATAAACATTACTGTAACTAAGCAGATATGAACATAAAAAAATACTTGCCCTCCGTCTTTCATCCATCTTGGAAAATAAATTGTTTAACTCGCTACTGTAATTATTCTGAAATATATAATGAAAATTAAATTAGATTTCACATAAAGAACTTGTATAACATTATTTTTTATTTTCAAAAAAATATCACCGAAAAGTGACAAAACACTTACACATTCTTCTTCCACTTTAGCAATTTTAGAATTTATCTCCTCCTCATTTGTGTTTTCTACTTTTATTGCCTCTATTCTACGTTGCATGTCTTCATTTATTAACCTGCAAAGGTAAAATAAATTAAATAGTAATAATATAAAAAAATTCTAGCAATTCCCAAGGGGTAGACAGAGGTCTAGTTTGGACAATTAAGTCCCTTTGACCCACCGTCCACGAAAGATATATTCGGGACAACTTGACAGGTGGTGAGCCCGTCGCCGCCCTTCTGTCCATGAGAACGATATAATTCGTACATAAGTTTTTGAAAAAGCCTATAAGCCTGTAAGTAAACCTATAAGCCTATAAGTATATGTAAAGCCTATATGTAAAGCCAATAAGTATATAATAATAATAATATTCTTAAATTTTATACTTTATAAATATTAAAAAAATACTTAAAAACTTTAATTTCCTTAAACTTTGAAAGCAAGTCAACTTTTCCGTTTATATAGTTTTATTTATTTATTCTTTATTGACAACTTAATAAAAAATAAAATGGTAAATGGAAGGACTTATGTGTATATGTGAATTTGACATAATTCAAAAGAATAAATAGCAGGTGCATTATACATAGAAAAAATGTATGTACAATTTATTGAAGTAAAACAATGTTGAATAAAAAACTTTTAAGAGTTAAGAATGGGATAAAAATATATTTTTTATTGATGGATACCATCATAATTCTATAACTCTCTGTAATTTGATGTTATCAGTAAATTGAACAAAATCGTTTTGATCAAGTTTTTACGATTTTTCAATTTTCTGGACTACTTTTCTGTTGTCTATCGCTCAAAACTGTAACGGCAATATATAAAAAATTACATATCGATTTCGATTGCAAATAAGTTCACCACCTGTCACAATGTCTGAAATAATATTTGGTGAAAAGTGGGTCAAAAGTATGATTTGAAGACCACAGCCTTCCCCAGTATGGGAAATTGCTATTGATCCAGCCATTTCCAAGTGATGTGCTCGCCAATGAATATGGTTTAAGAATTAACTACCCCTCTTTCTTTCTGTGGTTATTGTAAGAGGCGACTCAGGGAAAATTCTAGTACATTGCAATTTTTAAGAAATTATAAATCAAATACAAACAGCGGACTGATGACCATCAGTAGAATCTTAGGGGGAAAAGGTATCTGTTTTTATTAGTTAGTTAGTCAAATCAAACTACCAGACACCTACTAAGATACACACCATCAACAGCTAGTTTGAATATTATATATTCAAACACAAAAATACTTTTCTTTCTTTTCTTTTACTATTACAGTTACTGTTATCAAAATATATCAAAAATCACCTATTCAAATAAGTCTGCAATTCAATTTCCTGTGCTATTCTTTTCTCCTCTTGAACATTCCATCGTTTTTTCCTTGCGATACGAAGCTGTGCAGCTATGTCATCCCCAAAATTTAGTTTCTGATCTTTAGCTAAATCACTTGCTAGAAAAATAAATAATTTGATAATATCAATACATGGTAAACAAGTAGATTTAAAATTTTACTCATAAACATGTGGGACTGTTACATTACTTATAATGTTGCTATATATAGAATGATCGACAGGCCATTTTAGCAAGAATGCACTATTATGTCATCTAAGCCTTTGCAATAGTTTCTGTATTTAGCATGACATCCATGTTTTTTCTTTCACTCTATCAATGTGTGAATAGCTATTTTAAATGTTACAATACTTAACACTTGTGGGTATATCATATGAAAACATAATTAACTTTAATTTACACATCCATTAACATAGCAATCATTATGCAGCCACAATATCAATGCCCATTAGCAGTTATTAACCTTTTAGTGTTTTCATTGTTTATTATTTATTTAGTTTATGTAACTTAAAATACGAGGTTTTCAATTAGTTATATGAGAAATAACAATTTTGATCAAAGTAAGTCAGCAAAATTTTGACCTTAAAAACACTTATTTCAAGGGAAAATTCTTATCCTCATTCTGTGAATGTGGATATGTGTGTACTTAAGTAGAATGTAGTAGTTTACTACCCTAGAACTGTGGTAGTTTGTGATCAGGGCACTCACTTTAGAAAGCAAGTAATGCAAATTCTATAAAGTAAATTCTATAACTATTACTAGTTTTAAGAAATTATAAAAAAATTAAAAATTAAAAAAAAATTAAAATTAAATAAATAAAAAAAAATTAAAAAAAAAGAAAAACTTTATAGAAAGGGTTATTATAATATTAATTACAATAAATAAATTATTTGATTTGATATACCAGGCCAATACCCCAAAAATTTGGCAACAGCAATTTTAAATACTAAATATGTACATGCTGGCAACAGGAAAAGAAGACATCAAAAGAAAAACAGGAAACCCGCATGTCTGAGGTAATCTGAGGTATAATAAAAATATTCAATATTTTGAAGATGTGTAAGTCTACCACACTGGTACAGTAGAGCAGACATTTAAAAATAATAAATAACTACATATATAGATAGGGACATCACATACATTACTCCAATCCCAATGTAAGATACTAAAGCACTTGAGGTATGGAAATGGGAAACAATGAAGGCACCACAAACACTTAGACCCAAGAAAATGTAGAAAAATGGTATTTTCTACATTGTCCAGACTAGGAATCGAACCCGGGACCTCGAGATAGTGACCCCTTTAAAACTACCACACTCTACATGTTTACGCCACTCATCCACAGAGATCGCCATAAAGTCTTTTTGAGGAGACCTTTGTCCTGGGCATTAACAAACTACTACTACCTTACCCTAGATAATTTATTTATAATAATAGACAATGTCAATGTGGAATTATATCACTCTTATCTGTCTCAACTAGGACTAGATTGCTAGTTGCAAATTATAATCTTAATAATAGATCTGTTTGGAATTAGGGGTGGAGAGATATTTTCTTATTTACTTAATGGATGGAACACCCACAAGAAGAAATAAGATAGTAAATTCTTAAATAACACAACAAATTGCTGTATGCTGATAGAATCCCTTTCAAGAAATTAGAACATACAACTTTGTATCAATAAACCTGTTCAAAAATGGTGGCAACCATATAAATTATAATATACACAATGAGGGTAATGTACAGGATAAGTAACTATACTCAGAATAACAGCTTAATAATATTTTTTATTTCATTAGCAATACCCATAATAAGAACTTATTACACACACAATTACCTCTATGCAGATGTTTGATAGCTTCGTCATAGCATTCAAGTTCAACCAGTGCTTGTCCAAGGAAAAAATGCCCCTTGACCTGATTATTATCTATGTCCAGAGCACGACGACAATCACTGCAGGTCGCCTCCCATCTTTTCATCTTCAAGTGACACAAAGCACGATTTGTAAAATATGTGGCCACGGATGGGTTTTTTATCTGTAAGTTTAACGAAAGTGAAAAACCACTTCAGAGGCTTAAGTTCGCGACAATATAAAAGAATACTACGCCGTTAACACTTACAATAGCTTTTGTATAGCAGTTCATAGCATCTTCAAACCTTCGTAAACTAAATAATCTGTTTCCTTGTTCCTTTAATTCTTTGTCGGTCAGGTTAGCAGTCGAATACATATGCTTACTCATTTTGGCGATATTCTATGTAACTATTTATTCAAAAAAATATCACAACGTTCATAATTTAAAACAATGGCACTTTCTTACACCTTTCTATATTATTTTTGCGCAAAAAATCCAGTCTCTTATTTATATTTTGTATTTTTCTTCTAGAAAAAGAAAATAAGCAGACAGATGTCAACATATAATAGTTTGGCAGATGACAACTAATAAAAAAATAACAGTCTGTAAAAAATCTCTATTTCGTTTCATTTTAGGCAGGCTGCTTTGCTTTATAATTTGGAGAAATGTTAAATAAAATTATGCTTCACACTATTCCAAATACTGTGGTAGAGAGAGGCCCAGGTAATGAAATTCTTTCAACTTTGAAAGAAGGCTTTCACTGAAAAAATTTTCTGGGACAACGTGACAGTTAGTGAAGCTGTCGCCGATTTTATGTCCAAATCAACGACATAAATGGCACATAAGTTTTGAAAAAAAAAACTCATTAGTATTTGGTAACCTCCTAGGATTCGAACTCGGGTCTCTTAACTTGATTTTCGATCCAACTCTTGGCTATCGTAATATAAGTTATTTATCACAGCAGAAAGGACTTTTAAATGCGTAAACATTTGCATTTAAAAATGTGTGTAGGTCCTGTAAGCATTTTAAATTAAAAACATTATGTCCTACTAGTCATACTATCTTATTAATAATTTAAAATATGTGAAGTATGCTATATTAAATATTTGCTTGAATGGATGTTTGATACTCAAATCAATCACGCAAAGAAATTGGGTGGATTTAAATGAAATTTGTTATACAGATAATGTATAATATTGATACACACTTTTTTTTAAATGAATAGATAGATATCAGAATTCAAATCAAGAGACCAGGTGGTAGGTTCGTACTAATTAATTTTTTTTAAAACTTATGTACTATTTATATCATTGGTTTGGACATAAAGAAAGCGACAGGCTCACAACCTGTCACGTTGTCCCAAAAATGTCTTCGGTAAAAGTTGAATCTAAAGGATCTAATTGTCAGGGACTCAGTCTTAACCAGTATTTGGAATAGCGTGAAAATATATATATATAATAGTCGATATATATATATATATATATATATATATATATATATATATATATATATATATATATATATATATATATATATATATATATATATATATATATATATATATATATATATATATATATATATATATATATATATATATATATATATATATATATATATATATATATATATATATATATATATATATATATATATATATATATATATATATATATATATATATATATATATATATAATAGTCGATATACATTTATAATTTATTTATTAATGACCTTCTTATGGACCTTCAAGAAAAGAGCCTATACATTTCTCAAAGGCCGGCAACGCATCTGCTATACCTCTGGTATTGCGGATGTTCATGGGCGGCGGTAATTACTTACCATCACGTGAGCTACCTGCTCGTTTGTCTCTGTTCTCTATAAAAAAAAATGGCAGTGTCGAGTTAAGGCCGCTTCAATTGACAGGCCACTTCGGAAGCGATTTGTGGTGTGACTGGGAAGGATTTGTTTACGTCGAGTAGATGCATGTTCTCTCAAGGGGTTTGTTAAGAGCAGTCTGCGCTGGTGGGTTATGGATGTGCTAATATTCCCGTGGCCATGTCAACATGCGGCAATTGTGGAGTGGAGGTGGAGTTTTAGTCGTCGCGAGCACGACATCACTTGCCCTTGCCCACACATCACGGCGGGTATTCATTGAATGCCCTACCCCATGTACATATAGAGTTCTTTTATTATATTCAAAATACATAATTATATAAATATACATTTTAATAGAAAAGTAGTATTTGCCCAGGGTACTCTGGGTTAAACCGTAAAAATTCTAAAAACATACATATCAACAGAGATACTATTTAATGAATATTATATGAATAGACATAATTTATAGATAATGCAAATACGTTTGGTGCTTTAATGGAAAGATCTGCGTGCTGATGACTGTAAAAGAACAAGAAGTAAGCAAATAATTTAGACACAGATTATAGCTTATATAAATAAGCTTATAAAAAGGAAAAAAACTATTAGTAATTAGTAACTCAATTTAATTTATTCCACAAAATAAGAAAAAGACTTGTATCATAAAACAAACATAAAAACAAAAAGACATGTTAGGATTCGTTAAAGAGATGAACATGGAATAAACTGAATTTAAACTTCTCATTCGAATTTAAATTTTTCTAAACTTTTATATTGGCGATTGATACGATGCAATTTTCGATACTGGATACAAGCTGGAAAAATCTTTACTCCAAAGACCAAAGCGTTTATTCAGCTGTTGAATTGGGATGTTGTTTTCTTTTGAAAGTTTTATTTTCAAGTTCGCAGACCTGTAATAAAAAGTACTTTTTCTATTAAATGCTGCTATTTGCGACTTTTCACCTGTGAAAATACTTTCCGTTATATTTCTCTGTCTCTTTCTCAATTTAGGAGATGGATAGATTTTTAAATGCATTTAATCCTGATAATACCAGCAGAAAAGGTATAGATTTTAGTAGACTAGATATAAATTTTAATACAGAAGATATACATAGCGATGTATTAAGATGTGTGCCGCCCAGGTGCGTAATTTGTGACATTCTAGAAAGGTAGTGAGTAAACGTCGTATATAACGATGGTTCTGATGACGATTATGAATTCGCAATCACAATATTATAATTATTGATTGTTACTACTATAATTGTAAATTATAATAGTCACTTCATATATTTAACAAGTAAAATAAAAATATTAATACGTAATCTATATATTTACTTGAATGGGACCTTGATGGCAGTGGGATCCTTAACAAGCGGCCTTGAAAGAGGTATGCCCATACGTTTCTTCATCAGGGAACATGGGGAAAACATGTTATCCGTAGAAATAACTCCATCACTTCTAATGGAAATCTGTTAAAAAGTACATTTCAACATTTTATTTTCATATTCATGCATTTCGCAATACTTCCAGTATTCAAATATTAAAACTACTTAATCCATAGGGTTATCTTGTATTTACGCAAACACTACCCATTTAAAATTAAACTACTTTCGGATTTTATTTCCTACTTAGGATGATCCGTGAGACTATTGAAATTAAAAACCTTGCCAATTTCAATAGAGAAGATGCTTGGGTATTATCACCTGCTTGGTATCCAGTCATAAATAAAATTAAGTCCAAGACCAAGCATAGAAGTCATGATAGCCGGGCTCATCACCTCAAGACCCATGTCTACTCCTGTATTGGGAACGGCGTGAAGATGAAAAACCAAGGACGCAAGACCTCAAGATACAGTGTACACGTTTTGCGTAAATTGGGTCCAAAATTAATAAATATTAGCTGACGGTAAACGATGGTAACATTGACAGCGGGACGTTGTCCCCCCCGTGACCACGGATGCAGTAAAGCATCCGAAACGTCGGGAAGTAAAAACAGTTTGTAAAAAACTAAATAATACGCATAATAAATCCGAAAGTTTTATTTTAGAAATAGGGAAAGCATATTATTTTCTATAGTGTTTATATTTATTCTAGGTATATACACAATAAAATGACTAGCAGAAATGTATAACCTTCTGTTTATTCATCTTTTCATATTGATTTTGCACATTTTACACCATTTCCAGATATTCTCGTCGGCAGCTCCTCGTATTTCTAATCGCTGGTGTAGATCGGCCATATTACGAATTGGCTTAGGTAGCTATCAAAAAAATTACCTTAACTAAATTATTACTGAACACTGTTAAATGAAGTTACTCAACAACTCCCTAAACTTTTCGTATTGAAACCATAATTATGTTGAATTATTAATCAGTCATTTAGACGAACGTACAAGGAATATTAAATTTAAAACAAGGAAAAAGAATATTGTTCAATTACAGAAAAAATAAGTTGCACTAAGTAGAATAAGAGCGAAACTGTCTTTGTAGCCTAATGGGTAAGTTATGTAGTTAATAGACTAGGCCGACATTTTACGGAAATGCATTACTATAAATACGAAAGCTTAAATTTTTTTGCAACACACCGCATGCAAAACACAGTGAATGGCAAATGTTATCTGGTCCGTAAAAATTCATCTGTGAGTGGGAGGATGGTGCTCTTCTAAAACAACAGCGTAAGTATGCTAACATTTTTATACTGTATACTTACTTTATGTCTGTTCTGCTTATTTCTTTTATCTCTTAAATTTTTTAAGGAATACTGTCCGGACTGTTGTCTTGCGCGTGAACCGGGCAGATAAGGCTTTGGTTTCGTTGCCGGTACTAAGCTAGGCGGCTGTGAACTGTAGTGCTCTATTCGTAAGCCAGCATGTCCCAAGGAATCAGCACTATCTTCATTTCGAAGCATCAATTCCTTAAAACGTTAATATTTTTTGTTAATGAAGTGAGTTTTTAAACTCTTAAAAATAAAGACAGAAAAATTATACATTACAGACATTACATTACGGCCTGTAAAATTTCACTGCAGGACATAGGCCTCTCACGAAAAGATCACACAATCACCACGCCACAATCACCACGCTTGGCAAGCGGATTGGCGATCGTAGTACACCGTACGATCCTAGTCAGGTATTATTTCGAGACGTTTGCATCCATTGGCAGCCATTGCTATTATCAACACTTTTCTCTTAGTCGCTCTTTGCGACACCCTCGAGAAGGAAGGGGTTTTCGTATTCTTAAACCCACACCATCACGGCCCCATAAAGTTATAAAAGGAAATTACCTTTAGCTTTTCTAGTTCCGTGTCAATCTTCTGCCTAGCAATGACTTCTGCTTTAAGCTCTTCTATAAGATATGCCCAATATTTATTCACGTGAGAGTAATCACTTAGTTGAGTTGGAGGTAAATATGACAAAATTCTTTTACCAATGGCAGACGGCAAGAGCTGCAACTAAAAAACAAAAAATACTGCAATGTGTAAAGAATTAGAATCATATTGCTGTATCCGCAGTGTGAAAAGAACAAAAAATATCCTGTCGAATCCAGCGCTGCCTGGTTTACGTTAAACATACTTGAAGGCTTATAAAAGTCAACTGCACAACCTAGTCCTCTTGGCAAGCTGATTGGAGATCGCAGTTCAAGATACCTTGCACTTTATACGCTTTTAGTTTAGTTAGGTAATTTATGAGATGATTATCCCGCCGTCTATCGGTTTCGATTCCTATTTTCAAACTTACCCTTAGTCACTGTTTACGACAGCCATAATTCTCATGATTTCTTTTAAAAAGGACCACTAATACTCTCAAGAAATAACCTGTTTTTTTATTGTTAATAGAGGTAACCCATGTTACTAACAATTAGAAAAACTATACAAAAAAACCTCTAGACACCCAAAAAGAAGAAAATGCATGATTTGAAAATTATCCTGTACAAACAAACAAAAATCAATTACGTCTCATATAATGTAGGCTGAAATTATTTATTATATATAAATCTTGTAACACGATGAACTCCGAAAGTATCTAAACGATTTTCACAACTTATCTTTAAAATTAATGTTTTACTGGTGTACCCTTAGGTACACCTACCTGTCTTAATAGGGAAGTTTTAATTAGTTTCAATACTGTTTGTCGAACCCGCTAGTATTATGTAAAATTATTAAATTGTGTTATAAAAAACTTTTGTTTTCATGTTTTTAATAACAAAAAACAGCATAAGTTAATATCTATATTAATATATTGGTTTCATCATGTTAATTTATAAATGTAATATTACAATTGCACATTGTTTTATATATTTTTGTTTATGTCATAGACATGCAACATTCCTGAAAATGTATTATTTCAGCCATAGGTGTGGTCAATTCAGCTCATAAAACTGCTTGCAAACTAGAATAAAGGAAGCATTTTTATCACCACGCCAATCCGAGTGATACATTACTTAAAATGTCGTACAAAGTCAACCGTCTCCGTTACTTCTGGTTTTGGCCGGTCCACCTTCCATATTTTTTTCTTCGTGCCGTCATTCCAAGTCGTCTCAATCTCTTCTAATTTTAAACTATCACGTACTATCTTTAGAGTCGAATTCCAAACAGCCAGGCTTTCTTCTAACTGTTAAATATTCATTATAAAGTTTATGAAGTCACGATAGCAGAGTGGTTGGGTGATCGGAATTACGAGTCAAGAGACCCGAGTTCGATCCCCAGGTGGCAGCCTCGTACCAATGGGTTTGTCAAAAACTTATGTACGAATTACATCGTTGGCTTGGACACAAAGACCGCAACGGGCTCACCACCTGTCACGTTGTCCCGAAAATATCTTCGGTGGAAGGTGGGTCAAAGGGACTTAATTGTCTAGACTAGACCTCTGTCTACCCCTGCATTGGGAATTGCGTGAAGATACTTATTTTATGAAATTATTTCATTAATAAATTATCTACATTAATAAATTATCTTATAACCATGTGTAAATATCCATATTCATAATTATATATCTATCTCTATTTTCAAATTCACGTTAATATACTATGTAACTACATGAAACAAAAAATATCATGTTTTATTATTTATCAAAATTTTGTATACAGTCGTCTAGCTAGGTTAAAGCAAACCGAAGGTCTTGGAGTTGCCAAGAACTATGAACCCATGTACAGAGTAGATGAAAGAAAAAATGCACATCAGGTACACTCATGAGCTTACTACATACTTCATTTGCAACGCAAGAAGGCCTGCAGATGCATTGTCGTTAAGTAAGCACAGAAAAGGGGAAGGAGAACAAGTTGAAGATAGAGGGGAGTTTCATTCCCAGTATGCTTATGCTTCAAGAACCTTCAAACAAGCTTTTCAAGTAATTAATTACAAAGATATGTACACAATAGATGTTTTAATTAAAAAATAACATCTAATCAAAACAAGATAATTTGTATGCCAAGCAGCAATTGTGTTCTAAAATTTAGTATTATTTTTTAAATACTCGTATCAGCATCACTCAGCATGACATTACATGAGCCTTCACCTCACCAAATAAACACTTACTACGAATGATAATACAATACAAAAACATATTCGCATTCATTGATAATATTTTTTGGTTATAGATAAATCTTTATATGAAATAATATCTACGTATAAATAAATTCTTACGACACAACACATTCCAATGTTCAAACGTTATTATATAGTTTCCTCTCGAAACGTCGTATACGCATTATTTAAAAACTCTCTCGGTATACTTAAATCTCCCCGAGTAAAAAGTAGTCTATCTCCCCTCGTCTCTATCGACTATCTTTAGCCTCTTAGTCTTAGGACTCATAACAACAAATCCGTTAAGCAATCAGGTTTCAAAACTCTCTCACAGGAGAGGTTAACTTGTTGATTAAAGGAAACCTTTAATCTCAGACAAATTAGAAGTTAGCTGTTGCTAATCCAGTTTGTAGTATACTTTGAAACTCACTATTATAATATACATAAGAAGGATGGCAGTATAGATCCTACATATATTTTACCTGCTTTTGTTGTAACGTTTGTTGCGGCACCTGCTTTAATGTAGCGTGGCCTGAGTCACCACTTTTACGACGAGATAGCTCTTTTTTCTACGAAAATAGTAATTAACATTAAAGGGAACATTTTATTAATATTTTTAATACAACCTTAAAATTCTACTGCGGGATTTGGGACTCTTTCTTAAGCAACATTTGCCGTAGTAGTATCACCATTGGTATTGTATTTATCGTGATAAACAGTTTGATTTGCTTCTATGTGAGTCTTCTCTATGTTATCCACTAGATGAACGCGGGTCAAAATAGACAATTGTAATGTTTTTACGTTAAGATCAAAAAAATCTTGATGAAATTACCTTTAGTTTAAATCTTGCAATACTGCTGGATTATTTTAAGTTAATATTTGGTAATATTACGTAGACTTACACGAAAGGCATAACTGACTCCATAAATCTTAGAAATCCTCAGTATTGTTGTAAATCACAAACAATTTTTGTTTAGTTACATGTGTGTGTGTTTTGTGTCTTTGATATTGCATTTTTTTGCATTTTGGATTATTACATTATATTGCATTTTGGATGATTGTCTAAACTCAAAAATTGTCTAATCACGAAGATTTTATTAATTTAATTTCAAGCAATTGAGTACGAAACGTCAGCTTTGAAATGATTTTAGAAGAATTCCCCTTAAAGGAGTAAAATGACAGTTTAAATTTTGTGTGATGTAATGTTCACACACCATTTTCGGAATTCTATCCAAATTATTTCTCTTCATGCCATTCCCAATGCAGAGGTCTAAATAATTACGTCCTTTCGACCCACCTTCCACCGAAGACATTTTTGGGACAACGTGGCAGGTGGTAATCCCGTCGCCATCTTTATGTCCAAGCCAACGCTATAAATCGCACATAAGTATTTGAAAAACTCATTAAGCAACTCGGGTCGAGTTCGATACGCAGGTGGCGTCTCGTACCAACCTCGACTCGAATTCCGATCACCCTACCACTCGACTATCGTGACTAGTTAGTTGAGTTGGTAATTATAGTTTATAATAATCCATTATATTTTTTGTGTTATAATAATAATATGTTTGTCCATATCTATACATGTATTTATTTATTTATTTATTTATTTATATTGTTTGTAATAATCTTTTGTAACGGAAACAGAAGTAAGTATTAGCGATTATGGTATATCCTCCTTACGAACCAGCAACAGACTTTTACAGGCATTATCTAAACTAATTAAGTTAATGTCAAATTAAAATCAAACCAGATTAGGACTGGAAGCTTTGTTCTTATCGGTCGGGGAACCAACTGCTATTACGGACTCCTTGAGATTCCGCAGCTCATAGTCACGCTGACGTTCATAGATATTTTGTGCACTTTTAAGAACTTCCCATATCACCGGGCCGCCGGCAACGGATAGTAATTCTAGCAATACTATCGCTTGATTTTCCTTTAAAGAAACATAATATAAGTTTTTACGAATCTTCACGAATAGTCCCTGATGTAGTAGTCAAAGAAAACAGATCGCCCAAAGTCAAAAAAGTACGACCCCTTCATACTTCGCAAATACAATGAATCGATAGTCTCGTTAGCGGTGACCCTTTTTTCAAAGCAATTATCAAAAAAAAAACTGTGCAAAAAGGGTTATTACAACATAAACTATATAATAATATATTAATGATAGCAACCCCTGTAAATGAGTTAATCGCTCCAATACTATTTCTAATTAAATTAGTATTAAATTTTGTATTTCGTTTATAAAAAAGCTAAAAAATAGAAGTTTCTTTCGCCTGTTTCTTCTCTGTTAGAGAAATCTCATTAAGAAACGGCTGTAGATTAAAAAATGACGATCGATAAATGAAAGTATGTTATTACATATATTTATTATATATGTAATAACATACTTTCATTTACACATTATTATATACATTTTATATATAATAGTATTGGTAAATAAATAATTTTATTTCAATGTAGTATTTCTTGAATCCCGCTAGGAGTAATAATTTGTACCAGTATGACGAATATGAATATTTGTACTCGTGTCATGGATTTTCATGTGTATATTTTTACTATATTATTAGGTATATGTGGTTCTCGGTCCAGTAATCGTGATACACAAACTCTAAATTTAGAGCTGAATGACTTATTATCCCAACGTTTTAAAAAATAAGAATATTATGGTAACATTATTAATAATAGAACATTGAGCGAGAAGTTAAAATATCATTCGGTAAATGTTGCCAACGCCTTAACAGGCGTACATAGCGAGATAATTAAAATTTAAACTGATGCATGTAGAACACCGATACCCAGCTGTAAGAGCATTGCCCCGGTACAGCAGAGGACACGAGATCGAATTCCGCCCGTGTCAGTTGTTTCTTTTTATTTCTCTTTAGTTTAATAGTAAGAGTAGAGTTGCCAGGGAATATCCTATGGAATATCTTTTAAATTTACACCCTTGCTTCTTACGCGTTAGAATAACCGACTAAGAGGGAAGCCCTGAAAATGGAAATCTCTCGTCAAAAACAGTGCATTGGCGCATAAAATACCTTACCAAAATTAGTAGACCGGCGAAGGCTAGCAGTAAAAGATGCTTATGTGCGATAATCTGTCCATTACTGGGTCCATTACTCGCTTGCTGGCTTGAAATTTTACAAGCATGTACTAAGACACCAGTGAAATTGATTCCATTAGAATTGATTGTACTTACAATGGACTTCCATAAATAGAAATAAAAAGAAAAGCCAATAAAAAAATTATGTCTTTTCTTACTGATTCTAAAGATAGAAACCACTTTCTGTCGTCTATCATAACTTTCTTGAGAATCGACACTGGTATAGCTGTTCGGTTGTGATCCATTGGAGCTCTATCATAGTTGTTCAATATTATTGGCCTATTAAAAAAAGTATTTAGAATCATTTTGATTATATAAGTTCTAGTTACTAGAAAAACAACTGGTTGCTCCGGATTCGAATCTTTAAGGTTTTTAACAGAAACTTTACAATTGTTATAATGTTTTCCCAAAAAAAATTCTTAAGTGGAAGGTGAGTCGAAAGGCTTTAATTATCTAGACCTCTTACCCCGGTATTTAATATATCACAAACTAAACAAAACCCCGACCTAATCACAGCACAGTACTGCGACGTTTGCCACGTGTGGCGACTATGGCAAAAATTTCCCGTTAGGCTATCCCTATCGGGAAATTTTGCCATCTATGATCTAAGTCCTTCGGTAGACTCTTAGGAGCTATTATGAAGATTACGATACCATTGATGTTGTCTTTTAATAGCTGCTTTCTACAGTTTTACCCTCGGTTGAACTACTAACAGAATATACATTTTTTCGGCATACTTATTAAGACCTGTACAGCCGTTTCTTATTTATTAAATAGGAAATATTAAAAATAATAACATTCCCTACAACTACATCGAACAGCTTTTCAGTTATATTATTACTTAGTTTGATTATCCCTTTCGGAAAATAATACTTTAAAATTTTCAGGCTCAACTATTGTAGTCTTAATAGAAATTTCATCAAGAAATTGCGCTTTTTATGGATTATCAGAAAACTATATTTTATTTCTTATTTCGTAAAATATCATACCATTGCATAACTTTTTTTTGTTATTAAATTAAAGAGAAAATATGTTTATTTACTTTAAATAATAAATATCTTCACGCAATTCCCAATACTGGAGTAGACAGAGGTCGTCTAGACAATTACGTCCCTCCGACCCACCTTCCACCGAAGATATTTTCGGGACATTTCATTTGATTTTATTTTTCTAAAATTCAAAACCGATCACCGAATCGTGACATTGAAAACATTTTTCTCTTTAATTTTAATATCAAAAAAATATCACACCTATGCATATGTACCAAATAGACTTCGGTGAAAAGTGGTTCAAAAGTGCTTAGTTGTCTAGATATCTGACTACAACAGTAATGGAAAATGCTTGAAGCTTATAGAACATATGTCATAAGAATAAAACCTGTTACCCGCTCGAGGAAAGTACAGAATCCTTAGGACGACTGTTCCATATGGATTTTAACAGCAGCGATAAAGTCCACGCGCTCCGCACTTCTTTCAACAGAGCCAATAAATATAATTTCTTGTTAACATAAGAAATTTTTATAAACCAGCTTTTTGTTAATTGCAATCGATTATTGAACTCCTTGCTCTCGTCATTTGCATCTTCTGAAATTTGTGATTAGTCTATTTAATTGATAGTCAATTGCGATTACAATTTTGTTTTTAGCCATGATGAAAAGACGGGAGGCATATGTACAGATATATCAGCTCGTTTATGATTACAGTTTGCAAACAGAGCTTTGTTCAGTTTTTTAATCAATAAAATTTTATTTACTTATTTTATTTATTTATTGCACACTTATATTAAGCTACACAAGTTTTATATCAATAAACCAGTTAAGCTTTATTTTACAGTTGTAGGACATATGTGTCTGAACTAGATAACATATTTATTTGTATTTCAGACAACAGCACTATTCCCATACACGAGTAACAATTGTAAGCTAATAGAAAATACTACAACATACTTATATTTTAGTTGAAAAAATAGAATCAAGCTTTCTAGAAGAAATCTTTAATCAACTTTAATCAGCAAACAAAATGGTTATTCACTAAGTTTGGGTACGCCAATTTGCGTATTATTTACCTAATTAAATTTTATAATTAGGAGGGGGAAATTATAGAGTGGGTCACCTATACTCTTTTTATGATAATCGGAAAGGACTAAAAGGGTCTTTCATCACTCAAATTGGAGCATATAAATAGTCTGCTGACATATTTACATATTATACTGTTCCCAAAATACAGAGAATCCTAGTAAAATTTTAGGACTGTTCCGGTGATGTTAAATTGAGCTTTAATGTATAAATAAATAAATGCATACATAGTTATAGGGACAACGTCACATACATTGCTCTGATTCCAAACTACGTAACAAAAGCACTGTTATGACATCGAAATAACGAAAGTACCACAAAAACCCAGACCCGACAAAATTTAGAAAAAGTGGTTTTCTGCATTCCCCCGTTCGGAAATCGAACTCGGGAATTCAGTACTGGTGATACATCGAAAACCGTGTTCGCCACTCTGCGAGGTAGTCATTGGTAGTCGAGGTCTAATGCTACATAGGTACTTATCTAATGAGAAAACAATCAGACTTTTTCCAACATATTCTCCCACTCAAAAAATGAATATCATAATAGCAAATATAAATGAATATAATAATAGTGCCTTGTTAGTTTTTGACTTTTCTGTTTCAATATATAATCTTGTAGTGATGTAATGTATAGGTTTTATTACATAAAATTACTTTCAAAATACTTAAGCTGTAGTAATTGTTCATAAAATATAATTACCGCATGTCATATCATGCAAAATGTAATCATTTATTCCATTAATTAGTTTTATTATTTCGGAAAAACTCATATTTTCAAAATATTTTAATTAATCACATATGTAAAACGATGTAAGTATTAGTCTATGGAATTCATAGATAATATGTATATACGTATTTTTCTATGTATAGTTGTATAACTGAAGTCAATTATATACATACTAGGTATTGTTTATGAATAAGATATAGAGTAAAGTAAAACAACTAGGGATAAGGCAGGTATATACCAAAGAGTATATAACATAAATAATTTTTGCATTGCAAAAATAAAATAAAATTTAACTATTCTGCAGGTATGCATCAAATGCCAATGTCAGTGTGATTAATATCTAATAAAATAATAAAGTTTCTTAGATAATGGCTTATGCCTACCATACTGCTGCTCTTAGACAGTTTACTTCGGTTTGTAGAATAAAAATATTCATAACGGCGGTGTCCTGCATCGTGGTGGCACCCACGTTTCCGTTGCTTTGTCAAAGGTTCCCTTGATAACGAGGCTGTCACAAAATTAATAAAAGAAAATATAGGCTTCTTCTGTAAAGAAGCAAAATTAATTGCTTTCAGTTTTAAATTTCCGTATATCTCATTATTAAGATGTTTCGCAATCAAACGCACCTATCCTTTCAATTCGATTCCAGGGTCAAATGTACAAAGGCAATTATTTTGTTAGCGTACTCGATTATAGTATGTACACGGGCTGACGTTCTAGTTACGAATCTCTAAATGTGACATGACACCGTCAGTCAGTAGGCGACTGCCATGACGCGAGTTGACACACGTAACTCTTTCCAGGTTTCTGTAAGGCCGAAAAGTGCAAATATCTGTCGCTTCGTTTACATACTTTCTTTTATCGGTTTGTTAGCTATTGCATATTTTATTGTTAAAAAACCCATAGATTCCTTAGGCGATCCTTCTGATCAGTTCGTAGTTAAAAATATACCTACAGCTTACACAAACCTCGAAGGTATAGATCCCGAAGAGAGGGATGTATTTCTAGGTTTTAGAACTTCTTTTTTACCTGTAGAAGAAATCGCACTAGCTCGCAGAAATTCGAAGTTCAAAAGAGAGGTGTACGAAGGAAATTTAACAAGTGATAATTTTTGGTGGACTTCTGATAATCGATATAAAATACCCACTCGTGTAAAGCGAAGAAGCCCATATAATACAAACGACTATCAGTAAGTAATTAACGTAATCCACACAATTACATTAAGCTTGTCAACAGCACTCAAGTAATAACAGATTTAATTTTAATTACTAGTCAAGATCATTCAACAAAAGAAAATAATGACGAATATTATGATGAATATAATGAAAATGACAGTACTGCGACAGAGCACGAAGTTACAATGAAGAGTGACAAGTATCGTGATAAAAAGTAAAAGAAAGATTACCATTTGCTATTATTTTTTTTATTTTATTTTTTTGCAATTATTTTAGTTTGTGTTTGTTTCATGTTTCACTACCAATATTATTATAATAAAGTGTGGTGTATCCTGAAATATACGTAGATCGGGGCCCATTGGATGATGTTGTGGAACAAGTACGAAGGCAGCCTGAACTAGAAGAAGGTGAAATGGGTTCCTCTGCACATTTATACAAGCCTTCCAAATCTCATGCCGGTACCGGATATTTCATTGCTTATTTTAAAATTGTTTGTTGTTCCTGTTTATTTTATTTATTTAGTTATAAAAAGCTAGAGCAGATTAACTGTTTTGACATTGGGAACCACTGAGTTAACTTTTGAAAGCCAAGCTCACATTAAGAGTTATCTAGTATTACAGTCATATATTATCCGATTAGTTAATTATTTCTCAGTGAAAGTGACCAAAATAATCAGAATAATCAAGTCTGAAGAAATGTTGGTTACTAAGGAAAGAGCATACATAGTAGGTATAAAAGCAATAGGTAGTATACCAACGTAACAAACCAGGAACACTTACATAACATTATCATCTCAGAGGAAACATAATAATAGAGATAGAAATTTAACGTTAGGAGTTTCAAATCCATGTAAACGTCACGGAATTTTAAATTTCAAAAATTGTATTTTACAAGGATTCTAAGAACTTACTCTTTGATTTATACATCGATTGTCTGATGCACCATCTCGTATGAGTTTTAGTATCCTATCATATGAGTACACTTGTATTAGTGATCAATAAATAATGTAAACGTAACGTAATAATAATCAACGTAATAAGAATTAATCATTTTTCGAATTTACTATTACCTATCTTACAGCGGGTGTCGTAAAAGGCAGCTAAGGGAAAATCTTGAAAATTAGCTATTTTCAAGATTTTCCCTTAAGGTTAACCTTCAAGGTTAACGACAAATTATACCATTACCATGTCGTAAAGTAAATCAGACCCGTGCGTGGTGAGCTTCTAAAGTATAAGATGCCTGGCACTGCGATCGAAGTGTTTTCTACGGGATAGGTTGACGTCCTGCAATTGATTTTTACAAGCCATTAAATAAGATATCAAATGATTCGATTAGTAATTTACATAATCTTCTTGGTACTTTAACAGCAATTCATGCATTTTGGAAAGGTCAAGGCGATCGAGAAACTATAAGAAAAACTCAAGCCTCTATTATGAAGCAGTACATGGATGCTGAAGCCGATCCTTGTCATGATTTTTATCAATATGCTTGTGGTAATTGGCCTGCTCTTAATCCGATACCGGCAGATAAAGCTGGGTATGCATTTATTTAATACACGAGTATTTTAATTACTACCTGGTTGATATTACTACTTAGTGCGTTTGACCACTATATATTGTTGATATATTTAAAAAATATCGATAACGTCAATTTAGTTTTACAGAAATAACAACTGAAAAACAGAAAACTAACAGTGGTAGAGCCACGCATTAGCTTTTGTTGTTGCATGAATGGGCCGGATCACCATCACGTGAGCCTCCTGCTCGTTTGCCTCCCTTTTCTTTAAAAAAAAAAAAAACAACTTTCTTTATAAACTTGAAACGTAAAACATTATCTACTCATAAAATATGGTCCTAATTACTTTACAATATTTTACAAGATTATCTCGTTACAAGTAATAAGATTTAATGTTTTTTTTTATTTATAGGTATGACACATTTGAAATGCTCAGGGAAAATTTAGATACAGTTTTAAAAGATTTATTAGAATTCAAAGATTATGAAAAAGTTAAAAGTGTATACCCGGGACAGCATTTAGACCTCAATGATAATTTTTTGATTCAAAATTATCCACTTGAATGTCCCAAAGAACCACTACACTACAATTATAACATGATGCAATCTGAAATGCTTAGAGATGATGAATATACAGCCTGGAATAAAACTTGTAATAAAGAAATTCAATATTTAAAAGCTTTTCCACAACAAAATATTGAAATTGTTAGTCGTATTCGGCGTTATTTAGATAAGAAGTCTAAGCAAATGATGAAACCAGTTTGGAAAATAAAACATGGGTTACGTGATTATTTGTTGCATATGGATAAACAGAACGATACATATATGCATCACGATCGAATAAAAAATGAACACAAAAAACCCAAATCATATGTTAGAAAACGTTCCATAAGGTATAAGACAAACGTAGGTAGAAGACTTCAAATGTACTATTCAAGGGTTAAGAAAAAACATGAACATGAGAAACCAGTTAAAAAATCACAGACCAATCAGACTTATCACAAGAATGATGACCCAGCTAATGGCGATGCTGCTCTAAAATCAAGGTTTTTGTTTAAATCTTGTATGAATTATGAAATTCTAGAGAAACGTAGTCACCAGCCTTTATTAGATTTACTCGACTTACTCGGCGGTTGGCCTATATTAAATCGAAATTGGAATAGTTCTAAATTTGATTGGTTAGAACTCATGGCAAAGCTACGAGTTTACAACAACGATATTTTGATATCTGAGTGGGTGGGGCCAGACATTAAAAATTCTGATGAATTTGTTATTCAATTTGATCAAACGAGCTTAGGTAATTAAAAACTTATGTAACCTAATAATTTTATCTTATCTGAAACAAAGTTTTAACGAATTGCTTCCGTATTATATATAGGGTTGCCAACAAGGGACTACTTTCTACATGAATCAAATAAATTATACTTAGAAGCGTATAAAAATTATTTGATAAAGGTAGCACTTCTCTTAGGCGGACAGCCGGAACACGTGAAAAAAAGTGCTGAGAAACTTATTACTTTTGAAATAAAGTAAGTATCATAATGTGTTTTATTATGGAATATGAAAAATATATCTCCACGCCATTCCAATACAATTAAGTCGTTTCGACTCATTTTCCACCGAACATATTTTTGGGACAGCGTGACAGGTGGTAAACCAGTTGCGTCTTTATGTCCAACTCAACGATCACAATCGTACATGAGTTTTTAAGAAAAACCCTTTGGTACGAGCCTACCACCTGGGGTTCGAACTCGGGTCTCTTGACTCGAATTCCGATCATCCAACCACTCGGCTATTGTGACTATGTTATGGAATGGACTCTTACTATTTTACTATAATGTTTTTAAACGACTTCAAAAAGGAGGAGGTTCTCAATTCGGTTGTATGTTCTTTTGATTTCTACTTTTCCACACTTAAACACTTAAGAAACATGTAATAATACATATAAATGTAATCATTCTAATCTCGCAGCCTTGCTAAAATAACTTCGGCTCCAGAGGATAGACGCAATGTCTCTGAAATATATCAAAGAATGCCAATTTGGAAATTAGAAAAACTCGTTCCCGAGGTAGACTGGATTAAATATTTATGTATTGTTATGAACAAAACAATACATAAAAATGAGATGATTGTACTTTTTGCACATAACTATGACCCAGCTAATGGCGATGCTGCTCTAAAATCAAGGTTTTTGTTTAAATCTTGTATGAATTATGAAATTCTAGAGAAACGTAGTCACCAGCCTTTATTAGATTTACTCGACTTACTCGGCGGTTGGCCTATATTAAATCGAAATTGGAATAGTTCTAAATTTGATTGGTTAGAACTCATGGCAAAGCTACGAGTTTACAACAACGATATTTTGATATCTGAGTGGGTGGGGCCAGACATTAAAAATTCTGATGAATTTGTTATTCAATTTGATCAAACGAGCTTAGGTAATTAAAAACTTATGTAACCTAATAATTTTATCTTATCTGAAACAAAGTTTTAACGAATTGCTTCCGTATTATATATAGGGTTGCCAACAAGGGACTACTTTCTACATGAATCAAATAAATTATACTTAGAAGCGTATAAAAATTATTTGATAAAGGTAGCACTTCTCTTAGGCGGACAGCCGGAACACGTGAAAAAAAGTGCTGAGAAACTTATTACTTTTGAAATAAAGTAAGTATCATAATGTGTTTTATTATGGAATATGAAAAATATATCTCCACGCCATTCCAATACAATTAGTTCGTTTCGACTCATTTTCCACCGAAGATATTTTTGGGACAGCGTGACAGGTGGTAAACCAGTTGCGTCTTTATGTCCAACTCAACGATCACAATCGTACATGAGTTTTTAAGAAAAACCCTTTGGTACGAGCCTACCACCTGGGGTTCGAACTCGGGTCTCTTGACTCGAATTCCGATCATCCAACCACTCGGCTATTGTGACTATGTTATGGAATGGACTCTTACTATTTTACTATAATGTTTTTAAACGACTTCAAAAAGGAGGAGGTTCTCAATTCGGTTGTATGTTCTTTTGATTTCTACTTTTCCACACTTAAACACTTAAGAAACATGTAATAATACATATAAATGTAATCATTCTAATCTCGCAGCCTTGCTAAAATAACTTCGGCTCCAGAGGATAGACGCAATGTCTCTGAAATATATCAAAGAATGCCAATTTGGAAATTAGAAAAACTCGTTCCCGAGGTAGACTGGATTAAATATTTATGTATTGTTATGAACAAAACAATACATAAAAATGAGATGATTGTACTTTTTGCACATAACTATGTCTCGGTTTGTATATTTTATAAACGTTAATTTCAATTATTAAAGACTAACACCAAGTAATGTTTTTTGTTATTTTGTAGCATCTTGTCAAGTTAATAGAGAAGACAGAAGCCGACACTTTGGCAAATTACCTTTTGTGGCGTTTTGTAAGACACAGGGTTAATAACCTTGATGACCGTTTCCAATCAGCGAAACAGCAGTAAGAAATTTAATGCTACTTTAGCAAACGAATAATTGATATGGCATTTAGGTATTTTATCAATAAGTCCTCTGATTTAAAAAAAAAACAACTTTCTTTATAAACTTGAAACGTAAAACATTATCTACTCATAAAATATGGTCCTAATTACTTTACAATATTTTACAAGATTATCTCGTTACAAGTAATAAGATTTAATGTTTTTATTTATAGGTATGACACATTTGAAATGCTCAGGAAAATTTAGATACAGTTTTAAAAGATTTATTAGAATTCAAAGATTATGAAAAAGTTAAAAGTGTATACCGACAGCATTTAGACCTCAATGATAATTTTTGATTCAAAATTATCCACTTGAATGTCCCAAAGAACCACTACACTACAATTATAACATGATGCAATCTGAAATGCTTAGAGATGATGAATATACAGCCTGGAATAAAACTTGTAATAAAGAAATTCAAAATTTAAAAGCTTTTCCACAACAAAATATTGAAATTGTTAGTCGTATTCGGCGTTATTTAGATAAGAAGTCTAAGCAAATGATGAAACCAGTTTGGAAAATAAAACATGGGTTACGTGATTATTTGTTGCATATGGATAAACAGAACGATAGATATATGCATCACGATCGAATAAAAAATAAATACAAAAAACCCAAATCATATGTTAGAAAACGTTCCATAAGGTATAAGACAAACGTAGGTAGAAGACTTCAAATGTACTATTCAAGGGTTAAGAAAAAACATGAACATGAGAAACCAGTTAAAAAATCACAGACCAATCAGACTTATCACAAGAATGATGACCCAGCTAATGGCGATGCTGCTCTAAAATCAAGGTTTTTGTTTAAATCTTGTATGAATTATGAAATTCTAGAGAAACGTAGTCACCAGCCTTTATTAGATTTACTCGACTTACTCGGCGGTTGGCCTATATTAAATCGAAATTGGAATAGTTCTAAATTTGATTGGTTAGAACTCATGGCAAAGCTACGAGTTTACAACAACGATATTTTGATATCTGAGTGGGTGGGGCCAGACATTAAAAATTCTGATGAATTTGTTATTCAATTTGATCAAACGAGCTTAGGTAATTAAAAACTTATGTAACCTAATAATTTTATCTTATCTGAAACAAAGTTTTAACGAATTGCTTCCGTATTATATATAGGGTTGCCAACAAGGGACTACTTTCTACATGAATCAAATAAATTATACTTAGAAGCGTATAAAAATTATTAATTTATATACCTTTTCTTTAATATGTTTTATTTAAGCCCGTGGGTAATTTAATAAATATAAAGATGGGGACAAAACCACATATATAACTCTGATCCCAAAGTAAGTAGGTAAAGCACTTATGTTGTGAAATCAGGAATGACAATTGTACCACACACACCCAGACACGAGACAATATAGGAAAACTAGTTTTTAATATTGACCCATCCAGAAAACTACCCGGGACCTTGGAAAACACCGAAAGTCAGTATAAGAACCACTGGACCACAGAGGTCGTCAAATTAATAAATATTAATTCCGCTGACAGTATTGGCCAGCCGGTGAACAAATCACTTTGGAATACAGCACCGGCAGTCGTGAACGCATACTACAGTCGAAACAAAAATCAAATCATGTTCCCCGCCGGTATTTTGCAGCCTCCTTTTTATCACCGACATTTTCCGCGCTCGCTTAACTACGGTGGCATTGGCGTTGTGATAGGTTTGTTATAATATGCTATTATTTGAATGTGATTATAAATTATTTTCTTGTTATATTTTGATGTCACAGTGACGTCGACGGCATTTGTTTGATAATTGATTTGAAATTAATTGAAGTACTTGAACTTACTTAGGTCACGAGATCACTCACGGTTTCGACGACAAGGGCCGTCTCTTCGACTGCGAAGGAAACTTGCACCGGTGGTGGTCCGACTCTGCTATCGAAGGCTTCCACCGTCACGCACAGTGTCTGATCGATCAGTACGGGCATTATGTCGTGCCTGAGGTTAATATGAAGCTGGATGGTGTTAACACTCAGGTATCTATAAACGGATCAATAGAGCAGAAAAGAAAGAGAGATTTGACCCTGGACATTCAAAACTCTGTATTTTATGTACGCATTATGTACTCTACATAAAATAAGAGTGAGAAAAAAAGTACTTATGACCTCATCTACAAATTCATCTTATTCTAAATACGCGCTCGTTGGGTCATCCCTGTACTGGTTACACAGTCTTCGAAAAAATATCTGCAAAAAAAAAAGAGTAGAACGTTTGTTTTCAAACCCTTTTATAGTTTAAAAAAGGCACGATAGCCGAGTGGTTAGGCGGTCGGAATTTCGAGTCAAGATTCCCGAGTTCGATCCCCAGGTGGCAGGCTCGTACCAATGGGTTTTTCCAAAACTCATGTACGAATTTCATCGTTGGCTTTGTCATAAAGACGGCGTCGGGCTCACCACCTGTCACGTTGTCCCGGAAACATCTTCGGTGGAAGGTAGGTCGAAGGGACTTAATTGTCTAGACTAGACCTCTGTCTACCCCTGTATTGGGAATGGCGTGAAGATATTATATTTTCATTTTCATTTTTCCTTTTATAGTTTACTTTATGCTGTATATTTTGTTCACAATTCGCTCTTCACTATATAACAAAAAAATAAATATTTTTACTCTAGACATTTTAGTTATAGTCATTGATATATATTGATTGAAAAAATCAAATCATGTTCCCCGCCGGTATTTTGCAGCCTCCTTTTTATCACCGACATTTTCCGCGCTCGCTTAACTACGGTGGCATTGGCGTTGTGATAGGTTTGTTATAATATGCTATTATTTGAATGTGATTATAAATTATTTTCTTGTTATATTTTGATGTGACAGTGACGTCGACGGCATTTGTTTGATAATTGATTTGAAATTAATTGAAGTACTTGAACTTACTTAGGTCACGAGATCACTCACGGTTTCGACGACAAGGGCCGTCTCTTCGACTGCGAAGGAAACTTGCACCGGTGGTGGTCCGACTCTGCTATCGAAGGCTTCCACCGTCACGCACAGTGTCTGATCGATCAGTACGGGCATTATGTCGTGCCTGAGGTTAATATGAAGCTGGATGGTGTTAACACTCAGGTATGTATAAACGGATCAATAGAGCAGAAAAGAAAGAGAGATTTGACCCTGGACATTCAAAACTCTGTATTTTATGTACGCATTATGTACTCTACATAAAATAAGAGTGAGAAAAAAAGTACTTATGACCTCATCTACAAATTCATCCTATTCTAAATACGCGCTCGTTGGGTCATCCCTGTACTGGTTACACAGTCTTCGAAAAAATCTCTGCAAAAAAAAAAGAGTAGAACGTTTGTTTTCAAACCCTTTTATAGTTTAAAAAAGGCACGATAGCCGAGTGGTTAGGCGGTCGGAATTTCGAGTCAAGATTCCCGAGTTCGATCCCCAGGTGGCAGGCTCGTACCAATGGTTTTTTCAAAAACTTATGTACGAATTTCATCGTTGGCTTGGACATAAAGACGGCGTCGGGCTCACCACCTGTCACGTTGTCCCGGAAATATCTTCGGTGGAAGGTAGGTCGAAGGGACTTAATTGTCTAGACTAGACCTCTGTCTACCCCTGTATTGGGAATGGCGTGAAGATATTATATTTTCATTTTTCCTTTTATAGTTTACTTTATGCTGTATATTTTGTTCACAATTCGCTCTTCACTATATAACAAAAAAATAAATATTTTTACTCTAGACATTTTAGTTATAGTCATTGATATATATTGATTGAAAAAATCAAATAGCATTGTACGGCAATTATAAAAAAAATTAGTGCCAAAGTTTTTCCTGTTTTTATGTGAGTTTTTTTTTTCAGACCTGTGTATCTGATGATCCTTTATGACAAGAGCTTTAAACAAGCCTACATTGAATAAAAAAACTTTTGTCTCTAATTAAACTAGCAAAGACGATATCTGCTTGTTTTATGTACGTTTCAGGGTGAAAATATAGCCGACAATGGCGGTGTGAAGCAAGCGTTCCATGCTTACCTAAAATGGCTCGATAAACACGGTTCCGACAATGAAACTTTACCGGGTTTAAATCATACACATACGCAACTATTTTTTCTTAATTTCGCTCAGGTTAGTACAAATTTATCTAGTAGAAAGTTTTATATGCACTTTTTTATATATTAGCCACGATAGGCGACTGGTTGGGTAATCGGAATTCGAGTCAAGATACCTGAGTTTAATCCCCAGGTGGCATGCTCGTATCAATGTTTTTTTCAAAACTTTTCATGTTGTCCCAAAAAATGTCTTCGGTGGAAGGTGGATAAAAGGGACTCAATTTTCTTGACCTCTATCTACTCCAGTTTTACGATTGGTATGAAGATATTTTTAATAAATGAAAAGTTTTAAACGAAAACAGGTATGGTGCGGTGCAATGCGGCCAGAAGCAATGCGGAATAAATTGAAGACAGCAGTTCACTCCCCGGGTCGGTTCCGCGTTATCGGCACTTTGTCCAATTCTAATGAATTCGCGAAGGAGTTTAACTGTCCACCAGGATCGCCGATGAACCCCAAGAACAAATGCTCGGTGTGGTAGTAACTATTATGGATGACAATAACTGTTTGAAACTATCCTATGATATGATTAATCAAGATTTTTTATGTTACAACAAATTTTCTTGTTATAACATTAGCATAGAACGAACAAGTTAGCATTACATATAATAACTATAGCATACCTACTGTGGCAATCATATTCTATGATTTTCCAATAATCCTTAGAAAAAAAAATAATTTAACCTAACTTAATCCAAATAATTTTTGATTATAAATGATTTATGTTTCTTCAAACTATGTATTAACAGCGCTTTGTTAAATATATTATGAATGACTGATGTTTCAAACTGTTGATTTGGAGAAAGTGATATAGTAACCACCAGTTTCTTTTATATGTCGGCTTTATGAGAGGAATAATAATTTTATGTTAAATAGTTGAAAATTTAATAGTAATTTACAGTTACGGATAACATGATTTTATTATTAGTAGTAGTTACATTATTAACATGATTTTATTATGTACTATTACTAAAAAAACCAATTCTGCGAAAACTGATATTGCAGCAGAAAAACTAGAGGATGACTATGCCTTGAAGGCACAGTCAACCTCTACGTCTGTATTTGAAATGGACTTTATTAAAAAAGTCGATTATACTTGGCTGAGAGCCGTGGTAACCTAGTGCTCAAGGCGCTTACTTTATACGCGAATGACCCATGTTCCTACAACTAATTGATAATTGTAATTGTAAGTGCTTATTTCTCCACGAGCTCAGCGGTAAAGAAAAACAAGGGAAATCTGTATCTCTAAGATGTTATTAATTAAAAATATATAATTTACACAAATGAATATTTGTGTGAAGGCCTTCGCATGTGGTAGCTATTCAGTGCTCCTTTATTTCATTTACTTTATAAACTTTGTTGGGTGAGGCTGAGCGATGTGCATTACCCTCATACAAAGCATAGATATGTTAATAAAACTGTTGTAAGTTATGGCATCGACCAAGAATGCGTCGTATATCGGAAATTGGATGGTGCGATTATGGTATCGTCAAATTTTCTACCACCATGTTTGGTAAGCCTTATAAATTACCTAACTTAGGAAATTTGCCTGCTTCACTAGCACTTGGTGCTTTCGGCATGCCTGGCGCTACCGCCTATTTTGGTCTTTTAGAAATATGCAAACCAAAACTTGGTGATACGATCGTTATAACCGGAGCTGCTGGTGCTGTGGGCTCCATAGTTGGGCAGATAGCTAAAATCAAAGGATGCATTACAGTTACGGATAACATGATTTTATTATTAGTAGTAGTTACATTATTAACATGATTTTATTATGTACTATTACTAAAAAAACCAATTCTGCGAAAACTGATATTGCAGCAGAAAAACTAGAGGATGACTATGCCTTGAAGGCACAGTCAACCTCTACGTCTGTATTTGAAATGGACTTTATTAAAAAAGTCTATTATACTTGGCTGAGAGCCGTGGTAACCTAGTGCTCAAGGCGCTTACTTTATACGCGAATGACCCATGTTCCTACAACTAATTGATAATTGTAATTGTAAGTGCTTATTTCTCCACGAGCTCAGCGGTAAAGAAAACAAGGAAATCTGTATCTCTATGATGTTATTAATTAAAAATATATAATTTACACAAATGAATATTTGTGTGAAGGCCTTCGCATGTGGTAGCTATTCAGTGCTCCTTTATTTCATTTACTTTATAAACTTTGTTGGGTGAGGCTGAGCGATGTGCATTACCCTCATACAAAGCATAGATATGTTAATAAAACTGTTGTAAGTTATGGCATCGACCAAGAATGCGTCGTATATCGGAAATTGGATGGTGCGATTATGGTATCGTCAAATTTTCTACCACCATGTTTGGTAAGCCTTATAAATTACCTAACTTAGGAAATTTGCCTGCTTCACTAGCACTTGGTGCTTTCGGCATGCCTGGCGCTACCGCCTATTTTGGTCTTTTAGAAATATGCAAACCAAAACTTGGTGATACGATCGTTATAACCGGAGCTGCTGGTGCTGTGGGCTCCATAGTTGGGCAGATAGCTAAAATCAAAGGATGCATTACAGTTACGGATAACATGATTTTATTATTAGTAGTAGTTACATTATTAACATGATTTTATTATGTACTATTACTAAAAAAACCAATTCTGCGAAAACTGATATTGCCCCAGAAAAACTAGAGGATGACTATGCCTTGAAGGCACAGTCAACCTCTACGTCTGTATTTGAAATGGACTTTATTAAAAAAGTCTATTATACTTGGCTGAGAGCCGTGGTAACCTAGTGCTCAAGGCGCTTACTTTATACGCGAATGACCCATGTTCCTACAACTAATTGATAATTGTAATTGTAAGTGCTTATTTCTCCACGAGCTCAGCGGTAAAGAAAAACAAGGGAAATCTGTATCTCTATGATGTTATTAATTAAAAATATATAATTTACACAAATGAATATTTGTGTGAAGGCCTTCGCATGTGGTAGCTATTCAGTGCTCCTTTATTTCATTTACTTTATAAACTTTGTTGGGTGAGGCTGAGCGATGTGCATTACCCTCATACAAAGCAGAGATATGTTAATAAAAATGTTGTAAGTTATGGCATCGACCAAGAATGCGTCGTGTATGATAAATACCCTTACATATTCTATTGGTCACTATTAAAAGTTATAAATTATTATAAATTATAATAATTAATTACAAGATTACCCAATTTAATGTAATTTTCACACGAATTTTGTATAGTTATTGATGTTTAGAATAAGTATTATAATTCTTAATTCCTTTATTTTACGCATACGTTAATTTCTATTTTTTAATATTTAATGTTATTGTCTTTTAGTTTCTAACAGTGTTTTTAATAAAGATGAAGACAAAGTCTTTTTCAATATCAATATACATAATGACTCTGACCATAATTTAGATCCTTTTGAGCGGTTCTAAAACCGCTAATACACAGAACTCTGATCCATTATCCGTATAGAATTTAACGCCTATGCGATATAAACAATGTGAAGAAAACACAACACTTACCTCAAAAAACATCGAAAAGAAGGTGAATGCAAAATTATCTTAAAAGTAACATTAAAAATTACATCACCTGCCTATGATATTTCAAGGAAACCTTTAAAGAGAATTTGTCGTAATCGCCACTCACAGCAAGCGGATTGGCGATCGCAGTACCATAAACAATAAATATTACCATACATAGTTGTACAAATTAACCAATCTTACTTTCTTCATTATCTTAAAATATAGTATATAGCTTCTCGTATTATCTAGACTAGTGTAGATAATACCATATCTTTGCGGTAAACGGAAACTGATTGGACTCTGCCCTAGCGCATAAGAAATCGTTGGACAACTGTCCGGTTAATCAAGTGCACCTTATCTCTAATTACGCATTGCTTACGCACATTTTCTTACTATCCGTCCGACCATATTGCAGACGGTCGTTCCATAGCGTTCCATTTTAAGCGAATGTGATTTGCTTAAAATTGTACGTTTTTGTAGTTACTTCTTTTCTTTCACTTCTTCTTTTGTTTTACCGTTTAAAGTATATTGTTAAATGTATATTTAACAGAGTGCTAACGTTCTTTAACTTTGATAATTTTCTAATTTCAAGAAATGGTAAAAGCTAGAAAATACGTATTAATACAGCCCTTTAAGGGTCTTCCAAAACGAAGTGATTATGATATCGTGGAACATGAATTACCACCATTAGAGGATGGAGAAGTGCTTGTAAAAACGGAATGGATTAGTGTAGATCCATATTTGCGTATCCATTATTTGTCTAATAAGGTGCCATTCGATCAGTGCTCTTTCCAAATTGGTCAAGTTATTGAAAGCAAAAACTCGGAATACCCGACCGGCACAAGAATTATATCGGAAATTGGATGGTGCGATTATGGTATCGTCAAATTTTCTACCACCATGTTTGGTAAGCCTTATAAATTACCTAACTTAGGAAATTTGCCTGCTTCACTAGCACTTGGTGCTTTCGGCATGCCTGGCGCTACCGCCTATTTTGGTCTTTTAGAAATATGCAAACCAAAACTTGGTGATACGATCGTTATAACCGGAGCTGCTGGTGCCGTGGGCTCCATAGTTGGGCAGATAGCTAAAATCAAAGGATGCAAAGTCATAGGTTTCACTGGTAACGATGACAAAGTGAAATGGTTGGAAAACGAAGTTGGATTTGACAAAGCCTTTAATTATAAAACGGTCAACATTGTTAATGTTCTGTGTGAATTTGCCCCAAATGGTATCGATTGCTTTTTCGATAATGTAGGTGGAGAAGTCAGTAGCATTGTTATGACTCAAATGAAAGCTTTTGGGAAAGTCGCATGTTGCGGTTACATAAGCTCCTATAACGAAGACCCGTCAAAAATGCCTAAAGCCACTGTTTTACAACCGACAATCATATGGAAGGAGTTAAAAGTTGAAGGATTTATTTGCACGCGTTGGAGAGACAGGTGGGAGGAAGCGTTTGCTGAATTAATAAAATGGACTGCAAATGGCGATCTTAAACCTAAGGAACATGTAATCTATGGATTCGATAATATTTTTGATGCTTTCGTAAGCATGTTGACGGGAAATAATTATGGTAAAGTTGTAGTTAAATTATAGCATTTAATATAATATACAATTTTTTTTTCCAAATGCGTTTAATTATTGCTTACTTTCAACAACATATGTGTTTATTTGTATTTTTAAAAACATTAAGCTGAGACTATAGTAGGTATAAAAAGTACCCGGTTGATCAAATTTTGCTTGGTAAAATAAGTAGGAACTACTGAAATGCTATAAACTTAGCATCCTATGCACCCCAGAGGATTAAAATGGAAAGCCTCATTGCCTGTGATTACACCAACATCTACGATGACGCCATAATACAATTTAAAATAAAAGTCACGATAGCCGAGTGGATGGGTGGTTGGAATTTTGAGTAAAGAGACCCGAGTTCGAACCCCAGGTGGCAGGCACGTACCAATGGGTTTTTCAAAAACTTATATACGAAGCGTCGGCTTGGACAGCGACGGGCACACCGCCTGTCCCGTCGTCCCGAAAATATCATCGGTTGAAGGTGGATTGAAGGGACTTAATTGTCTAGACTAGACTTCTGTTTACCCCTGTATTGGGAATTGCGTGAAGATATTAAATTTTTTTAAATAAAAAATTAAATATCTTCACGCAATTCCCAAATTAATTAAAAATTATTTGAAATAATGTATAATTAATTTTTTTTTATTTCAAACCTTATTTTAACATAAAATATAGGCTAATTCATTTGTTTCAGAGATATCAACGCAGCAAAATAATAGCACTAATTACTACTACTTATATATGTACATATACACAAGATAAGATTGTTTAAAGAATACAGACCCAAAGACAGAATACATACATAACGGCCTGTACCATACATAAAGGCTGGATAAGTGGAGACATAGGAAAATTCCTATTCATAGTCATGTAAGAAAACTCTAGATAATTCTCAAGTCCTATTTCCTTTGACGACATCTATGTCTCCACATTGGAAGCTCGCTAGTGGCGGATTCCGGAAACACATCGGCGTCCTACATCGCGCTATCAGAGTTCGCACGATGACATGGATAATATACGATTACCCATAGCGCACACTGTGGTAAAAAGTCACGATAGCCGAGTTGTTGGGTGGCCGGAATTTCGAGTCGAGAGACCCGAGTTCGATCCCCAGGAGGCAGTACCAATGAGTTTTTTAAAAATTTATGTACGAATATCGTTGGCTTGGACATAAAGGCGGCGACGGGCTCACCACCTGTCACGTTGTCCCGAAAATATCATCGGTTGAAGGTGGATTGAAGGGACTTAATTGTCTAGACTAGACTTCTGTTTACCCCTGTATTGGGAATTGCGTGAAGATATTAAATTTTTTTAAATAAAAATTAAATATCTTCACGCAATTCCCAAATTAATTAAAAATTATTTGAAATAATGTATAATTAATTTTTTTATTTCAAACCTTATTTTAACATAAAATATAGGCTAATTCATTTGTTTCAGAGATATCAACGCTGCAAAATAATAGCACTAATTACTACTACTTATATATGTACATATACACAAGATAAGATTGTTTAAAGAATACAGACCCAAAGACAGAATACATACATAACGGCCTGTACCATACATAAAGGCTGGATATGTGGAGACATAGGAAAATTCCTATTCATAGTCATGTAAGAAAACTCTAGATAATTCTCAAGTCCTATTTCCTTTGACGACATCTATGTCTCCACATTGGAAGCTCGCTAGTGGCGGATTCCGGAAACACATCGGCGTCCTACATCGCGCTATCAGAGTTCGCACGATGACATGGATAATATACGATTACCCATAGCGCACACTGTGGTAAAAAGTCACGATAGCCTAGATAGATAGTGGTTGGGTTGTCGGAATTTCCAGTCAATAAACCCGAGTTCGATCGCCACGTGGTAAGCTCGTACCAATGGGTTTTTCGAAAACTTATGTACAAATTACGTATATCGTTGGCGTGGATATAAAGACGACGACGGGCTCACCACCTGTCACGTTGTTCCGAAAATAACTTCGGTTGAAGGTGGGTCAAAGGTACTTAATTGTCTAGACTTGACCTCTGTCTACCCCTGTATTGGGAATTGCGTGAAGATATTAAATTTTTTAAATAAAAATTAAATATCTTCACGCAATTCCCAAATTAATTAAAAATTATTTGAAATAATGTATAATTAATTTTTTTATTTCAAACCTTATTTTAACATAAAATATAGGCTAATTCATTTGTTTCAGAGATATCGACGCTGCAAAATAATAGCACTAATTACTACTACTTATATATGTACATATACACAAGATAAGATTGTTTAAAGAATACAGACCCAAAGACAGAATACATACATAACGGCCTGTACCATACATAAAGGCTGGATATGTGGAGACATAGGAAAATTCCTATTCATAGTCATGTAAGAAAACTCTAGATAATTCTCAAGTCCTATATCTGTGGCGACATCTATGTCTCCACATTGGAAGCTCGCTAGTGGCGGATTCCGGAAACACATCGGCGTCCTACATCGCGCTATCAGAGTTCGCACGATGACATGGATAATATACGATTACCGATAGCGCACACTGTGGTAAAAAGTCACGATAGCCTAGATAGATAGTGGTTGGGTTGTCGGAATTTCCAGTCAATAAACCCGAGTTCGATCGCCACGTGGTAAGCTCGTACCAATGGGTTTTTCGAAAACTTATGTACAAATTACGTATATCGTTGGCGTGGATATAAAGACGACGACGGGCTCACCACCTGTCACGTTGTCCCGAAAATATCTTCGGTGGAAGGTGGGTCAAAGGTACTTAATTGTCTAGACTTGACCTCTGTCTACCCCTGTATTGGGAATTGCACACTGTGGAGGAGACGTCCTCCCCAGGTCACGATCACCCGACCTGGCGGGTAGCTACCCCATTTTCCTGCAGCACTTCATCCGCTACACTGGTAGAAGGGGGCCCGCCGTTGATGATCCTCAGTGGCTGACAGGACTAGGAAGCACGCGTTGTGCCGACAGTAGTCCGGTGCTGTGACTGCGTTGATGACGTCGATGTTGTTGGAGAAGCTCGCTGCGTTGTTCTTCTGTGGTCACCGTCGGTTGGCGGTGAGATCACGTCGGTGTCACCAGTGTAGCGGATGATGTGGTGCAGGAAAAGGGTAGCTACCCGCCAGGTCGGGTGATCGTGACCTGGGGAGAACGTCTCCTCCACAAGTGTGCGCTATCGGTAATCGTATATTATGCATGTCATCGTGCGAACTTTGATAGCGCGATGTAGGACCCCGATGTGTTTCCGGAATCCGCCACTTGCGAGCTTCCAATGTGGAGACATAGATGTCGCCACAGATATAGGACTTGAGAATTGTCTAGAGTTTTCTTACATGACAATGAATAGGAATTTTCATGTAAGAAAACTGATTTTTTAAGAAACTTGCTACCCTGTCTAATTTCGTCACTATAATTAGTCGAACCAGTTCAGTTATACATATGTAGATAGATTAATCTTTTCGCATTCTGGGTAATAATAAATAATAAATAAATATCTTCACGCAATTCCCAATACAGGGGTAGACAGAGGTCGAGTCTAGACAATTAAGTCCCTTCGACCCACCTTTCACCGAAGATATTTTCGGGACAACGTGACAGGTGGTGAGCCCGTCGCCGCATTCTGGGTCAAACATATTTCTCCAAAATTTACAACAGACTAAGCTAACAAAAAGTCACGATAGCCTAGATAGATAGTGGTTGGGTTGTCGGAATTTCCAGTCAATAAACCCGAGTTCGATCGCCACGTGGTAAGCTCGTACCAATGGGTTTTTCGAAAACTTATGTACAAATTATGTATATCGTTGGCGTGGATATAAAGACGACGACGGGCTCACCACCTGTCACGTTGTTCCGAAAATAACTTCGGTTGAAGGTGGGTCAAAGGGACTTAACTGTCTAGACTAGACCTCTGTCTACCCCTGTATTGGGAATTGCGTGAAGATATTTATTTATTTTGTTAACCTAGAAATTCTGACACCGAGGTTGCTTTTACGTCTAAGAGGTATTGCAATAACGTAATTCTAGAAGATACTGATACACTTAGTTATCCACTCGTCTGTGTTAGGAGTTAAGCCTAAGTAAAAAATGTTACAGGTAACAACAAAAACCGAAACAAAATATATGGAATGAAACGCAATTTCTTATAATTTGACAAAGAAAGTATATAAATTTGCTGAAACTGTTACAATTTGAATAAAAAAAATAAAAGTTTGAATTATTTTATATTCGCATTATAATATTTATCATGGGCACATGATTTTGATCAGACAATATTTGCACATAGTCGTAACATAAGTTAATACTAATACTACGTCACTGTATAATATCTATTATGTATATAGTATTAATAATATTTATTATTTAATATACGTAATTCCGCACTTCAACACTTGGTACATCGTTGTTACTCCAAAGAGTCTGCACTTCGCCTTTGATATCAGTCGAGATCTTTCCTATCACACGACGTTCCCAACGCATGCGCACCAACCGGACCATTTCCAGCCAAATACGAAGTTCTAGGACTGTTAAGAAACAATAAATGTAAATGATATATAAATACGATAGTCACGATAGCCGAGTGGATGGGTAGTCGGAGTTTCGAGTCAAGAGACCCAGATGGCAGGCTCGTACCAATAGGTTTTTAAAAAACGCATGTACGAATTATATCGTTGGTTTGGACATAAAGACAACGGGCTCACCACCTGTCACTTTCGGAAAATATCTTCGGTGGAAGATTGGTCAAAGGTACTTGATTGTCTAGACTAGACCTCTGTTTACCCCTATATTGTGAATGGCGTGAAGATATTTATTTATTTCTGTACAAGGGAGGCCGATGTCCAGAGGTGGAATTTATAATATAAAATTAAAGATAACAGGTTATAGCAATTTTATCTAAACTAACAGGTAGTTTCCCAGGATGAATGGAAATACACATAATGTAATCACTGTTGTTCTTTTGTGAAATTTCATAAAGTTTAGTTTAATTCTAAATTTTCAATTATATCATAAAAGTTAAGAATTATATAATAAAAAAGCAATGAAAGGGGCTATGATCGGTGTTTCCCTGCGTGATAGAATTCATAACGAAGACATCCTCAGTTGAACTAGGGTATCCGACATAGCCGTAAGGATTATCACGTTGAAGTGACAATGAGCTGGCCGCATAGCTCGTAGAACTGGCAACTGTTGGGAAAGAAAAGGCAAGGCTAACGTTATATAGAACGATCCCCCACAGAAAGGAGCAACGACTTGCACAATGTTGCGGGGCAGCCGTTGGATTCAGGTCACACCGGGCCGTTCTAAGCCGTCTTTGACGGAGACCTACGTTCAGCATTGAACTTTTATAGCCTGTTATGATCATAATGATGATGATGATGATTATAATGAAAATGATGAAAGTATCAAAAATAACAATTGTATGTAAAGACTAGGATTGTTAATATTTTGTACTCAAACATTTATATTTTTTTCTAAGTGCTACTATATAAGATAGATTAAGACTTATATGTACAGAAGATTTGCCTCCATATATACATTTGCTGTAGGCGCCACGAGATATAGTACGGGAAGCGCATTGCCGATCGCAATACCATACACGTTATCCCATCTGTCGGTAGCCATTGCAAAAGGGCGTCAAGGAAAAAAGAGCGTCAAGGGAAGAAAAGAAAAAAAGAATTTATTTTTTAATTGTAAAGTACGAGTGGCGTACTAACTAGTTTTCAAGATGTCAACAGCTCTGTAATCTAGGGTTTGATTCCCAGACATTGGATCTCGAGTATGCAGTGGGTTCGTTGTTTCTGATTTCATAGAACAAGTGCTATTTACTTTGACATCAGAGCAATATGATGTTCTCCCTATCTATGTTATTATTATTTACTCATTATTCTGTAAACTAACATAGCAGCAACGTGAACGCCGTCGTAAATAATGTATTGACGCTTCCATTGGCGACGAACATGGTGTAGAGTAAGGCTGCACACGTCGGAGTCTGACGCAACAGCAGCCCTCGCAGAGTTGCGCCCAGCCACGGAAGGAACAAATACTCACTGAATGGCGAACGCTGGATAATTCAAAATAATATAGGTAATTAATATGTTTATATTATTTATTTATTTATTTATCTTCTCGCACAATCCCTGACGGGGTAGCCAGAGAGTACAGATCGCCAAGTGTCATGATCCCTACATACTTCTTAATTAATTCTTTCAATTAATTCTTCGTAATTAATATGTGCATTAGCTTATAACGCTACTAAATAAAATAAATATCTTCACGCAATTTCCAATACAGAGGTAGACAGAGTGTAGTCTAGACAATTAAGTCCCTTCGACCCACCTTCCACCGAAGAAGATATTTTCGGGACAACGTGACAGGTGGTGAGCCCGTTGCCGTCTTTACGTCCAAGCCAAGGATATAATTCGTACGTTTTGAAAAACGCATCGGTACTAGCCTGCCACCTGGGAATCGCACTGGGGTCTCTTGACTCGAATTTCCGACCACCCAACCACTCGGCTATAGTGACTTTATACTGATTTTATTAATGTAAAGTTTGTATTTTCGGAAGTTTACTTATTTGAATGTTTGACACGTCAAAACAGGTGAACGGTTTGATTTAGATTTCCGCACATAGATGATTTCAAAACTGGGTTTTCAAATAACCTAAACAAATACAGTATTCTTTATCCCCGAAAAGTAACACTGTTCTGAAAAAACAAAAAAATATCTTCACGCAATTCCCAATACAGGGGTAGACAGAGGTCTAGTCTAGACAATTAAGTCCCTTTGACCCACCTTCTATCGAAGATATTTTCGGGACAACGTGACAGGTGGTGAGCCCGTCGCCGCCTTTATGTCCAAGCCAACGATGAAATTCGTACATAAGTTTTTGAAAAACTCATGGTACTGCCACCTGGGGATCGAACTCGGGTCTCTCGACTCGAAATTCCGACCACCCAACAACTCGGCTATCGTGACTAACACTGTTCTGGGTGGGAAGATATGAATCGTACATACATCTTAATTGTACAAATATATAACGCCATGTTACACGACACCGTCATCCGCCGATCTATTCAAGGAAAACCCTTTGTTGCCACGACAGCCACGGGAAGTAAAGCGATGACATATTCTTACTCCATTATCACACGACCCTGTCCAACTGATAATCAAATCCGGATCATTATTTTTCATGGTTTTTTTTTTATAGAAAAGGGAGGTAAACGAGCAAGTGGCTCACGTGATGGTAAGTGATTACCGCCGCCCATAAACATCCGCAGTACCAGAGGCTTAGCAGATGCGTTGCCTCCCTTAGAGTGCCCCCCTCCAGATTTGGGGGAGGAGGGTTTGTGGGCCACCGGTTACCTGCACTCACCAGACGAAACGCAGAAGTTTCTTAGACTTCTACTTCACGCCGGTGTTCTGTGAAGTCGTGGTACTTCCCCGGTCGAGCCGGCCCATTCATGCAACAACAAAAGCTGATGCGTGGCTCTACCACTGTTTTCACGGTTTTTTTATGTATGTATTTTATGTATTGATATTAGGTGTCTATTTACTCTGGGAAATTAATAGGAATTCTTTTGAGAATGGGAAGTGGGGAATTTCAACATAATTCGTGCAGGAACTTGAAATATACCCTTACTAGTTTCGGCCCAAATGCAGATTTCAAATATGTTCACCAGCGGATGTTTAGATAATATAAACGTTACACCGTTTATTCCACTTGATAGAATCCTTTACTAATTGATAACATACTTCGCGATAGCCGAGTGGTTGGGTGGTCGGAATCGATCGTTCGATCCCCAGGTGGCTCCAATGAGTTTTTCAAAAACTTTCGTACGAATTATATCGTTAGCTTGGACATAAAGACGGCGACGGTCTCACCACCTGTCAGGTTGTCCCGAAAATATCTTCGGTGGAAGGTGGGTGGGACTTAATTGTCTAGACTAGACCTCTGTCTACACCTGTATTGGGAATTGATAAAGTTGTTATTAAAAACGTTCCATTTTTTTCGACTACGATCAATATTATTGTTAATATTTAATATAATAAAAAATATTAAATATTTGCAGTAGCATTTGGAGGATAAAAAAACACTAACACACTTCCAGCTGAAGTGTCTGATGATTGCTGTGTACAGGGCTAAGGTACGACGAGATCGGTGTCCAAGTTCAGCAAGAGTTAGTGACTTCAAAGGTTTTAAATGTCTGCTGACTTGAGGAGAAGGGTTTGTTGGATTAATTAATATTCCTGCTCACAAGCAAACTATGCGCTGAACCGTGGATATATGGATACTAGACCGGTTGAACTAAATTAATGTCGCAGCTATATCCTATACCTGCCTATAAGCAAGTTATTTAGATAACTTTATATTTAGTTATTAGAGATAACTTTATACATTTATAATATATAGGCCTTTTTTGTGTACTGGAAATTATAAACTGCATTGTCTTTCCTACATGAAAATTGAGTTTGAGTTTCACTAAACGTTTACATAATATAAGATTATTTATAAAAACCACACCCATATGTTGAATTGGATAAACTATCAGTATAGAACTCTATCGGTCGGTGACTCTCAACTAGGGCTACCAAGTTTCAAGCGCAAGTTTGCAGGAGACTGAAAATTCACGCGAGGAATGGTGCAATAAGGTGGAAGAATACTTGAAGAAAAAGTTTTTGTTTAAAAGAGGAATATTAATTTACACAAATAGGATAAACATGTGAAATCGGCGCAATTATAAGTAAATAATGACAAACGAACTAAAATTCGTAAGGTTATGTTACGTTACGTTGTCAACCCTGAGGACTAAATTGGAATGCCTCATAACCCCGTGATTTATTCTTTAAATCAGAACATAACAGTTGTTATACTGCTGTTTGGTGGCAGAAGTAGGTAAAAAAGATATCTTCACGCAATTCCCAATACAGGGGTAGAAAGAGGTCTAGTCTAGACAATTAAGTCCCTTCGGCCTTCCACTGAAAATATTTTCGATACAACAGCTATCCTGTGTATCGCATATAATGTATAATGATCACAATTAATAATCACGATAGCCGAGTGGTTGGGTGATCTGAATTCGAGTCGAGAGACCCGAGTTCGATCCTCAAGTGGCAGGATCAAGTGTGAGAGTAATTATAAATTCAATAACGTAGCATCAGTGTCCCCTCCTCTAGAATTGGTACAGGAAGTCTCAAATTTCACTAGACGGTTGGCAACTTTAAACACGGAACCAGAGTTATGAAAGTCACCAACCGACAGCAATATAAAGCGTTAATTAGTAAGTTGAGACGGCTACGGCTTGTCGTGGTCTTATCAATAGCTTTGGAATTTCTTTGATTTTGAATAAAATACTTACAGCTTTACAAATAAAATAGTTCAATTTTGTGCCTGTATAGATCATATACACAGTGCAAGTTGAAAGGTGAAAAAGGTTTACACTTAAAATTATTCTTTATAAATTTAAAATTTGAAAAATTATTGCAATTTGTAAAATATAATTATGGAAATAAATAACTGGTTAATAACTATATACATTAAATTATTATTTATATATTGAATGTGTAAGTTTTGTAAATATAATGAGTAAGAACACAAAAAATCCAAAGTATATCAAAGTTATTAGGTGTTCAATAGAAATAAAAAGTTGCAAAAGTAGATAAGTATTAGCAACGAACGTAAATAGCATTTTATTCTACACAATTTGATAATATAATCTAATCAATTAATACATAGTAAGTAGAAAAGTAGCTGAAAGGGAGAGATGCTCCAAACATGGTTTCTTATTACAAAAAGTTATCGTTACTTAAATATTATATCGATTTCATTTCGATAACATGACACAGAAATCAATCGTCTGTATTATGATTAATATATACTAATTATTAAAGCAGATTCAACTCAGCCTTTTACATATTTTTGAGCAGATTAAAATAAAAAAGCTTAACAGGCCTTTTTAAATTTAATTAAAAAGTGTTTTATTTACAGAAGAAAAAAACAAAATGGTAAAAGCACGAAAGTATGTAGTAAAGAAAAACTTTCAGGGTGTTCCCAAGCGTGACGATTTCGATATTGTTGAATATGAATTACCTCCATTAGAAGATGGCGAAATTATGGTTAAAGCTGAATGGATCAGTGTAGACCCGTATCTGCGTGCTTATAATCGTATGCACACACCGCCATTCGATCAATTCTCGTTTCAAATAGGTCGAGTTATCGAAAGCAAAAATCCTAACTATCCAGTTGGTGTGAAAGTAGTGTCTCACATCGGTTGGTGCGACTACGGAATAGTGAAGATGACTGAAGATCCCTTAGCTAGAACATATACATTACCCGACTTGAAGAATTTGCCAACGTCATATGGAATCGGGCCCGTAGGGCTGGCTGGAGCAACTGCTTATTTTGGCTTATTAGAAATTTGTAAACCGAAACCGGGAGAGACGGTAGTTGTTACTGGCGCTGCTGGAGCTGTAGGATCAGTGGTTGGACAAATCGCAAAGATAAAAGGATGCAGAGTGATCGGATTTGCGGGCTCCGATGAAAAAGTTAAGTGTTTAGAAAACGAGCTTGGTTTTGATAGAGCTTTCAATTACAAAACAGCTGATATTGCGAAATCACTTCAAGAAGCTGCCCCGGAAGGTATTGACTGCTATTTCGATAATGTGGGTGGAGAGATTAGCAGTATAATAATAAGTCAAATGAATACCTTTGGCCGAGTATCATGTTGTGGAAGTATAAGTTCTTATAACGAAGATCCGACAAAACTACCGAAAGCTACAATTTTGCAACAGTATTTAGCTATGAAGCAGATAAAGGTAGAAGGTTTTCTCGCATTGAGATGGGCAAACGAGTTACAGGAAGCGTATAATCAGCTGATAAAATGGATCGAGAGCGGGCAACTAAAAGTAAAGGAACATGTGACAGAAGGTTTCGATAAAATTTTCGACGCATTTATAGGAATGTTGGAAGGAGAAAACATAGGCAAGGCTATTGTCAAAGTATAGATACATATTAATTTAATAACTTTTGTATCTGATAATAAAATATATCTCAAGTAGCTATCGTATTTTATTTAAATAATGAAACTTACCACATATGAAGAACTCCATATGAGCAAACAGCTCAACAGTACAACAAGTGTGTCAGAAGCTTCAATACAGGACAAAATTTCTGAAAATTATCGAATGAGAACATGCTTTGGAGGCTTCCAAACAACATTGTATCAAAAGCTGACAAACACTTGTCAGAAGTTATGAGCAATATTCACAGGTGTTTTTTTAAATGCCAAGCATTTCATAGACGTCCAGACCCTCTGAATTTACAAACGAGGGGCTGGTGACCGAATAATAGCCAATATTACATTTGAAATCTACGGTGTGCTACTAGTGTAAGTATCTGCCTTCCATATTATTTACATGTCGTACATGTCTTAAAGGGCAAACAATCCAAGCATATTTATTAGAGTAGTCTTTGTCCAGCTTTCTGTAGTCTATTACTTTCGTAATAATACATAAATTAAAACTAAAATTAAAAAAAAAAAGAATTTTAGTAAATTTTTACGGTAGCTTGGGCATCAGTAATCACATTCAGACTACCGATAGGCAGCGCTATAACCATCTCAATAAATACACAAATAAGGGCATCGTATGTGGTATACATTGCTCTGAACCCAAAGTAAATACCTAAAGCACTAGTGTTATGGAATCGGAAACAACGAAAGTACGAGATTTTTAATCACCACATAGCTATAAATGAGTTCTTAGATGAGCTGATGATGATAAAAACGTAAGGTTCACATATAAGGGTCAAGAGTCCGACGTGCATGTATGAAGGAAATGATGAATTTGAAAGAAGAGAAAGGGGTATGAAAGGATCGTGACCTTGGCGATCAGTCAAATCAAATCATTTATTTATCGACATAAGAATGTACATTCGTTTATCCATAGTCATTTGTAATCTACCACCGTTTCGTAATGAGGTTGCTCTAACGGAGAAGAAACAGGCGAAAGAAACTCCGTAGGTAGGATACCTACGGAGTTCCTTTTTTGGTCAATGTTTTTTATACAATATAATGTATTATACAATGTGATATGATATTTTCTAGAAATAGCTTGGGAGCGATCACCTCATTCCCAGGGTAACTATCATTAATAAATTTATTTATATTATAACAACCCTTCTTACAAATTTTTTCTTTAATAAATTTCTTAAACCTGTGAATAGACAAGCTTTGCACATTTACCGGGATTTATATAACGCCCTATGAACGAGTTATTTACTCTATGGAGTTCTCTCTGACTACCCCGTCAGGAACTGTGCATGAAGTAAGTAAAAAATTATATTATGTACATAATAATAAAAATTATTAGAAACTCACTTGATTCATCAATTTCATCTACATACAACTTATACCGATCGCTCGTCAAAACAACGTGCAAGTCGTCTGGGAGAGGTTTTTGATTAATAGTCACTACTTCGAGTTTGACGTTGCAAACCAAACCAAGAACCAAACCCACAACCGCAATAAAAGAGACAGACAATATTGTCTTAGTCGGTCGTACATAAATTTTCTCAGCATGCGTTAATGTCTTGGTCCATAAATATTCTAAACTGGTATCAACGTAATCAATAATTGCTCCAATAATGGGAACTTCGGACTTCGAATAGGTCATGTAACGAGGGCTGTTAGAATCACCACTAGCCATTTCTTTTTTATGCATTACTGTAATTTTGTAAAAACGTTTATACTGTCTAACGAAACTGAAAATTTATGTGACAAGCTGACTGACAGACTTTCAAAAAGAAGGTAACAACCAAAGAGAATATAACCATTCGATAACCATTTTTTTACAGATTCCAGTACTTATGTACTCGTATAAGTCAGTGTGAGTCACAACGGAATATTACTGAATATTTAATTTTATAACTTAGTATTTTTTTTTTCATAAATATTTATTTACAGAAAAAATTATGTTAATATTTACAATACTTATTAACTAAAAACTATTATAATCGTAGAGCCCTACTCCTCGTGGCATGGTACCAAGAACGCTGGCTGCATTTCCACGTTGAATGGCTAGACTTAACCGTTGAGCGAGAAAAGAACCAGCCCTCTTGTCACCAGCGGCAACGATAAGTCGCGGATACAATTCCTTTAGAAACTGCATCGCGCGGGGACCCCACGGACCGATTGTCTCTACGGCAAATGGAACAAATATATAGTCTCCTTTCAAAGACTCATATTTACGTGCTTAGTAGATAAATATAAATATCCGCGCTCTTAGATAATTATTAGATTGTAAAGCACTCGATAATAGTATGTAGATTATATTTTATCTTCTTATATAGTATTTTATACATATTTATTTATTTAAATATTTGTCTATTGTATTTGTATTCATTTTTTGATTTAATATGTCTAGCAATGATTCTTTTTATTCTGTCAATGATTCTGATATATCGTTTACTTCGTGTGATCTCTTGGATGATAATACTATGCCATCACTCCGCGATAGACTTATCCGTGCTTTTTCGTCATGTGATAAGTTGTTTAATGTTTGTCATATTAATGCCCAAAGTTTACCCTGCCAGTTTTCGGATTTTCAAGATACATTTTCATATAACAACATCCATGCCATTTTAGTATCTGAAAACTGGCTAAAACCGTCGTTGTCGTCTACTCTATGCCCTCTCACTGATTTTATACCTATACGCAACGATCGGACGGAGAAAGGAGGTGGCGGGGTTGCTATATATTTGAGGGCTAATATTCCTTATAAGATTGTACTAGCATCCCCTTCTTCCTATACAGCTTCCTGCGAATTTTTATTTGTTGAGATACATATAATGGGTACTAAGGCGATTTTAGGGGTGGTATACTGTCCTCCCACTATAGATTACTTCACCGCTCTAGAAGCTGCTCTTGATTATATTGGATCTGAGTACACACACTGCATAATAATGGGTGATTTCAATACGGATTTGTTACGCACCTTGTCCCGTTCTCAAAAACTAAGGTCAATTATAGAGTCTGTCGATTTCCACATTCTTCCGCTCGAGGCTACTCATCATAACGTTGACGCTAATGACTCATGGCTTGACCTCATTATTATTGCTTCCCCAGACCGTGTCATAACCCATGGCTAACTCTTGGCTCCTCCCTTTTCCCATCATGACTTACTGTATTTTTCCTATAATTTAATCCCTCCTAAACCTATTCCCACTATTTTGAATCTTCGCAACTTTTCAAAAATTGATTTGGACAAACTAAGAAATGACGCATCCCTTGTTGACCTAGCTCCATTGGTGGCACTAACATCTGTCGATGATAAAGTGGCACTACTTAATCATTTAGTACTAGACCTTTATAATATTCATGCTCCTATTCACCGTGTTAGAGTAAAGCGTCCTCCTGCTCCGTGGATATCTAGAGGCGTTAGGATGGCTATGGCGAGAAGGGATCGGGCCTTTAGAAATTTCAAAAGGGATCGCACGGACGAGAATTGGGTTCGTTTTAAACTGATGAGAAACAGATGCAATCAGATGATACGAAATGCTAATCCATGATAATATTACTAATTCTTCTACCGCTGATGTGTGGAAATTTCTAAAAACTCTTGGCATTTCTAAGCCGATTTCTTTCTCTTCATCATTTACATTAAATGACATAAACCAGCATTTTATTTCCACTACCACAATTGACCCTTTAATCCGATCTGAAACTATTGCTTCAATTGGTTGTATGTCACCTCCTCAATTTCCAGATTTTGAATTCACACCGGTAGCTCACAATGAAATTAAAAATATAATGTTAGCAATTAAATCCAAGGCTGTGAGCAGTGACGAGGTAAGTAAGCAAATGATCTCTTTAATACTAGAGTACCTTTTACCAGCAATTACACACATAATCAATTTTTCTCTAGACTCTGGCATTTACCCAACCTTGTGGAAAAGGGCTTTTGTATTACCGCTTCCCAAAATACCCAATCCCTCATTGCCTACACATTTTGGACCTATTTCAATTCTTCCATACCTTTCTAAAGTTCTTGAGGCCTGTGTTCATAAGCAAATCTCCACTTTAGTACCACCACTGCACTTATTAAGGTTACTGATGACATAAGATTGGGCATGGATGAGCAGAAACTAACAGTGGTGGTGCTGGTTGACTTTTCGAATGCTTTCAACACAGTTGATCATGACATCCTTATATCCTATCTTACCTACCTTAAATTTTCACCGTCGGCCATGGATTGGTTCTCATCTTATCTTCGCGGCCGCCAGCAGTCAATCCGCCTTAGGCAGCAATGTTCTGCCTGGGCGGACGTTGATTCTGGGGTGCCGCAAGGCGGAATACTTTCTCCTATTATGTTCTCGTTATTTATTAACTCTATCACTACTGTTTTAAATTGCTCGTATCATCTGTATGCTGACGATCTTCAGCTTTATGTTAAAACGGAAATTATCGACCTTAATAACTGCATCAAAACATTGAATAAAAATCTAGAAGCAATTAGAGAATGGTCGCACAGGTTTGGTGTTAGCGTTAACCCTTCAAAATGCAAGGCTATTATAGTACATACTCTGTCCTTTATTTTATAATGGAACTCTGACCCCGTTCTCTAAATCAGTAAAAAATCTTGGTTTGTACTTGGACCAGTCATTTAGCAGGGACCCTCAGATTGCTGAAATCATCAGAAAAGCTAATGCCACCTTACGTTCTCTCTACCGTCTAAAAAATTTCCTGCCTTTTAAAACGAAGCTTTTGCTCGTGCATACCCTTGTATTACCCATTATAGATTATGCGGATGTTTTCTACCCAGATCTAACCCAATCACGTCTCGACAAGTTGGAGCATTAGATTCATTTTTTTGTAGCTCCAGAATTCTGTTTCTACTGTATTCTATATTAAATAACCCTAATTCTCCTTCGTATCTTAAGAATAACTTTCAATATCTTCATAGTACTCATGATAGAGTACCTCGTTCTATTCATCAATATAAGCTTCATATTCCACAACACAATACAGGATACTATAACTCTTCCTTTACTGTACAAGCGATACTCCTCTGGAACGCCTTGCCCATTAATATTGAGACTGCTCATTTAAGAGATGTACTCATGCAGTATGTACTCATTTAAGAGATTAGTTCGAGAATATTACCTGACAAACCATTGACAACAAACGGCTTTTTTTATTAGTATTGTATAGTATTTATTAGTATGATTTAGTTACTTACTTTATCTTATATATATTTACATACGGTATATGTACGTATGTATATATGTATATATTTATGTGTGTAAATATATTCTTAAATTTTTATAATTATGTAAGTAGGTATTTTATAGTAAATTATGCTGCTATTAGATAGATAGATAATTCTTTATTGTACATAGTCTTATAGAATTAATTATTACAATTTCGGAAACCTTAAAACTACAAACGGTGGTCATATCGCTTTAAGCGATTTCTGCCTGACAAACCGGGTATTAAAGAAATATTAGCTGTATTAAATAGGATAGGTGCAATTTTAATACAACAAATATTTAACAATTAAAAATATTTCATTACTTGACTATGTAATATATGGATAATAAATAAATAAATAAATCAATATCTACACGCAATTCCCAATACAGGGGTAGACAGAGGTCAAGTCTAGATAATTAAGTCCCTTTGACCCACCTTCCACCGAAGATATTTTCGGGACAACGTGACAGGTGGTGAGCCCGTCGCCGCCTCTATGTCCATGCCAACGATGAAATTCGTACATAAGTTTTTGAAAAACTCATTGGTACTGCCACCTGGGGATCGAACTCGGTTCGATCCCCAGGTGGCGATCGATCGAAATTCCGACCATTCAACAACTCGGCTATCGTGACTATATATGGATAAATTTACTATATACAAATATATATATATATATAATATATATATATATATATTTATATATATATATATATATATATATATATATATATATATATATATATAAATATATATATATATATATATATATATATATATATATATATATATATATATATATATATATATATATATATATATATATATATATATATATATATATATATATATATATATATATATACATACATATATACACACACATACATATACATACATACATACATATAAATATTTTAACATATGTGTAAATACGAACACAATGAAGGAAAGGAAAGAAGGAAATTCGGAAAAATATATAGGAAAACAATAATTTATTAACTTGAGAGTGCCAAAAATAATCGTTAAGTAGACTTTTAAAAATTTTAAGAGATTGTGCCTTTTGAATATTGAGTGGTAAATCATTCCAAAGTTGTATTGCTTGGACAGTAAAAGACTTGCCATAAAATGAGGTAAGATTAGTAGGCATTTTTAAAGCCAAGCAATAAGGAGAACACAATTCTCGCTCATGGTACACATGTCTGTAATGAAATTGATATTTCAGGTAAGTGGGAGTTTTTGGGTCAAACAGTACACGGTAAAGAAGAAAGAGAATATGAGCATTCCGGCGAAAAAGGATTGGGAGGCACTTGAGTTGCTTTCGAAAATCAGAGACATGGTCAAATTTGCGTAAACCAAATATGACCAATACCAAATATTTGAGATATCGCAAAAATTTTGAAGCCTTTAAGACTCCTACAGGCTGCAAACATCTTTCTGCTCACATTTTGTATTTGTGGTGACAGTTTGCTGTCTATGAGAACCCCGAGGTTTTTTACAACTTTACTATAAGGAATAATGGTATTATCAAAACAAACTGAGGGTAAAGTTAGCCAATCAATTTTTTGTAGTAGTTTACTACTCCCTATCACCACTATCACACTTTTTAGGATTCACTTTTATACCATACGATTTACTAAACTCAGATATAGTCACCAGGTCGCGGTTAGTAGCGAGTATAGCTGAATCGATGGATTCAACTCTGAATTGTGAATAAATTTGGAGATCGTCTGCATACAAGTGGTAGAGAGAAGTTATTTGAGAGGTAATGGATCGAATGGAAATTGTGAAAAGGAGAGGAGACAACACGCCACCTTGTGCTACACCGGCCTCGATAGAATACCAAGAAGAGTATCTCTCTTCGATACGAGTGCGCTGTCAACGACCGAATAAGTAACTACGAAACCAGTCAGTCGTTGTTGGAGATACGTTAATAGAACGTAGAACAGCCAGAAGTATGTCTAAGTCGACGTTATTGAACGCATTACTGAAATCAAGGAGCGTGAGAATTGTAACTTGCCGATTTTCCTTACCAGCTCGAATATCATCTGTGATTTTCAACAATGCTGTAACCGTACTGTGGCCGGGACGAAAGCCAGATTGATATGAATTTAATAGGTTATTAGCGTTCAGAAATTTACTTATTTGCTGCTGGACAAGACGCTCTAAAACTTTTGAAAGGAAAGGCAATATGGATATGGGGCGATAATCGGCACAAGTTTTAGGATTGGATGTTTTGGGTAACGGGGTAACTTGAGCGTCTTTCCATATTGTTGGAAAGGTACCAGTATTTATAGAGTTATTAAAAATTTTTGTAATAATAGGAGTTAATAGATCTAAAAGAGGGAGAATCATGTTTTTGCTAATATTATCAGTACCAATAGCATCAGAAGTTATAGCTGTAATGTTCTTTTCAACGTCACAATCAGCGAACGGACGAAAAACAAACATAGGAAAATTAGGAGTTAATGCTATTATATATATTGCTTTTATGTATCGTGCAATATACATATATTGTATTTTTTTTATTCTTTGGGTTGCACCTGCCGTCAACTTTTCACCATTACAAGGATTGACTGGTAGAGAATGCCATCAGGCATTAAGTCCGCCCATTGTAGCCCTTACTTTAAGGTGTTTCAATAAAGGATAAATTAAAAAAATAAATAAATGTTATTTTCAAGTTTTTTTTTTCAAGACAAGGAACGCTTTTGTTTAAGCTATGCCTCGACTTTACCATTCTCCTGTCAACTTAACCACAGAGCAAAACCCCTATCATCATGTCAAATTTAAACCAAAGATAAAAATATGTATTTATCGATACAGGAACATTTTTACTTAAAAAAAAAAGACTTCGGAGCCACGCTAGCCGAGTGCTTGGTTAAACGGCGTTCGTGTCAGGTTCGAAAAGGTTTTTGTTTTTTCAAAAACTTATGAACAATTTATATCGTTGGCTTGGACATAAAGACGGCAACGGTCTCATCACCTGTCACGTTGTCCGAAAAATATATTCGGTGGAAGATGGGTCGAAAGGTCTTAATTGTCTAAACCTTTGTCTACCCCTGTATTGGAAAAACGTGATATTATAAAAAAAAGTCTTTTTGTCAAATACTATAGTTAAGTATATGGTATTTTTGGGTATGTAAACGAAGTTTATCAGAAGTGGAAGTCATTTCGATCGATGATAAACCTGAATTATAAATCACTCTACTAAATATTAGAATATTGTATATAACCTCTATCCGCGGTAGCAAAACATAAATTTACACACATATATATATATATATATATATATATATATATATATATATATATATATATATATATATATATATATATATATATATATATATATCTGTATATATCTTCAAAGTAATCAGATAAGATAATCAGACGTACGTTTCGTGCGTAAGTTGATAAATACGATCATCGTGATTCATCAAATAATCATTAATTATATTCTTAAAAGTAGATGGATGATAACACTCATTGATACTTTAAAATAAAGGATAAATAAAATAAACAAATTTCTTCAAGCGTATTCTCAATATGTACGTTCACGTTCGGAAGAAAGAAATAAAAAATGCTTTACCTATATTTTAAAATGAATTAATAGATATAATTTAAAAGAAATAAGTTCTTATAATTTAATATTCTCTATCATTTTCCAAAACATAACGATGTCTATCAAACATCCTCCTTAAGTAAACGTCAAGGTCAACAGATAATAATACCAGTGAACGACGACGAATTTATGCCTTATGAGTAATCAGTTTGTATTGTATGTAGTATAAAGTAGTGAATATATAATCTTTGGTATGTAGTATCTACAAAACACTCACAGAGTTAACACGTGTTGTTATATTCAATCAGGTGTTCACATTTCACTGTGGTGTTCTTATTTTGAAAGTAAGTAATTATTCGTATTTTAAAAGTAAGCTACTACAAACCAATGCAATTGTGCTCAAATAAGTACCTCGAGACTATATCCTTCAAATCATAGAGAAAAAAGTCAAGTATTCCGATAACAGATCTATTTTTATTCTAAAATAATTTAAGAAATGAAGTATGGAAGTAGTATTTCTGCTTCAATAGGGCAAAACAGCTCAGTTTTTCTCGACGTTTAATAAAAATCACTTTTTTTATATAAATAATATGTTATTCAGTGCCCGGCATTTCATGCATGTATTTTATTTCACATTTTAAAATTTTATCAATTTCAAATTTTGGTCGCCTATCTTATGGTATTTTTTTATAAATTAGTAATTCGGAAACAATGTATTTTTTGGTCTTCACGTAAGCGGTGATCGAGATAATGTAGTAATTTCGATGTTCTTTTCACCGTAGCTTGTTTGGGACGTGATAGATGGTGAGCCGGTAGTAGCTTCCGAGCCGTTTTAGTATACAATATAATTACGCACACATATATATTTACATAGATAAATATTTATAAATACATACAAACATCAATGACTCGAGTGCAAACATTCATATCATCACACAAGTGTGGCAGACATTTGTGGCCAGCCGGGATTCGAACCCGCAACCCTTAGCTTCGTAGGCAGAGTCATTATAATAATTATGACAGATGCTCCCTTACAGCAGAGGTATTTTTGAGGCCTCAATTGAGGCTTAGTCTATTATAAAATTAGTAATCTTTAAAATATTTAATGGGAAGTATATAATTTCTTAAACAAAAACAACGGTTTCAAGGATAATCTTTTAAACTACGTCATCTTATTACATCAGCCGATTACTTTTCGAGTTTTCCTGCCATACAGACATACTATATCTATCATTAGTCGTTATGTATAATTGTGGTTGATAAGGGATTAAAGTTTAGTGATTATAAGGTGAACGGACACGTAAACTGTGAATAAGATCGTATGCAAATATCCATGCGCTACAGTAGCCACTTACCATACAATTTAAATAAATAATAGTTCGAAAAGTAACTTAAAGAAAATAATTTTTATATTTTTAATTCGGCTAGTTACCAAAGCGTTTTAGTTTTTTTTTCTAACTATTATTTTTTGCTACTTTTTAGTACAGCTAGCAAGCTACATGAACGTTTTTTTTGTAAGTGCTACGTTCATTAAATTTTATTTATAAATATTAGATAAAATTCTTGTATTGTCATTGGTCCTTGACAAGTATGCAAGTTTCAATGCAATTCGACGTTTTAAAGGAGGTGAAAATCGCATTCAAATATTCCTATACAACATATTCCTATACAAACAACAAACAAAAATGTATACATAATAATATTCCAATTTCCATATATAGTCGCTTTAAAATGTTTATGACCAGTTGGGATTTTGATTGTAGAACCACTTTCTCTGCCAACCAGTACGTGTCACATTATGGGTCACTAAGAAAAAACATACCTTTGTTAGTATTATCGTAGTAGTACTTAATACTACGACTATAATAATAAAAGATAAAAAATACCTTTTCATTTTCAAATCTCAAATAAAACTCAATTTGAAAGCAGATACCAATTTGGTCATAGCTCATATCGATGGGATACATACATAAAAGTCTGTAAAAGTTCACTGCAGGACACAGCTCTCCCTCTTAAAGATTTTTGATATAATCGTATGCGTTTGCAGTACCAGAAACCTTATACGCTGCCCATCAATTTCCGGAATTGTAGTCATATGTTTTTCGAGATAGGTACCTTGCAGTCTGTAGGCATATTTTTGCCATATATTTTCCAGACTTTTCCATTGGTAGCCGCCTCTTACGTCTCCCACCCGAAGAAAGGAATATGCCATTACACATGGCCATATTAAAATCATCACAAAATAATTCAATATGTAATTTTGCAGTAACATCACATGAATCGGTGCCTAAACATGGTGAAAGCAAGAAAATATGTAGTGAAGAACTATTTCAAAGGTGTCCCAAAACGTGAAGACTTTGAAATAGTAGAATATGAGTTACCACCGCTGAAAGATGGAGAAGTTCTGATCAAAACAGAATGGGTCAGTGTGGATCCATATCAACGCGCTTACAATCCGACGTACAAAGTGCCTTACGACCAATTCGGTTTTCAAGTCGGAATAGTACAGCAGACTAAGGACCCCAATTTCCCAACTGGTTCTAGGGTCGTCTCTCACAAAGGTTGGTGCGATTACACTATTGCTAAAAACGGAGTTCCAAGTGGTCTCCCCGGGAAAGTGTACATTTTGCCTGATTTGAAAGGTTTGTCACCATCGTTGGGTGTTGGAACAATTGGCATGCCAGGAGTGACTGCATATTTCGGATTTTTAGATATCTGTCAACCGAAAGCCGGTGAAACGGTGGTGGTGACGGGGGCCGCTGGTGCTGTTGGATCCATTGTTGGCCAAATAGCCAAGATCAAGGGTTGCAAAGTCATCGGTTTCGCGGGCTCTGACGACAAAGTTCAGTGGCTTGAGAAAGAGCTCGGTTTCGATAAGGCCCTCAATTACAAAACTGTGGACATCAAAACCGCCCTAAAGGCAGCCGCTCCTGATGGCGTCGACTGTTACTTTGATAACGTCGGTGGTGAAATCAGCAGTACCATCATGTACCAAATGAATAAGCACGGAAGGGTCGCAGTATGCGGTAGTATAAGCTCTTACAACGATGACGGAGTGGATCGGCCTACAGCGACCATACTTCAGCCAGCATTAGTGTTTAACCAACTCAAGGTTCAGGGATTCTTGATTTGGGAGTGGTTGGACCGGTGGCCTGAAGCGTTCACTCAGCTGATAGATTGGACTAAGAGTGGGCAGTTAAAAACCAGAGAGCACGTGACCGAGGGATTCGAAAATATTTACGACGCATTTATTGGAATGCTGGCGGGTGAGAACACAGGAAAAGCAGTTGTTAAGGTCTAATTTATGAAATGAGTTTGTAGCCAGTTTCAGCAAGTCACCGTTGGTTTTTATAATGCAAAGAAATCAATATTGATGAAGACAAAACATGCTCTTTATGTAAATAATTGCCAAATACAAAACATATTTTATATTATCGTTCTATAATTAAATTTTCAATTTTTCTTCATGAAAACCACAAAACTCGATCATATTCATAAAGCCAGTCGAGACAAGGTTATACATACTTCGTTAAACGGGCTGACTGAAAACCCAATTTTCTAATTTAAAAGCAGAATAATAAATAAATATCTTCACGCCATTCCCAATACAAGGGTAGACAGAGGTCTGGATAGTGAAGTCGACCCATCTTCCACCGAAGATTGATTTAGAAGTACGAACCATAACCCACGTTATCGCCACAGACAATGTAACAATCCTTGCTCTTCGTGACCTCAGGTCCTCGCCTCCATTAAGTTCAATCGTACCACGGCGCCAGAACTTCTATACGTCGAGCTTGAATTTACCTTTGCCTCCTTTAATTTTTTTAATTTTTTCACACAACTATAAGGATATGTAAAGTTTACGATTTGCCTCTTTCGTTTTAAGCTAATATATCTTTAACAAAATTAACAGAAGAAATCTTAAAGCAGTAAAAAATCCAAGGTCACAAACGTTCTTTTGTGATGACATACTTAAATAAAAAAAAAACCTGTTCGATAATAATGTTTAATATTATATTTTGCTCCTTAGTGTTTTAGCCTAACGTGTATATAGAAACCTCGTCACTAATAGTCACGATAGCCGAGTGGTTGGGTGGTAGGAATTTCGAGTTAAGAAACCGGAGTTAGATCCCCTGGAGGCAGGCTCATACCAATAGGTTTTTCAAAAACTTTTGTACGAATTATATCGTTGGCTTGGACATAAGGACGGCGACGGGCTCACCACCTGTCAGCTTGTCCCGAAAATATCTACGTTGGAAGTTGGGTCAAAGGGACTTAATTGTCTAAACTAGACCTCTGTCTACCCCAGTATTGTGAATTGCGTGTATATAAAAAGAATATTTATAACCACTCCGTTCTACTGACCTCTGTGCACTTGAACGTCACCTTGATACACGGCAAATTAAACTATAAATAATCATTAATAAACTCTCTAACTAGAAACTGGACAACTAAAACAACCTGACTGACTACCTAAAGCAACTAACAAATTGAACTCCCCCCAAAGAACGGTTCTGTGCCTTTGGTAACTATCACCTCTCTGCAATATTGTGAAGGTTGTCACTCTGTTTTGTCAAGGGTCATGTTGCACTGTATTTGTACAAGGTTTCCAAAAGAAAACCTTTCTGGAATATGTAATTAATCTTCATACTGTTATACTACAAATTGTTATATTACTTTAAAAAAATGTACAGTAATGTAGTGTTCAATGATGTTATGATTTATTTATTACCTCAATTGTCAAAATCTTTTTTTTAAATTAATGATCTCAGTCTTTGGTCCATTCCATAGACATATAGTACTTTGGACATTATTGTAGGATTAGTTTTTTCAGCTAAACAATGTTCAATTATAATTTGTAGATTTTCTTTCATATTGTGCATGTTTGAAATAAACAGGACCGATTTGATTCTAACTATATAAATATGATGTATCATTCCATTTTATTTGAATAACACACATTTATCATTATTTTTCATATATGTTTTAAAATAAACATGACCTATGCAACATTGAGAACAACTATAATATAAATAAAACAATACCCACATGTGACAATCAAGTGTAATTGATCACATATGCAAGTTACATAATGATTAAAACAAATTAAACGATAAACAAACTTACAAACTACCGATTTTAAAAGTTAAAGATAAATTAGAACACTTGTCGTTGTTTCTGAATAATTATACTTTTATTACGACCTCTCTCGCACAACAGAATTTAAATTGTCCAGTTAAATTCAGATGTAGTCTACTTTATTTATATACACAAGCAATAGCCGGACCAACTTTTCAAATATAGAACACATGTTTTTCTATTTATTACATAAATATATAATATCAAACTCTCTAGGCTATCACCCAGAGATAAGCATAGACTACAGACTTCTTGAAGTTGATATATCTATATAAATTAATAGAAAAGTTCACACAACAGACTATTTTAAAGGAAATTATATTACGATAAAACCTACACATCTTGTACAAAGGTTCAATGAAGATATATCCATAAGTCTTTTTCGTGTTTTAATAATCAAAGATATAAAACAAAACAGTATATTTTCAATATAAAAGATTCACAGGCAGATTCAAATAGTTGCTATTATACCTAATTCAGTTCGTTATTACACAGGGAATCCAACACATGTCAATAACTTTACAATATTAACAACATTCCCATGACGCAATATCAATTCACTTGTTGGAACATTCCTAACATCTAGTTGTTTACTACTCCTCACTCATATTTTAAAAAAAAAAAAGCGAAATTTGAAACATTTTACTGATGGCAACATATTTACATATATGGCTACAAAAGTATAAAAGAAAAACTTTTCTCTCAAAATGCGAAGGGTTTTTTGATTTACAATAAGTTATACATATTAAATGTTGGTCCCGGATATTGCTTGTACACATATTGTTGTTAAAAGCAATGAGACATCCCACAGTTATCGATTTCAATGTTTTGTTTTCTATTACGTAATTAAAAGTGGTTTTTCGTATGTTCTCAACATCCGTTGACTATTTTCTTAACACGTTATTTCAAACTTCACCTTAACACCATTACATTCAGTTCAAATTAGAAAGCACTTAACACTTCATGTGTTGATCCTTTTCGACGCTGACTGTGCTTCGCTGTCATCCTCTGCCTTCCTCTTTCTCTTGATCAAGTGAGATATGTCCGAGGCTGCCGGTTTTGGTTCTGCGGTGCTTGAAGTTGCACTGTTCACTTGTGATGAACTCGACGAACTCTCACCGTTTGGTGGGCAGAGTGTCTCACGAACTCGTTTAATGGTCTGCAACAAACAACCATAGTAAGCAATTGAAATAAAAACAATGCTATGGCAATACAAGTATTTTTAAAAATAAGTATTAGCATCAGTTTTACTGACAAGTTATGCATATAGTAGGCAAACAGCACCGATCAACAACAGTTGTGTACTATTTCATTAACACACTCATCTATCTATCTACTATCTACATTCCTTGACTAAAAATAGTTTTTGATTTTCTTTCTATAGTCTATGGTTTACATTAATAATTTTTTTATAGTTAAGTAGCAAACTGTAAATGCCCAAAGCAAGACCTCCAAAAACCAAACATGACCTCTGAAATATTAAGAGAAAAGAGATGTTCCCCGCATGTTATCTTTTTGAAACTTTCATTGTTTGTATTTATGCAGTTTATATTATATTCACCATCATAACAGCCTATCAGCACTCCACTGCTGAACATAGGCCTCCCACAAAGATAGCCACATAGAGCGATTCGACTACAGTCGACTCCCCGCAACACTATGCAGGTCGTCACTCCATCTTGTGGCTTGGTCGTACTACAGTATGTTTGCATGAACGAGGTTGCCACTTGAGAACCTTTCTCCCCTGGTCTTTCTTTCTTTGAATGGTTGTCAGGTCTACAAGCTATGTGGCTAGCCTATTGTCACTTTAAATTTTATTAATCAATTTTCAGTTACATTCGACAAGATGAAACTGAAAAATATTTGCAAACCAGTGCACAACAATTTTCATACTGTTATTTGGCGACAAATTTATAAAAGTGTAGGACAGAGAAATTTACTACCAAAAGTTGATTAAATCTTCGACATTCATATAACTTAAGTGACCATAGCTTTCATGACAGACAGGCAGTTTCATTACAATGGGCTTCTTGGTGATTAGAATAGACCATCACTTCTTATGTATGAACTACCACATGGTCATTATTGTATTGGGTATAGCATTTAAATAATACACAAACATTATCAAATTTAGTTTTATTATTAAAAAAACATGTATAATGCAATACAAAAATGGCCGTGTGGTATAATATACCAACAGGTATACATTAAAACTTACAAACTACAGGACTCTTAAGAGCTATGAGTATTTTAAATGCTATAACAATATAAGGCACATTTCAATTTTAAAAAAATGGCAACGCCCCAATATTGTCAAGTACACAGCCTATTAATGCTTTAATACTGAGCAAAAGCCACCAATGTTTATATTCATCTTAATGCTACTACATTTAAGTCTAGGCTTCAGCAAACTGTATTCAGTGTAAAACCAAGAACAAAACTCCAGTTGAATGGTTCAGATATATATGTACTTCAGCATTTCATTTCTATATTTATTATTGACAAGTTATGGATTTTCATAAACCTGATTTGTTTATTTTAAAGGTTAATTTGCATTCACAAAAAAAGTTTAAAACTAACTTGACATGACAAACTGAATCATTATATTTTAGAGACTAAAATACAATTGCATTCATATGGAAACACTAGACTTAGTTGTAGATACAAAGAAATCAAAAAATTTCTATGCAAACCAATTACTTTAAAATTATGTTAAGAGATCACCGAGTTTTAATAATACTGGCCAAATGACAATTCCAATACAAATATTAATTTTGGCATGTTTTTTTATACTTAGGAACAATTTATCACCAGTCTTTAAAAGGCATAATCATATATGGAATGTAAATTGAAATAATAAAAAAAAAACAAGTTTTAAATATCACAGTTAGATTTGAGCATCAACTGTGCAACGATTCTTCTCTTTTAAAAGCAAACCTCTGAGCATTTTCCTAGTCTCCTCTATGCAATCGCATGGTCTTACCTCCGCTTTATAGTCCATCATATCCTGTATCTTTTCCTGTATTTCCGGTAGTAACTCTTTCAATTCTTTGATCTCCCCTTCAATAGAATACATTGGATCAGAAGAGGAGTATTTTTTCACAGTAGCATCTTCTGTTGCGGCACTGGGGCTCTCCAGAGTTTTGATCCTAGTCTCTAATATATTAGCTGCATTTTTGAAATGTGTGATAGCATCTTCAAAATTGGAGGCGAGGGAATTGGCCAGTCCTGTAATATTAAATTACATTATTAATGAATACTCTTATATTACTCTTGATAGGCTGTAAAGAACTTTACAGCCTATCAAGAGTTCACTGCTAAATATGCTTGCCTCGTTTTTCCTGTATCATAAAATTTCAATATTGTTTTTTGCTACCAACATAATGCGCGATAGATATCTCGGAAAATACTAGACCAAAATTCAGCAGTCTGATTACAGGCCTAAGATATGAAATGTCATTACATCACTCAGATTGTCAATGTTTTGGTGGCAATCATTGTACACCACCTACTATATTTTGCAGTACTACTGCAGGCCATTATGTAAACTACAATTACTTTTTAATAGATTGTAAGAATAGAATTAAATCTATGAACAACTAATTTTAAAACATACCAATTTGATAATGGGTCTCAGCAATGCGCCTATCATCGCTCTGGTACAACTCTTTTTGGATTTCTAAACAGCTCACTGAAAAACAATAACACAGATTTATTACAGTTTCTTTAAAAATAACTTTCATACAATTTATATTGTTGGCTTGGACATAAATGATGGCCAAGGGCTCGCCACCTGTAACGTTGTCTCAAAATGTCGTCAGTGAGAGGTGGGTCGAGTGTTTTAAGTGTTTTTTTAGAAATTAATGTAATCACTTTCAAAGCATAAGGAAGAATATAAGCAAGAACCAAAGGAGAATTCAAACTCAAATCTCAAGCTTGTAATTTATAGTGTATATGTGTATTTCAGGGCACATGACAGGTGGTGAAAAAGCAATTAATGCAACCCTTTTGATCACTCTTCCAATTTTCAATCACCCAATCACCCAATCACTCTTCTATCGTGATTATTATACAATACACCTACGATAGCCTAGAGAGTTATAGTAACTCATGTAAAAAAAACTAAGATATTCGTCTATACATGGATATTCGTCTACATAAAATTTGGATATTTTAAAATCAGTAGCAACACATGTAGCAACACATGTAACTCACTCATATCAGTAACAGCTTTGTCATATGTCTCGCTCTCCAATGCCACCTCTCCCAAAGCGAGGTGAACGTCTGCGAGTAAGGCTCGCGCTGCGTCACCACCAGCTGTTTCTACGCGCCGGTGCAGGATACTGCGCGCCAAGTCTGTATAGGGATATATTTAAATTAATAATATTTGTTTCAATGTATTACAGTGTTATTGCATTAACAAGTTATCTTTAAATTCAACTCAGTGTTTCATTTCAGTCTGTTAAAATCTGGGTTCTAATGAACCCAGATTTTTTTTTCCAAAAAAGAAAACTAAATAAATACATAAATATATACATAGGGACAACCTTACACTGCTCTGCTCCCTAAATAAGTAGTAAACACACTTCTGTTATGAAATCAGAAACAACTAAACCATCACAAACAACCTGACCCCAAGACAATGTGGGTGGGGCCTCAGAACTGGCATATGCCACTCGTCCATGGAGATACTCCTAGATAACTAGATCCAATATGATTGCAATGTTGTTTTAGAATAATCCAGATAAATTAATATTTATTATAACTAACCAAGCATCTCCCAAGCTAGCTGCAAGTTGTCAACATCATCTTCATTTTCCAAATTGGCCATTGACTCATCCATTGCCTCTCCATTTGAAGTGCCCTGTAATATTACATAATTTAAAATACGAAGACCACTGTGGTGTATGCATGATATCTAGGAAAAGTTCATTCTCCCAAGAAGTAGGGAAGCTTTACTTAAATGGAAATTTTGGATAATATAGATAATTTATAGCCTTTGACACTGAGGGAGGTTAAGAAATTAATTAGTACTAAGTTAATTTAAACTTTAGAGAAAAGATTACAAATATTTTTAACCACTATATGGTGGATAGGTGGTGGAAATAACCTAGGTAATGTGAAGCTCTTCAATTTTAATTATTTTAAGAAATTGTCTTATTTTATGGCAACATTTGTGCATTGCTTGTTGATTTGTGCAGACATTCTGCCTGCTCCCTATCATTTATCTCTCATTCTCATTTGATGAGCAGTAGAAAGCACCATATTTTTTTTTATAGAAAAGGGAGGCAAACGAGTTAGTCATTGGAGACTAACAAAAACTAAAGAGGACAACATAAATTCATAATTATAAATTCATGTACGCACAAACAATTGATTCCAAAAGGCCACCAAACCGAAACATAGTAATTTCATTAATTGGCTTTTGTATGCAGCCATCTTACACCATTGCATTATAACCATTAGAAAAATTAAACATTTTGACATATATATAATAACAAACAACTGTTCTATTACTAACAGGTTTGTCCTCATCTGCCCCACTAGTTGACACAGTGCTGCCGGGTTCATCTTCTTTTGTAGTTGATTCTGCCTCAATCTTCTTGACATCTCCACTACCACCCTCAGTAACAACACCATTTTCTTTTGGTTCCTCCAGTTTGGCTTCAGCCTCAGTTTCCATTTCTCCATTCTGCTCATCCTCACCATTTTCCTCTTGTTCTATATCAACAAAGTTGAAAAAATTCACATGACAATTAGGTACTAAGTATTTTTTTGTATAACTAGAAATTATATTTTAAACATATGTTTTTTTGTGAACCATGTTGGACTTGTAGGAACTTTCCAGTAATTCTACTGGCCACAGCTAGTTCTATATATAATGTTTGTGTGCCCATACTAATAACACAAGAATACTATGGCCATAGCAATGAGAAGATTGTATTAGACCCAAGATAATCAAGAAAGTATATATACCTATGTACACATAGGTGTGGTTCCCGGATTGGTGTATACAGCCACAATCAGCATTGTCTATCTAATTAGTTTATAACTAATTAATTAATTTTAAGTAAATATGTAACACACCTTCATTGTCATCATCATCATCATCTTCGTCAGCATTACCAGTTCCAGGCATACCATCACCAAGGACTCCACTTTCTTCTCTTGAAAGTCCCAATAGAGCCTTGCCATACCTGTTCATATGAAAAAACTTTTTTATAGCTACCAAAACTATACAATTTTTAGGCACTTTTACATAAATAAAATGAATATTATAATAGATAATTGTTAAAAACTATATTTTTTTTAATAAATAGACATTGCATAATACTCTTTAAATATTTTTAACAGCACTTAGATATAGTTCTTGGTGTCAAAACTCTCTAACTGCAATACATATGACTGCCTCTATGGACAAGTGGCATATGCAACAGTTTAGCTCTGATGTTCCCAGGCTCAATCCAGACCGGTGGAAGTAGAAAACCACTTTTTCTACATTGTCTCAGATCTGGGTGTTTGTAGTACCATAATTGTTTTCGATTTAACTACTTAATTTGGGATCAGAGCAATATATGTAAAGTCCCTTTTTATGTATGTGTTTATTTATATAAGGTTTTGTAAATAATCATTACCCTTTAAATTTTGTGTTATTAAAAAATTTGTCATACCATAAGTATGCTTCAGCACACTGATCAGCCGTGTCACCATGTTCCTTAGCCAGAAGCTCACAGGCCTTTGCAAGAGCCTCGGTAGCTGCATTGAAGTCTCTGACAGCAAGATGTCTCCTACCTACACTGAGCAGCTCTGACGATGATGTAGTGGTAACTTCTTGTACATCAACCATCTTGAATTAAAAGACAAAATATATAATTATTTTTTTTTTAAATTTGCTAAAATGATTAAAATGATTTTTAACTTTGTAAATGCCTAAAGGCAGTTCCACCACCTAGCAACTACGAGTCTCTTGTTCCATACAGTTTCTGCTATTCCATGCATGAGTTATAGTAGTGAATAAGTCTGATTTTATATATTTAAATTTGTTTCTTAAATCTTATAGAATTTGTGATAATTTATGATCTTATGGAAAATTTTAATGAGGTATTCATTAATTCATTTAATATTTAATGTAAATTCAATTAATTCATGTAATGTCAAACAATGTTACCCACCAATTAAAATAATCCATACTTAAAGAGCCAATATACAATAAGAATAATTTAGATAGCTGTGGTAATAAAAAGATAATATCATGTAAAGAATATTCATTGTAGTTCTTCAGTATGCAGTTTTTACATTGGCTGATATAAATTATTTTTGGGTATAAATGTAATATTGTTATTAATAATAAACCATAATATTGTTATATATATTATGGTGGTTCCATAAAAATATGAATATTTATACCCAAAAATAATTTATATCAGCCAATGTAAAAACTGCATACTGAAGAACTACAATGAATATTCTTTACATGATATTATCTTTTTATTACCACAGCTATCTAAATTATTTATAACCAAACTTAGCTGAAGGTGCTACACCTACCAAAACGGTAGATAATGCATGCACCATCAGATCTCAATACATGTAAGTAGCTTTTCACTAACCTAGCAAAACATTTTTGGTTGTTGAGTATGATTTATATTAGGTTGTTTTACTTAAATACCAGTCACCTTTGTCATGTGAGGTAATTGGAAGTTTGCGCAGCGTGGCTTTCAAACTACGGTAGTTAAATACATATAATTTTTTAAATAAAATACAATTCCGAGTATAAACATTCTTTTAAATGCTACCCCCAAGAGTTCATTTATTACCACAATGATTTTCACGTAACGTATCAAAAAGCTGAAGCCGTAAACTGTATTTCTGTATAATTATAATTTGAAAATAAACAAAACTAAAATTCAGTATAACTAAATAAATGTATTTGAAATAAAGTGAAAGTTTGTTTGTCACCTGCTTAAGCCCTAACGGTCGATCTGTGACAACTTCATAAGAAAAGAACAATAGCGGTTTGAAAACGCCACGTGCTACTTTCAATATATTGCTTCTAACTACATATACAATGAATTATACCGTTTACGTTAACTAGAATTCAATATAACAATGTATTTGAGAAAATATCACATAGCATATCTTCTGTCACTCGTTTACCGCCAATCGTTGGTTAGGTTTGTAGGGTGACGGTATTAATTTTGACTTACTTTGATATTACACTATATCCGAATATTTTTTCTGTGAATTTTCGTTGCACAGAGCTTCTGCAGCACGGTAGTTTATTTCTTTGAGCTAATATGGAGCCAACAGAGCACGATAACCGTACCGAACGAACTCTTTTTAGTTGATTCTGCAACCAAAGATAATGTAACACTCTGTCAAGTCCTTCGTAGTAGTGAATCAAAGAGAGCAAAGAGTAAATTACATTACGTATTTTACTCTGTGTGTCAACCTATATGACAAAGAGTATATATCTATACTCAATACTTTTAGTCTATCCCTAGTAGTTTTACGCGAAGAATATTTATAGACTTACTATTCTCTTTAGCCTGCTTCTCGATTTTATTCCTTCGAAATAATAATAATGGCTAAGAATCATTAATTTAACTAAAAACAATAAATAAATATTTTCACGCCATTCCCAATACTGGGGTAGACAGAGATACTGACAATTAACTGTCTTAGGACAATTAGTAGGACTTAAGTCCTCTCGGCCCACTTTCTACCAAAGACATTTTTAAGACAAGCCAGCGATATATCAATCGTTTATGCTTTTGAAAAACCCAGTGGAGCATGATTGAACTCGGGTGTCTTAACTCGCATTCCGGTCACCCAACCACTCAGCTATCGTGATGTAATCATTAATTTAATTTGTATGTGTAATACCAATTCATGCTAAATACTATTGTATTACTTACTACTAATAAATTTTCACTAACATTTAAATAGCAGTTATAAATTGCTAAGTTGTGGACGATTTTGCGAAATATGAAAATTATTTCGGAGACATGCGTTTAGTTTTGATTTTGTCTAAAATAAACCATGGTTAAATATTTATTTATTCAAAATATATCAAACTTTGAAATACTATATATTCAAGTAAATATGAATTGATGACCCGCACTATTCATCTACAAATACAAAGCCCAATATTATAATACAAATAATGTGTATTAATCGTTACGTTCCGTGTGTTAACGGTATGGATATTGCCAACTCCTGTGATGATATGCAAGAGCGTCTAAGGTAACCAATCTAAGTACCAACATGCTTGGTACTTAGATCAGTAGTACGCTGCCGCCGCTTTTATAGCGTATAGCGCTACTGCACACTATCTCACGCTAACTGATTTAATTAACAACTACTAATTAATCGCGGCTAAGTTAGAATTCGCCTGCTAAAAATTATTATTATTCCGAAGATATAGTAGACATTAAGTTCTTTTCATATCAAAGGAGAGCAGCGTGGTAATTTTCACGCATGGCTTCCGACGAATCTTCATACTCCTACTCGTAATAGGCAGTTTTCGATTTGCAAGACCATATATCAAAGTGAACTCCTGATGTAACGTCACGATAGCCGAGTGGTTGGGTAGTTGGAATTTCGAGTCAAGAGACCCGAGTTCGATCCCCAGGTGGCAGGCTCGTAACAATGGGTTTTTCAAAAACTTATGTACGAATTACATCGTTGGCTTGAACATAAAGACGGGATGGGCTCACCACCTGTCACGTTGTCCCGAAAATATCTTAATATCGAAAGGGTCCCGACAATATCTTCAGTGGAAGGTGGGTCGAAGGGACTTAAATGTCTAGACTAGACCTCTGTCTACCCCTGTATTGGGAATTGCGTGAAGATTTTGTTTAACTCCTGATGTAGGACTCTGCCTTAGTCTGTGTAGGTCATCGAATCTAATTCGAAAGCCTAACCACTAGGCCAGCACCACCATCTGTCCCTGCATAGGTAAATTGCATCCGTTACAGCCAGCGCGCTAGTTAATCGGATATTTTTAGGTCAATATGGCAGGTGACAATCCATTTTGAATCAGCTAGGACATTTTAAAAGTATTTATTTGAATGATATAGAGTACCTTAATGAATTCAAAAAATTTATTCTACATAAAATGCCCATAAAATTTACCATAAATAATTATTTTTTAGACATCCAAAAATTATGTATATACTATATTGAAGTATATTTTAAGGTTTGTTTTTTCGTGTAAGCGAAGTTCAGTCGTGATATTAAATACTTAACCATTCATTACAAAAGTGCGGTTGGCGTATTTACATTTAAAGTCTATCACTTCACTAGCTGCGCAACGCAAGACTAGTGATAAAGAGTATATAATCACCTACTTCATGCACTAAAGCACATCGGCTTTGTTTAGCAAATGTAAAAGCAAAGACAATTTTTCAGATACGAGGCTATTCTTGGGCAACATATTTTCTAGTATTTTGATCCTTTTGACACCGAGGCAGAGCGTCGGTGGAAGCTGTTTACCATGTGCTACAAATGATATAACTTAGCCTAGAAGTATACAAAAACAAGTTATCACTCCAACTAATGGTAATCATTAGTGCAATCCACAACAAACCAAATAGTGAAAACAATTACAAAAAAAGGCTATTTTTAGAAAAAAGTACTGGTGCAGACGACTTTTACACAAAGAAGGATTCTACTTTTAAAAACAACTTTAAAATAACTTTACAGTTGCATGAAGTACAGTCAAAAATTTTTGACACTGCAGTTGCATATATTTATAATAATATATGTTACAACAGTAACAGCTGTTATCGTAATGTACTGCGTCACCAGTATTAAAATTACCCACCTAATGGTAGTACGGTTTCGGCCCTCATTTTACCTGAGCTTATTTCCGTGTGGCAACGGCATAAGAATATTTCTGCTCACGTTCTTCCCGAGGATGTCGCAAGCGGCGACTAAGGGAAACAGCCTTGAATATCGTTATGGCAACCGATAGATGGCGGGATAAACGTCTCTAAAAATATAAGACTAAAATAATTAGACTGAAGATGGGCGGCAGCGTCTGAGGTGCGATTGTTCTGATGCTACGATCGCCAATCCGCTTGCCAAGCGTGGCGATTAGGGCAAAGCCTCCCCATAGGAGAGGCCTATATTCTGCAGTGAACGTTAACAGGCCATTATGTATGAATGTATGTATGTATTTGGGGCAATGTGACAGGTACTGATCCTGCCACCGTATTAATGTCCAAGCCAAATTAAGAAAAAAACTTGGGTCTCCTAATTCGAATTCCTATCTACCAAATACTTGGTTATCGTAGCTCATTATACTACTTAGCACACGTATATACAGCTATAATACAACTACGGCAAAATGCATATACAACTAAAATAGTAATCCCCAGGCAACTGGATTCTGTATTTGCGTTACTAATATCTGCACATATGTCATGAACTGTGAACAATCTGGTAATCTACTATACCATAAAACAAGTTTAACAACAGCAGAAATAACCTCTTCTAGAAAATACTATATATATAAGTGGAGCAGAAGAGGCACCTGCTTTCTCTGTTTATCAACAGATGTTTATAGAAGTAGTTGAAGCTCCTTAATACATAATTCACGTAGATGTCTGATTGAAATTGTATAATTTCAGCTCGCGTTTGGTCATCACTATAATACATTAAATAATTTTACCCTTTCTTTAAGCACTGACTCATTTTTTGTATTATTTTAAAAACATTTCAACGAATTAAAATTTTGATAGCTTATTGGAACTATAAAATCATTTATAATATTACAGTAAACATGTTAACGACGATGCAGCGTGCATCCTATAATGACACGCGATTGGTATCGACTTTTCCCCCGCTCCTGCGATAGCGATGCCCTCCCAATATTAAAATAGTGATGCGTATGTTTTTAATTTACGATATCGATACTACTGTATATAGAAAACCGGAGGGCTATATGTTCAAAATAGCGTCATCCCACGATTTATTCCGTGGTTAAATATTTAAGAAAACAGAATATTTTTTCGAGTTAAAAATAGTATACTTACTCTTAGTCAACTCACTTTTTAACACAGTGAGGTAAAACTTACTGTGTTAAAAAGTGAATTACGAAAAGTATTTGGTCAAAGTTAATTAAAATATATCCGTGTGATTACGGCGTAAGAATATTGCCACTCCCTTTCTTCACGTGGGTGTAAGAGGCGACTAAGGGAAACAGCTTTGAATATCGTTATGGTAACCGACAAATGGCGGGATAACCATCTCCAAAAATATCAGACTGAACCAAAATAATCAGACCGAAGATGGGCAGCAGCATCTGAGGTGCGAGTGGTCTGGTACTGTGATTGCCAATCCGATGGCCAAAGGTGGCGATTATGTCAAGTCCTCCCTATGGGACAGGCCTATGTCCTGCAGTAGACTTTAATAGGCCAATATGTATATGTAATTAAAATATCCTAAAATGTTAACAAACATATTTTAATTAAATTAACTGTCCACATAAATATTCGCTTATGAAATTTCTCAACTGATTATACAATTATGGTAAATAAGCTTTTAACATAGAAGTTCAACATGGCTTATAGTCGATATTTGTACTTCACAAATCTTTGCCTACCCAACACTAAATATTGCTTCATTTTCTCAATTTTCCCCTGCCACGGCCAGTCCGTGTTGTACTTTCGAGTGGAGGGTTTACGCGGCGTGTCCCTTCGTAGTATTTATCACGTTGGTAAATAATTCTAGCTTTATATCGACAGCGAGAAATTTATCAGTAAAAATCCTTGAATTTGAAAAATGTGACATAATAGCAGCGCTTTTCTTGGAGTGTTGCCAAGCAAATTTCATGAAAAAGTAAGTTTTTTTTAATAAATATGTTTAATACTGTATTTAAAAATAATGTATATTGGTCTAAAAGAAAAAATAATGCTGAAGTAAATGTTGGTGTAAATCAATTATAGAAAGTTGATTTTACTCTGATTTACTTTTTTTTTTCAAAAATAAGACCCTTCGCAGTCATTGATTAGAGCACAGTTACAGAAAAGTAAAATTAGATAAGCTTTTCATTTAGTCTAAATAGGAAACAAAGATAGTGCTGAACTAATATTAATGCGACACCCCTTTAATATTATTTATTAGATTTTAGCCAGAACTCTACCAATTTAGAGACCACCTGATAGTTTTTAGTGGCCCATGTACGACGTCAAAATATTTTAACCGAGGATTTTTTCAACATGCGCCCTTGAGGGCGAAGGTACGTTATTATAACAGTTTTTCTGAGTAACAGCACATTTAAAAGTGAAATATGCCGAGGAGACAGAAATAATCAAAAAAATATTAAATACCCAGACGCCATCCAGGCTAGGCAGAGGAGACTACTCTTTATTCTAATCGAATAATAGGGTTATGTGAAATAAGCAGAACATTCATAAATATAAATAAACCAGCTTCTGTCTGCGACTTTTTCCGCGTATTAAATGATTGCGGGATCCTTACGTTGTTAGATTGAACATTAGCTTAGGTGCCTCTCCGAACTTCCAATATATCAATTCAGAAGCATTAATCAAAGTCATATTTTTTCTCTTTACCAAATTTGTGATTGAGTTACAATTATACATTCATCCAAACATCCATACAAGATTACACGTACCCCGTTAGGAATAAGGATAAAAGTAATAATGGATCCATCCAGGACGGTTTGCAGTAATCGCCACGCTTTTCAAGCAAATTGGCGTTCGCTATATCAAACACCCTAACATCTTTTCCCCCGCTTCACGTCACCTGTGTGTTTATATCAGGTCCCGAATTTTTCGAAATGAATACCCCTTCTAAAGTCGGTGACAATTTTAAATTACATGGTCCTTTAGTTTATAGAGCATGGAATCTTTTTACTTCATACTTTTAGGTAGAGTCAAGTTTGTTCCTTGCCCGATGTTTCCAATCATGTTGCGGGTTTGGCATTTCGTTATATCTAATACCCATTACAAATAAATATCAATTAGTTTAGTAGCGGCTGAAAAAGGCGTTGTTACCCTGTAAGCAGATATGGTGTCAGAAAAGTATTTCATCAGTGTTCCACCATAAAAAGACTCTAAATCTGCCTACAGGTTAATGGCGAAGTTACCAATAGGCTGAGTAGGCTTGAGTCTAGGGCGGCAAATTTTAAGGGCAGCATATTTAACCTAACAACACCTACATATCATGACTGTTTTCTTCATTTTCTAAAATCTATCTCGAAAATAAACAAAACACCACCACCAATATATTTTTTTGTATTTTTTAACATAATTTTTGGCGGGCACCGAGATTGAAGTTTGTCTTGGGGCTAAAGAGATAAAAATATTTCAGGTATAAAAATGATAATGTAGACAAATTAATAAAATACATTCTTAAACTATAAATTTTTGACGCCAAAATCGAAAAGAGGACACTTGGAAATACTGAGGAATCAAATTTTGTTTATTGATCCTAATGACAAATATCTTGAAAATAAAGTGATTCCGTTTTCTCTATACGAAATTGTCAGATCTGTCAGTCCAGTGCCTAGGAGAATTATTTTTTGTACTAATTCTTAACAAAAATATAGAACAAAACTTTCAACATTACGAGGTTTATATTCACTTCAATAAACTACGAATTTTCGATTTCTAGAATTTAGAGCAGTAAAAATTAAAAAGCCTATATTCTTCAAAAATGTATAAGTCCGCCCCTGCTACAAGTAGCTCAAAAAGTTAAAGTCACATGGGCAGAAATGACAAGAGTGGCGTTTGCCTTCTTCCACTATCTCGTACGTTCTGGTCATATATTCAGGCTGTTCCGGAGTTCTGTGAGCGGAAGAAAGCCAAAATATCAACCTTCTCGTTTATATTGTATAAAAGAAAAAATTTTGGCTCTCTTTTCACATCTATTTCAAGTCTCAGCAACAGCATGAACTTGTAACCGAGAAATTCTAGGGCTCTACGCTTTAACAGCTATCCGGTTTTTTCACAGTTCAGCTTGAAACGCACTCCTTTCCCTGGAAATCCACTAGTCAAATAGGCTTTATCCATTTAACTGAAGTGAGCGCGTGTGCTGTGAAATAAGCAACGGTCCCATGCGTCTTTGTCGGCACTCCTACTCGTTAGGCGTCATCCCGAAATCCCAAAATAAATTCTGACACCAACAACAGCTATGTTTCAAATACATAATAAGGCGCCCATTCACATGGTTATGCATAGCTTTAGTTTTATGGTTAGTTTTCGGTATTCGGGACTCTTGGCTAAATGGTCGCATCTCTTACCAAATTTGTGATTGAGTTACAATTATACATTCATCCAAACATCCATACAAGATTACACGTACCCCGTTAGAATAAGGATAAAAGTAATAATGGATCCATCCAGGACGGTTTGCCGTAATCGCCACGCTTGGCAAGCAAATTGGTGTTCGCTATATCAAACACCCTAACATCTTTTCCCCGCTTCACGTCACCTGTGTGTTTATATCAGGTCCCGAATTTTTCGAAATGAATACCCTTCTAAAGTCGGTGACAATTTTAAATTACATGGTCCTTTAGTTTATAGAGCATGGAATCTTTTTACTTCATACTTTTAGGTAGAGTCAAGTTTGTTCCTTGCCCGATGTTTCCAATCATGTTGCGGGTTTGGCATTTCGTTATATCTAATACCCATTACAAATAAATATCAATTAGTTTAGTAGCGGCTGAAAAAGGCGTTGTTACCCTGTAAGCAGATATGGTGTCAGAAAAGTATTTCATCAGTGTTCCACCATAAAAAGACTCTAAATCTGCCTACAGGTTAATGGCGAAGTTACCAATAGGCTGAGTAGGCTTGAGTCTAGGGCGGCAAATTTTAAGGGCAGCATATTTAACCTAACAACACCTACATATCATGACTGTTTTCTTCATTTTCTAAAATCTATCTCGAAAATAAACAAAACACCACCACCAATATATTTTTTTGTATTTTTTAACATAATTTTTGGCGGGCACCGAGATTGAAGTTTGTCTTGGGGCTAAAGAGATAAAAATATTTCAGGTATAAAAATGATAATGTAGACAAATTAATAAAATACATTCTTAAACTATAAATTTTTGACGCCAAAATCGAAAAGAGGACACTTGGAAATACTGAGGAATCAAATTTTGTTTATTGATCCTAATGACAAATATCTTGAAAATAAAGTGATTCCGTTTTCTCTATACGAAATTGTCAGATCTGTCAGTCCAGTGCCTAGGAGAATTATTTTTTGTACTAATTCTTAACAAAAATATAGAACAAAACTTTCAACATTACGAGGTTTATATTCACTTCAATAAACTACGAATTTTCGATTTCTAGAATTTAGAGCAGTAAAAATTAAAAAGCCTATATTCTTCAAAAATGTATAAGTCCGCCCCTGCTACAAGTAGCTCAAAAAGTTAAAGTCACATGGGCAGAAATGACAAGAGTGGCGTTTGCCTTCTTCCACTATCTCGTACGTTCTGGTCATATATTCAGGCTGTTCCGGAGTTCTGTGAGCGGAAGAAAGCCAAAATATCAACCTTCTCGTTTATATTGTATAAAAGAAAAAATTTTGGCTCTCTTTTCACATCTATTTCAAGTCTCAGCAACAGCATGAACTTGTAACCGAGAAATTCTAGGGCTCTACGCTTTAACAGCTATCCGGTTTTTTCACAGTTCAGCTTGAAACGCACTCCTTTCCCTGGAAATCCACTAGTCAAATAGGCTTTATCCATTTAACTGAAGTGAGCGCGTGTGCTGTGAAATAAGCAACGGTCCCATGCGTCTTTGTCGGCACTCCTACTCGTTAGGCGTCATCCCGAAATCCCAAAATAAATTCTGACACCAACAACAGCTATGTTTCAAATACATAATAAGGCGCCCATTCACATGGTTATGCATAGCTTTAGTTTTATGGTTAGTTTTCGGTATTCGGGACTCTTGGCTAAATGGTCGCATCTCTTACCAAAGTATTTCTTCTCTTGTAAGCCTCTTAAGGCAAATGGGTGAAATATCTACCAAAAATAGACGGCTCGACTGTGTGATCGCGTCTTTTTCGGTGGAGAAAAAAGTTTTATACTCATTTCAGTTATAAGAAAATAAGGGACAGGTAGGAAATCGCATCCCTAAAGGAGTCCTGCCGCATACCGTCTAGAAACCTCCACGTTCTCCACTATTGGTCCTGTGGCTTTTACAGCGTCATCGAATAACCGCCAGAGCCTCGTTCACGAATCACGGTGTAATGAGAATAATGAAAGAAAAAATTAATAACATCTATCTTTAAAAAATACTAATAATAAATGCTCATGTCCTAGTGTATCTCCTAGTACATCATATACAAAGAAACAAGTGCAAAAAGCTTATGGAATCATAAGTTCAATTTATATGAGCTTATGATTCCATACACTATTTTTAAATAAAAAAAATAAAAAAATATCTTCACGCAATTCCCAATACAGGGGTAGACAGAGGTCAAGTCTAGACAATTAAGTCCCTTTGACCCACCTTCCACCGAAGATATTTTCGGGACAAGGTGACAGGTGGTGAGCCCGTCGCCGCCTTTATGTCCAAGCCAACGATATTCGTACATAAGTTTTTGAAAAATCCATTGGTACGTGCCTGCCACCTCGGGATCGAGCTCGGGTCTCTCGACTCGAAATTCCGACCACCCAACTACTCGGCTATCGTGACTAGATATACTAGACTAGATTTTAGTAATTTGATAAATAGATTAAGCACCTTACATATGTTGTAACTGTTATATAATTCTAGGTGAGGAGTTGGGCCTCCTCGGCGGCCAGATGAGTAGATTCAGTGTCAGGGTCAGGAACTTACGGCCACGAAAATTGCTCCTCACGGCAGTCCCGCGAGAGCGTACATCGCCTACCACAAGTTGGGCGCAGGCATGGAGGCCCAAACAACAACGCCACAGGCTGAATGCGAGTGTGGCGTTCATCCCTCCGTATTCTATCTTGTCGCGACATTACTACTCACAAGGTGAGTGCATTCAATATTATCAATACATTCATAGGGTTGTAAGTTAGTAGCGTATGGCATTTTCACGCATTTCCCATAACAGGGGTGTTAGAGGTCATGAGGTGAGCCTGTCGCCGTTTTCATGTCATTGTCAACGATATAAGTCCTACATAAATTTTTGAAAAAACTTATTGGTACGAGCCTACTTCCTGGGAATGGAATTCAGGTCTCTTGACTCGAATTTCGTTCGCCCAACCAATCGGCTATCGTGACTGTAAATGGTATCGAATTTAGTACCTCTTTTCTCGAGGTTGTCATAGCGACTGAGAGAAACCCTGACAGTTTATGAAATGAAAAGAATTTTTAATTTAAATTTACATTTGAACACAATTTTTTAAGTTCATAAGCAACAATACCCATACAAAGATCATTGAACGCGCATAACATACGTCATACTTGTTGTGCATACAGAAATACAATTAACATAGTGATTACATAAAACGCGGTGATTATATATTTGACTAGCTGCCCCCCGCGGCTTTGCCCGCAGTTCAACACTTAACTCGGAACTCTAATTATGTTTCTAAAATAAAAGTAGCCTATGTTTGATGACGGCAGCACTTCCACTTTATAGAATGTGCTGCAGTCAGCGCTTTTTCCGGACCGATACGAATTAGGGACCTTCAAGGAAAGAGCCTATACCTTTCTCAAAGGCAGGTAACGCATCTGCTATGCCTCTGGTATTGCGGGTGTTTATGGGCGGCGGTAATCACTTACCACCACGTGAGCCACCAGCTCGTTTGCCTCCCTTTTCTATACAAAAAACAAAAGCATCGTTTACCATAATTGGATCGATAACTAACGCCCGCGGCTTACCCATAATTATTTATACGGCGGGTTGTCCCAGACTTCATCGTTATAAATACCATATAATATACCGACAATCATAAATACTATGGAAAGAAATGCTATAATAGTGTTTATCGGTAATTTTTGAATAATTGAATCCACTACTGTTTTCCGTTGGTAGTTTGGTGGTTTGTTGGTGATTTAGGAGATACCATACCCTGTTATTGAAGTGCTGTAGTTATATTATATATCTACAGACTTAATTTACTCACTTCACGATAGCCGAGTGTTTGGGTGGTCGGAATTTTGAGTCAAGAGACCCGAGTTCGATCCCCTGGAGGCAGGCTCGTACCAATGGGTTTTTCAAAAACTTATGTACGAATTACATCGTTGCCTTGGACATAAAGACGGCGACGGGCTCACCACCTGTCACGTTGTCCCGAAAATATCTTCGGTGGATGGTAGGTCAAAGGGACTTTATTGTATGGACTAGACCTCAGTCTACCCGTGTATTGGGAATTGCGTGAAGATATTAATTTATTTTACTTAATTTACTCAAAGAAATAGGCTCACATTCATTTAATGCAATAGCTACGGACAGATGACGAGATAACCGTCGTGAATTATTCTGGTATTGAGTTGAGACCGTCAATTGGCTTGCCGCGCGTGGTAATAGTGTAAATTTATCTCACGTGTTTTATTCCCATATTTTGTTGTAAAATATAACTGGTCGATAAATTAAGTGACCAATATTCAATTATGAATTTATTTTGAAGCATTCCTTTAATATCGCTATATCCTGCAATATTATGTACAAATCTTTGACCAAAATCTACTTATGAAAGTATGTTCCTGGAATTTAGACTTAACTAGTACTGCAATGCCGCAGGCTAGGACGTAAATGCGCCAGTCTCAAAAATTCCAGATAAAGCTGCATCGTTTGTTAAGTTGAAGTACCTGTAAGTCAGCCGTTACGTATTTTTCTTTCTCGAATTTATTTTATTGCACTATTTTGGAAACGATTTATGTACACAATTTACACTTTATTAACTTTTTAATTTTTCAGGTCAGTACATTAATCCTTCTATTTTGGTTTTAACATAATCGCCACCTCACTCGTACCGTTAAGTTTATTATCACATCTCTGAGGTCGTTCCTTCATAAAGATTCTTTGTCTTCAGCATGTCTACAGGTGGAGTAATGTTTGTGTTGGGTAGTTTCCCAGATCGGTCAGAAATCAGTACTGACCATAAGAGGTCTTTTTTACAAGACATGTGTGTCGGTAATCGACACTATTTACAAAATCTTTTAATCGCGTGAAAAAATATATATTAAGAAGAAAAGAAATTTATATATTAATTAAACTACAGTATATACTTTTTTCTGTCATTAAACCATTTTTTATTAAATCGAAAATAGAGTAAAATAATCCAACAACCCGTCAACGTCTCTCGGCTGGGTAGGTTTCGTAGCAGGAATGCTTTCATGCTTTTGCATTTCATTCCATGCTTTTCCAGGTTGAAGTGTCGGTTATTGAATTGTAGATTATGCTTTAACTTTTAAATATGTTTACGTTGTTTAGTATTCGATAAGCAGTTCTAAAACGACTACAAGATCACCACCTGTCACACATTTAAGCTTCTTCTCGTCAGGACTTAATTATCTAGACTTCTGTCTACCACAGTATTGGGAGAAATAGGATGAAGATAAAATTAACTAATATTTAAATAATCAGTTTAAAAGTCGCTAAAAAGGCAGTCAATAATCATAACGCAGTTCCGTTACGGGTTGCGGTCGCAGCTCTTAATTTAAAACCTTCATTAAACCTGTAAAAAATATAAATAGAAGAAAAATTTCTGTCCTCTCTTTCTTATTTGTATTTCCTTTCTTCCTAACGGGAAATATGTCTACACATGGCATATTTCTATAAAAACTGTTGAAATCAATCCTGTAAATATATCCTGTAAAATACAAATTGAAGGAATGGGAGTACTTTCCACCAATGTTCTTATAAATAACAAACTGCCTACCTATAAGTAGCTAGCCTGTAAATACTCTCGGCGGGACATAAGTACTATAACATAGACCATACGTGACATAACTTTCCTGTAAGTAAGATGTTATATCCAAGCATGGCTGCCCGATTTCTGATGTACCGGCCACATCACGTCTCAAACGATGCTGCTCGTAATTGGTCCTTTAAACCAAGATGGTTACACTGCCATTATTCAGTAGCCTTTTCCAAGTGGTTTCTCTAAGTAAACCTACTTAGAGAAACCACTGGAATAAATTTGGCGACGAACGGGCGCGTGTATGTGTTTTAGGATGCGAACTGCGAATATATAACTTTACGTTATGGAGCCCGACATGAAATAATTTAATTTGATTTTGGATTAAGATTCTACACCGAATAAGAAACCCAGGCTCGGATATGCGCTTTTGCTACGCTACTCTACTTACTACGCTCGCCTGCTAAGGCATTTGAAGAACACTTTATATAAAAAAAAAAAAAAAACAAGGTAAACGGCTGGTAAAGGACATAATTATAAAACGACAATAGATAACTGAGTATGTCACTTGTCTCAAATATTAGAATAAAAGTTATTTGAAATCAAAAAATGTATAAAAGCTATAATTTGAGGATTGCGAAATTGTGAAGGAGACAATAGCCAGAAAACTTAAAATATAATATAAGGAAGAAGCATTAAATTCAGTAGCGTAACTATTTATTTAAATTTTTCAATACTTCGGTAGAAAATAATGTAAATGCTTACAATGGATGGGTCCCTAGTTTATTACATATTAACACATACATAGAAGAATATTTGTAACGGTGTTCGATATATAAGGAGAAACATTTGCGTAAGCATTTACATGACAAATATCTCTCGTACGTATTACGCCTTCCGTTTCTTTGCAGTGTATACTAAAGCTTGATATTTATGTTGGGACATTTATCTTTACTCCTGAAGACATACTATGGGTAAAGAAAACAATGATTAAAAAGAAAAGGCCCCATCTATATTAGATTTATACATTCATAAATAGATAACTGTAACACTTACATCTTTACATTGAGACTTTAATTGTTGACTGTCACATATGACAAGCTTCACAGTCCACGCCTTAAAGGTATTATGTGTAACTAAACTGAATTTGAGAATTTCTAAATACACATCAACTAGAGGTTTTTCATAGAATATTGGTCCATATTGGCTATTCGGTGAACTCCCAATGTCGAGCCCAGTGTTGGTAGCACTGATTCGATGAGAGTCACTAAACATAAAAGGGTGCCTAGACTGGAAATTTAACACAGTGATATAGACTTGAGAGGCATTTAATTTTTATTTAATAATAACCTTTATTATCAAAAACAATATCATATTAATTATAATATAAATAACATAAATTAAATCTAACCACGGTGTTGTTTTTTGACTTGTCAAAAACTTTCAATCTGGTTTCACACGAATTATTGTTACAAAAGCTACAGGTTATCGGAATTAGAGGACTTGTACTTCAGTGGGTATCGTCATATCTGTATAATAGAAAACAATGCGTGGTTATCAATAAAATGAAAAAAATAGAGAAATGATACCTTACTCATCAGAATACAAATACAACAAATATGGCGTTCCACAAGGAAGTGTATTAGGTCCGATTTTATTTTTATTATAAGTAAATGACATAATTACAATTACAAATCACAAATGTGTATAATTCGCCGATGACATCTCCATTATAATTACAACTAATAAAAAGAATAATACAATTGCTAATCATGAATGTGACATAAATAATACTATCGATAAATTAATTAAATGGCTTGACATAAATAACTTACAAATTAATCTTCATAAATCTGTATACATACAATTTAATAAATCTAATAATAATAAATTCAATTTGAAACTTAATATCCCTAAAATTCGTCAAATACAAAGTTCTTAGGAGTTATTATAGATGAAGAAATTAATTGGAAAACACATGTAGATAGTGTATCGACTCGAATAAATAAACTTGTATATGCACTTAAACGAATAAAAAACGTGACAAATATAAATACTGTTATTCTATCTTACCACGCATACGTAGAATCACTACTACGTTATGGTCTTATAATTTGGAGTAACGGTACCAATATCAAAAGAGCATTTGTCGCACAAAAAAAGTGAATTAGAGCATTAGGCGGACTGAAGTAATTTAATATAGAATTGTCAGGTCAGTGTATACGTAAAACATTTCAAACAATGTACAGTATTGAATTAAAGAGAAAAAGTGTTTATAATTTCTACTGACACGGGCGGGATCTGAACCTGCCAACTTTGCCGTTCCGTGGCAACGCTCTAACCTCTGAGCCACTGTGCCCTACATACAACTTTCAATTGAAATTTCAAATATCTTTCTTTATTTATCATCTCTTTATTTATATCGTATTTTATCTCTTTAATTTAATAACAAAAACTTCAGCATATCAATGTAATACCGACAGGTTCTACACCTGTCACTTTCTCGGAAACAAGATCCGGTGAAACCTTGGTATTGTACGAATGTACTAAATTTACCGTCCAGATCCCTGATTAGCTCAATATTGCAAAATAGCGTAAAGATAAAAAAATCTGTAATTTTCTTCTTAATAGTAAACCTATAATGATCTCTGCTATATGATCAAATGAGAATCTCAATAGGCCTATCGAAAAAACCGTCTTCCGGCATGATTACACAAACGGGACTATGGACCAAGTAAAAGCCTTAAGTGTTTACTCCTTGCTTACTTACTAGACGATTACGTCCCGTTAGTCTTTGAAATTCTAAACTAGAATTTTAAAGCCTAACCAGACGCAAGCGTATCCTGTCGTATCAAAGCTAACATGGTTAGGAATCAAATGAAAATTAATATGTACTGTATATGTTTAGTGTATAATATATGTGTGTTCATACGTAAGTTCACGGTCGAATGACTGGGAACATTGACCGCGTGTTTGCTCGTACATTTGAAAGCACTTACGCATTTATTCTTATATTATTTCTTACACGGCTTTTAGATATCTTTTGTGTAATGTATTAAGTTTTAAGCGAAGCAAATTGAATTTCGTGAACTAGAAAGAAAAATAGTTCTTCTACCAGAGGAATAATAAACTTATATTTCAGTGTGATTTTGTAGTGATTTGAATACAAGTTTAAGATCTGAAGGTAAACATTTTTATTAAAATCGTAAAACCTTTCAACAAAATTAGATTTTTGTTCAACGTTGAATAATTGAATATTTTAAATATAAACAAACAAAGTTGTTAATAAATTTTTGTACTCATATTTGCTGTTATTAACATTTAAATCACCTTTGGTTATAGTTAAATGTTATAATAAAATCGACAAAATGTATGAACATGGGAACTAATTTCCCTATGTATTTAGCACGCCAGATGTTGTTTGACCTTACTAATATAATATTTTCCCACGGGGTCATAAGCAATAACGTATAGAACAATTACACACGTCATCTGGTCGCAAAATGGTAGTAACAGTGACACATAATTTACACACATATATTTAAAATAAATAATGTAAACTGAAAAAACAAGCTTAGCTCTAATACAAAGATTAGTTTTCATCCTACAAATGTATCTCCCTAGCGGGATACAAATGTTTGACCCTTTAAACCACCACGGAGGGCAGGGGCAGGGGTATGGGGCCTGTTTATGAGGTATATTTTTTTTCATTTGAAGTTAGCTGAGGATAGCTGAGGTTAGAAAAGAGGGATTTTCTCAACTTAATACAAGGTGCACATTTTTCTGAAAAACAATTTATATTATTTTGAATTGTATTTTTTCCCTAAATATTGCCAGAATAATTCATATATTTCCGCTGTTATACCTCGACTAATATTTTTTCATGTCGCGAAGTCGTGATAAATATTATAATTTGAGATCATTATTCGATTATTCCAACAACTGTCGGGAAAAATTTTCGATTTCACAGTTAGTAGTAGTATCGATCGCGATTTTTTTAGACTATTGATACTAATAATTCAATCCTTAGTTCCAAAGAGTCACACTGTCGGTACAGACAACATCATCTTTCCTTTGATTCTTTATAACTCTTGTCAACGATGACTTCTGTGAAATTAAATCATAATCTGTTCAAATTACCCTATCTATGTTTGCATTGATTTGTAAAGCCTCTCAAATCTATTTCTGCAAATGTAATTAGCATAATTTGAACGTTACGTGTTATGACAGCGAATATGACGCGACGATCATGTTATTTATTAACTACACATTAGTAAAAACCCAAAAGTAACAGTCACGATAGCCGAGTGGTTAGGTGATCGAAATTCGAGTCAAGAGATCCGAGTTCGATCCCCAGTTTGGTGTAAATGTTACGTACGATTTATATCGTTGGCGTTTATGTCCAAATAAAGACGACGACATGCTTACCACTTGTCACGTTGTACAAAAAAATTACTACGGTGATAGGTGAGCCGAAAGGACTTAATTGCCTATCCCAGTAATGGGAATGACGTGAAGCCTTTTTTTTACAAAATATTGTTATATCAGAGAAGTATGTTTTGTTTGTTTCATGTCACGTCTTTCTTTTGTCCTTTCCTGAAAACAATATGACTGCGTTGTTTCGAAAAGTTTATTCAGTTTTATCTATACGTTTTTCATTCTTTTCCCTGTTAATGTAGTAAAGAAAGTTACGGGTACAAAAGACTAGGGTTTTTTTTTCAACACAAGCTCCATAACTTTTTAACAGTTTTGTTGTTTTATTGTTTTTTATTGTATTTCAACGGTTAACGAGCCGATGTGGCTATGGCAACCGAAGAAAGAGGTAAAAATATCACATTCTTGTTGGAAATTAGTAGTGTTTTATATATTTAAAAACACCATTTCAGTTGCTTTCTATTAGAGCAAGTATATTTTAAAAGTTGATTATGCCTACTTAACTACGATAATTTCGTTATCTATATTCAGTCTTAATTTTCACTTATTACGTAAATAAAATATTGATATATTTACTATGATAGACGGAACACTTATATTTTAATAAGCATTTCAATGCAAACATGTATACCGATCATTTTACTGAATAATATAAGCGAGCTTAATACTTAAAAAAACTAGAATATTATATTCTAATGTTACAGACATGTAAGAAACATATTAGTACTCATAAAAATCATGAAATGTTCTTTAGTTATACCAACTAAAAGTCCGGAATAACTTTGACTGTCATTAAATAATTCCGGAAGATGGGATTTTAAATTTTACCCGAATCCGGGAGTATCCCGGAAATCTGGGAAAGATAGTAAGCCTAAGAGAGCCGCTTAATCGATTGTTCTCTTTCCAAAATAAAAAAAAAACAAATGTATTGATCTCTTAAACTTCCTATACGTTTTTCTTTTAATATCTAAGTCTCCATAGGAGTTTTAACAAGTTAAAGACTCTTTCAAGGAGTTGGTTACCGTCAGGTATGTTACCATTAGGTGATCAGTAAGCTAGTTTTTAACGCCAAAGGATTTGTTCATTATATGTTGAATATTTCTGATATTTGAAGTCGGTATTCATCACACAGCAGCCTAATTCTGCCATTGATTCTACGTTTGACAAAACATAAACGACAAAAAGGATATGCGATCATTTAAGTAAATTAATTTGATCGCATATAAAATAAATTTACTTCTAAATTATCTGAAATGTATTGGAAATAAATTAAATAATGGAGAAACATTTTGCTATCATCGACATGAACAGACCGGGGTCAGAGTAAAACAAGGTTGCATTTTACGAAGCAATAATAGTAAAACTGCGCAACCTTCACTAAGAAAATCAACTTCATTACATTAAGGGATCGTCGATATGATAAAGAAAGAACAGTGAAAAACTTTAATATAGAAAGCGAACTTTAGAAGGGCTTTGAAACCTAGAAGTGGTAGGTTTTGTATCACATTTCTTCCTATTTTTGCCGCCAAATCGTGTTACAACACTTGCCCTGCAGTTTGAAAGGTATAAAGATTCAATATTTATACGGGTAGTGAGACTTTCAAAGATCACCGAAGGTTTCATCGAAAGTGAAAACATTTTATTAAACTTCTTCGATTGAAATTAGTTGCAGGATGTTAGTTCGTGTTTTACTCAACTTTTAAATAAAACTAGGGATTGCGGATTCGAATACCACTAGGAACAAACATTTGTTTGATGAATATTAATATTTTATACTACGTGTGTGTGTGTGTGTGTGTGTGTGTGTGTGTGTGTGTGTGTGTGTGTGTGTGTGTGTGTGTGTGTGTGTGTGTGTGTGTGTGTGTGTGTGTGTGTGTGTGTGTGTTTGTAAATATATTATACTTTTGGCATTGGCAATAAGACGGCGATATATTCACCACCTGTCATGTTGTCGCAAATAAGCTCCGTTGAAAAGTGGGTCGAAACATCATTGTTGTCGTGATTTCTTCCTATGTAATAAAATGTATCGTAAATAAGTTCAATAAAGGTAACATTTTAGATATTTTTTTTTAATTCATAATTATAACAGTAAAAGTAAATAACTCCAAATATACATTACACTGCCGAGCAACTTTCTCAATTTGTGCTTGTTACAATGTAGAACATTCAAAATGGAGGGCGTCCTTCTAAAAACAGTGAATTAAGTGACAGGTCTTAGATCTCCAGGATAACTGGCGCCGGTCATATATTATAAAATAACTCTCGAAAAATGCTGACGTGACAAATTATTGGTCAATATATTTAATTTTTGTTTTACAATGATAAACTTCTACCCGATACCGATTTAAAGACCCGATACCTTAGTTGATAGTAACTCTGCCTTCGAAGCTAAGGGTTACGGGTTTTAATCCCGCTAGAGGTTAACAATTATGTAATGAATATGAATGTTTATATAATAATATTACTTCTTCGATCATATTTCATTAAAAGTTGTTTGCTTATGTATAGCACTAATAAAATACACAGTTTGAAATTTTTGACTAGCTGTTTGTCCATTTGTATAGCTATTCTTCACGCTGAAAAAACAAAGCAGACCACATATTTAGAAAAGCATTGAATACCTCATACATATTATTTGTTAAAACGCCATCAGTTCACCAGATCCGGAGATATTCGAATTTAACGGTTTCCCAATTCAGTGCTAGGATACACACCATACCACGTATAGAACTATGATTAGGGAAATTTCGAAAATCTACATTTGAATTACAAACGTATGCGAATGCCTTTATAATTCGCTGTTAGTAGTAGTATCTATAAGTATTATAATCATTTAGAAATTTAAAAAAAATTTAATAACAAGCGAGGAATTAGATTTTTCTGAACTTATAATCACTTTACGTAATAGCACCATCTAATATAGTATATGTTGGTTTGAATAATCTCCTTTACTATCTGGTAAAACGTAAAAAAAGTAAAACTTCTATTTCCAGATTTCATAAATTCAAGTTTCATTAGGCATATTCCAGGTTAACGAAAGAAAATTACAACTAGAATATTAAACGCGATTAAACCGTTTAACATTTGTTTCTTTTCAATGTGTAGGTAATATTTTCTTAAATATACTATCTTTACTATATTATCTTTCAAGCAATCTCTCATTTGTTTAATTAAATAACATGTGTTCGTTATGGTTAACACACATTCACTTTCATTTATAAACACCGCAATTAGTTTATTAAATAATTATAAACCCGCATCAAAAACCGTCTCAATAAAGTTAAATTTACCTGCAAAACCTTGGAAAGCTTTAAATAAAAGTGTCTGTATTGTGCTTACGGAGTATCAAATGGCGGGAAAAGCAATTTTGTTGAAAAAGGTTGCGCGGTTCGTGTTTTTACGACGTAAGTAACAAAAACTGGAATATGTCGTAAATCAGTCCCAAGTAAAGTTAAGGTATTATTTAAAAGATGTAAAAAATATTATCTTATCCGATTTCTTCTGCTATTCAGTTTTCTATAAGAAATCCTTACTACACATCAAAATAAATAAATAAATATCTTCACACCATTCCCAATACATGGAAAATAGAGATAGAGGTTTAGACAATTAAGTCCTTTCGACTTTCCTTCCACCGAAGACATTTTATCGGGACAACGAGGCAGGAGCTGAGCCCGTCGCCATCTTAATGTCCAAGCCAACGATATAAATTGTAGAGAAGTTTTTGTGGTATGAGGATTGGGGTTCGAACTCGGGTCGCATGACTCGAATTTCAATCACCCAACCACCCGGCCATTGTTTCTATTATAACTACATATTACTTATTAAAATATTTACCTTTAGTACCTATAACATGATATTAACTTCAAACGTTTCATAAACACGTGTAGATTTGTTGTAATAATAAAACCGCCCCTCTCTTCCCCATGGGTTTCGTAAGAGGCGATTAAGGAAAGCCTTAAAATTGTAATTGGCTACCGACAGATGGCGGGATAGCCATCCCGACAAATACCAGACCAAAACTCAGAAGACCGGTGATGGACTGCTGCATCTCAGTTGCAAGATGTCTGGTACAGCGATCGCCAATCCGCTTGCCAATTTGTCAGAAACAACACACATCTGTAAACTTCTATTGAAGTTGAGGTCTGTTAAGATTACATTAAGAAGACATTTTGCAGGTGTCCAACTATATACTAATCTTCTACTAGTATCTATACAACTATAGCTATGCATTGATCATACATTGGTATATTATAAAACCCCTGTATCGTAAATTGCGTGAAGATATTTATTTATTCATCAGTAACTAAATATACATTTTAAAAGTTTACACAAAATGGTTGTACAAGAGGCGGCCTTATCGCTTATATTATGTACTCGTATATACCTAGTCAGGTCATAAATTCTGTCACATGTTTAACCTAAAATAATTTAAACAAGTTTATTCATTATGTAACTATTTATATACCAAAATGAACTTAACAAAACATAGATTCTTATGACACTAAAGTTTATTCCAAAAGACCTCCGTGATTTTGAATACAGGCATTCAATCTGTGCGGCCAGTACTCTATCGCGGCACGAACGAGGTCCATGTCAATTTCAGCGGCTGCGTTAATCAAGGATGTCTTGAGTGACTCCAAATTGGGATGAGGCTTTGAGCACGCCTTATCCTCCAAGTGTTGCTAAATCTTGTAATCTAACGGATTCAAATCTGGACTGGAGGAGGGCCAGTCTTCGTGCCGGATGAAGTCGATTCCACGCGCCGCCAGCCAGTCTTGTGTGCTCTTCGCTCTATGAGCTGGTGCCGAATCTTGTTGGAATACCCAGTGCCTGTTATTCAACATAGTATTTCAGGTTTTCACAAGGTTCGTCAGGACTATATTTTGATACACAACTGCATTCGTTTTTACACCTTTCTCGCAAAAATGTACCTCTGTTAAGCCCCAATAAGAAACTCCCAACCATACCATAAGCGAGGATGGAAAATGACCTCGTTGGACACGCGGAATACGGTTGCTCGCTTCTTCACTACAGTGTGCGTACACCTTATCATTTTGTTTGTTGTAGCTCTCTTCTACGGTAAAAAATTTTTCATCCGAAAGAAGAATTTCCCGATATTTTTTTCCCGCGTACCGCTTAAACAAAGCACGGCATCTCTTCAGTCTCAGGTGCATTAGACGAGCATTCAAACAATGTCCTGTTTTTCTTCGATATGTCCGAAGCCCTAAGTCTTCATTTAACACCCTTTTCACCGTGGTTCTGTTTACCCCCATCTAAAAGGCCAACAGTTTCGGCTTACGTTTGGGATTTCTTTGAATTCGAGCCTTCACAGCTTTTATCACTGCTGGAGTCCTAACAGACCGAGGGCGCCCACTTCTTGACCTGTCATCTACACTAGAGTCTTCATTGTATCATTTGATGGTACGATAGACGAATCTTTTGGTTATATTCAAATTTTTCAGTATGTAAAAAACTTGAATTGGCGCGTAACCGCAACGATGCAACGCAATAACTGCAACACGGTCTTTTTTAAGCGTCTACTCCATATTTAAAAATGAGTAAAATTCTAAAAAGTATGTAGTTTTATTTTCAAGAACAATTCGAAATTCGAATTCAATAAACTTTTTTGTGGCCACCATTCTAAAAGAAAAGTTTTTACTATGCGACAATACTTATGACCTGAGTGTGTATAATAAAGAGAATGTGTACAAGTGCGCTACTACGAATTATAATTATAAAACTAATAGACACTTGTTTCAACAGTTGTTCGACTGCTATGCTCTGCGCCGCCATCATGACGGACCATTGGGAGAACGTCACATGGGAGCGAGCTGCCCTCGCTGCACTCGCTAATACTTCCAACACAGTGCTGCAGTGGCTACTTGACGAGAAAGTCGCTAAGGTACCCCTTGCCATACTATTAATTGATAGTTACTGAAGTCAAGTAAAAATAAGTATAAACAAAGAAAGGAACAAAGCCACATACATTGGCTCAGATTCCAAAGCCAGAAAAATCAAATAATTTATTTATCGTAGATTAAAATATGTATCGATAAACGAATGTATCATGTATCATTTTTAATCTCCCACCGATTCGTAATGAGGTACCTGTAACGGAGAAGAAACAGCCGAAAGAAACTCCGCAGGTATTCTCTTTTCTAGGTCAATCTTTTTTTTAAGATTATTCAAATAATATGATATATTCTTTTTCTAAATATAGCTTAGGAGCAATCACCTCTTTCCCAGGGGTTACTATAAATAATTTATTCATTTATAATAATATAATAACCGTAATGGTTTTCTTTAATAAATTTATAAAACCTCTTAATTGGTAGTACTGTTAGCACTTGTTATTAAACATTTCATTATTGGTAGCACTTGTGTTATCCAATCAGAAACAACTATGATACCACCACAAACACCCGCACCACCAAAGTTTTCTAAAAATAGATTTTTTTTATTTTATTTAACCGACACGATTTCTCACAATTATTTCCTCACCAGAATTAGAACCAGGGTATCTCGAATATGTAATATAATGTAAGTGTAACGTAGCTGACTGTTGCGAATTCCATACTCAATCTTTACTTGAAAACAATAGAATTATGTCACCTGCAGAATAGATTTACGCGTGACTTTACACACATGTCTAAACCTTGAAACCATCTTAGCAACTATTTTTAAAAACAACTAACGCGTAAAGCGTAACATTGCAACGATTACACAACATTTTCATCAATAAGTAAACACAGAAGATCATGTAGTAACTGAGCAGGAACTTTCGTCATGATACTATCATACTTTCTAGTTCTTCTTTCTTAGGTTTATGGCCTCCTTTTTTGAACATATATTTCCATCCATATTGTTAATGTGGACTGTCAAACATGTCATAAATATGTCGTAAAGAGCAGTATCCACATACGAGCATGACAATCTCTTTATAATAAATGGAACATATACTAGTTTAATATCGAAAAAGTTGTTAGACAGGTACGTGAAGCATCACCGTGGCTGTTTATCAAATGTTATATATTACCGGCCCTAATTTATAGTTCTGGATAAGACGAGAAGTAATGTCTAAAAACTACGCCAGCTAAACGTTGCAAATATTGCTACCCTTCAGCTTTCTTTCTTCTACGAACAGTTTGCGTAGAAGTAATTACAGCTAACAGTATTTTTAAGTGTTTCAGTTTTTTTAATGGAAAAAAGCGACAAAAGGCTGTCAATCACTTATATATTAGAAGTGCATTCCCTAACTTTCAGTAAACAGTTAGGAAATGCGAGAGAGAAGAAGAAATCGATTCTTTGGTCACCTAATTTTCCGAACAAAATGCAAACTGGACGACTCTACTACGCCAGTAATTTGCAAGGCCTTGGTCGTCCTTAGTCAAGCTTGTCCGTTCATCTATCGGCATAAACCGCTTGTAAAATTTTTAAACTCCTATGTAATTGTAATGTAAAAAAAGACATAAACTTAGGGAAAACCATGCATGCTCACTTAAAGTGCTTACTTATAACGTTTACTTAAAAAAGGCGATATATTTTATTTCTTGTAACTATATAACAATGATGTCTAAATTCAACTCAAATATTAGATTTTATCTATTCATTTTGGTAACAGAGTATGAAACTGAAACATATAGATGATATACACAAAATATAACCTCTTTAGGTAGTATTAAATACATCCGAAACAATGGTCGTTACTCAGCTATCAAGGTTAATACAACTCGTATGCAAACTCGTACCCAAAAGGTATTTCCTTATCGCTACTAAAAATCAATAGTAGAGAAGTGTACTAATTACGTAGTATCAATATAAACACTTACTCGCGCTTGTAAGTGGCGATGGTACAACAGGTTTCGACGTAATCTGTGTATTGCCCATATATGGCTTCTTTGACTGAACCCATTTGATTTGAAAATAACTTCAATGAATATAGTAATGCTACGTCAGGATTTTGCTTACAATACTTGGTTTTGGTAAGCCATTAATAGAAAATAAAATATTTTGGTTATCACCGATACAAATTGAATATCGTAATATATATATATATATATATATATATATATATATATATATATATATATATATATATATATATATATATATATATATATATATATATATATATATAGCTTAACCTACTCGCAAGTTGGGATATATGGGGCCCCATTGATATATATATATATATATATATATATATATATATATATACATATATATATATATACATATATATATATATATATACATATATATATATATACATATATATATATATATATATATATATATATATATATATATATATATATATATATATATATATATATATATATATATATATATATATATATATAGCTTAACCTACTCGCAAGTTGGGATATATGGGGCCCCATTGAAGCCTCGCATCAAGTGTTATTCCGAGAAAAACAGCTGTATCCACAAAGCTCAACTCTCCCCCATTTATTAGTACATTGGTATCACCCAACTGTTTAACATTAGGTGTTGAAAATTTTATACATTTAGTCTTATTGCTATTTAAATGTAAATTATTAGCATTGAACCAATGGACTATTTTTGACATAGCATCATTTACCTCGTCAAGTGTAACAATATGTCGTTTGATTTTAAATATTATAGAGGTATCATCAGCAAATAATACTATATCGTGTTTATTCCCTAGTAAGGAAGGTAAATCATTAATAAAAATAAGAAAAAGAAATGGACCGAGAATCGAGCCCTGCGGTACGCCCATAGCTACTGTCAATCCAGAGGAATACGCAGCGTTAATTGCCACTCTCTGAATTTTATTAGATAAATAAGACTTAATTAGGTCAAGAGCCGTATCTCTGATGCCGTAATGGTGTAATTTTCTGACAAGTGTTTCATGATGAACGCAATCAAAAGGCTAAGAGAGATCACAAAAGACACCCAAAGCATCCTGTGATCTCTCCCAAGCCTCACATATATGCTTAATTAGCTCAACACCAGCATCGGTTGTTGAGCGAATCCTTATAAAACCAAACTGATTGCAATAGTTTGTTTAAATTAAAATATCTTACTAAAAATTATTCTTGCTCAACTGCAAGAATAATTTTTTAAAAATTTTTACTAAGTGTTGATAGTACCGAAATAGGTCTAAAGTTAGTGGGGTCCGAAGTACTACCAGATTTAAATAAAGGTATTACTTTACTTTGCTTCCTGAGATCAGGAAATACACCAGACTCTATACTACTATTAAATATTATGGACAAATGAGGTGCAATCAAATCTATTATAGAAGCAATTACTTCAACGGACATTCCCCATAGATCCGCCGTTTTCTTACATTCAATAGTGTTAAACATTCTCACAATATCTTTAGAACTAACAGCCTCAAACTTAAAGGTTGTGGTGCAAGCTCTTACATTTTCCTTCAGTAACGTCTCGGCAAAACAGAAGAAGAATTCAACGACTGTGTAGTCAAAATTGGAATTTCACTAAAAAAAGTCTCAAAAATTTTAGCTACCTCATGATTAGTATTTACAACTTTATTGTCAATATTAAGTTTGTAGTCAAAACTTCGTGACATATTCTTCCCCGTTTCACTATTAATAATATTCCAAGTCATTTTTACTTTATTAGAAACTTTAATTTTATTGCTTAAGTGTAATGACTTGGCAGCAAAACACTTTTTTTAAAATTTTTGAACAGTTTTTAACATAACTCTTAAAAGTCTCGCAATGATTGTATGACCTTTCGCTGTAAAGTTCATACAATCTTCAAAGAAGGGCTTTGAGTAGCGTTGCATCGGTGGACTTTGGAAAGTTTCGACTAGTACAAGTCACCTCGGCAGCCGTCACTTCGAAGAGCTCGGTGGATAGGCAGAAAGGTTGAGTTTCACTCCTAGGCGCTTTGAAGCAAGAGGCTTTGGGTGACCTCACCCCTTCTAAAACAGTTACTTTCCGTCCACACATCCCTGTGTGCGCAATGTAACCGGCGGAAAGTAACTGTCTGCTCACGCACACCCCATCCCTTTCATTGGAAAGGGCAAAGGTCGTGCACCTCACATGCGTGGCTGGTCAGCCCACACATATGAGTGGCGAATTCTCAGCTGGACTAGCAAACCAGTACTTCAGCCTACGAACCCACCCCAAACCGCTGGGAGCGCCACCGGGGTCACTCGGTGAGGCTAACAGCGACGAGGGGCGGGGGAGTTGCAAGAGGCACGCAGGTCCCCACGCGCAAGTAAAACCACCGCGATGTCGGAGACACCGATGAATCCGCGAGATGGAACAGAGTCTCAGGAAACCGAACCCCGAACACTGACCGCTCGCTACCAAGTACAACAACAGCAACCAACATCACAACACCACCAAAGAAGACTCGCGGTAGTGGACCGCCCATTAATGAAGCGGAACATATTTGACCCGGGTCAATCAAGGATCCTACCCCAGCGCGAAAGAGCAACGCAACCGCCGCGAGTTCCGCAACCGTTGCCACGAAGCGCAATTTCGCCGGGCACCGCACCCGCGCTCTCCCAAGAATTGGGAACTGAGTCTCCCACTTCGGGGGAACCGGGTCCCAACTCAGCTCGGCGAGCGGCTCGACAACGCACACCACCAGAAATAGACGAAAAGTATCTACAGGAGGACAAGCGCGTATGCGCAGCCCCTGTAAGAATCCACCTACAGCCACCACAATCTCCGTCATCGACATCGTCGTCGTCGTCAGAGTACTCTCCCGCGCAAGAAGTACCGCTGCCTAGGGAGAGAACCAGCGTCGGCACATCGACATCGTATCTCGACCTGCCCCCGACATTGGAACGGGGGGACACAAAGAATAGAGCGACGCAAGGAAAGCGCGCTCTAGTCGCCGCGAGTTGTGCAACTCAACCTGACCGCACACCCGGCGACTATATAAGCGAAGAGATGTCCCCCCCAACCCCGACTCCACGCATCCGGAAAGAGATGCGCAGAGTCCCAGAAGGAGATAGGGCCACGCCTACCGCCCCGCCTCCCATGCTACCGGTCGCACAGACCTATGACGCGCAGGCAGGGCGTTGTCCAATTCCGGGGCCGTCAAATGCGCCAATGGCGACGACGACCTACGCAAATATGGCAGCAACGCCTCGACGACCGCGCAGCCCACCAATATCACAACAACAACGTGAAACCAAAACCAAAACGGAAACAAAATCATATCCCCCAATCGTGGTAGAGTGCATGCCCGACTGGGCGAAACACTTTAAAGTGTTGCATAGCCGGTTAGGGCATGCGCCGAGTGCACGCCCGTTTGGGAAGGGGGTTCGATTCCGTCCCCAAACCGAGGAGGAGTATCGGACGGTGCAGAAATACCTTGTTGAGCGTAGCAAGGTCGATGCTACGCTAGCGTGGTATTGTTATGCGCCGTCGACTGAGCAACCGACAAAGGTGGGTTTGCGCGGACTGCCCGCCGAGACCAATCCGGAGGACATCGAGGAGGCCCTGAAGGAGCTAGGCTTCCCTGTGACCTTCGTGAGGTCCATCCCACCGAAAAGAGGTAGACCCGGATGCCTCTTCCATATTAAAATGGACCACATTTCCGACGAGGAGCTCAGGAGGCTGTACGGGATACATGAGCTCCTCTATATGCCAGGCATAATTATAGAAGCCTGGCAGGGCAGGGAAGGACCAGCCCAATGTCACAGGTGCCAGGGGTTCGGACACTCCTCGTACAACTGCTATAGGCCCTTCAAGTGCGTTCGATGCGCAGGGGATCACCCGGCGGCGGACTGCACTAAATCCAGAGATAGTCCGCCTAAGTGCGCCAATTGTGCAAAGGCGCACACAGCAAATGACAGGCGCTGCCCGGTACTGCAGCGCATTGCCAGGAAGAGGGGTATCAGAATACCCCCTCCGGTACCCACCCGAGGCTCGACGGCGCAACCGCCCAAGGCCAAAAGCCAAGAAAGGCCACAACGTCCAATACGCCAGGCAGCGCCACGGGTGCCTCAGCCGCAAGAGCGGCGAATGGAGAGAGCACCCACACAAATAGCCGCCCCCCCCCCACGTTCGCCGCGGTGACAACTTTGGCACCACCGGCAAACAATGCCACTGAGAGAGGTGTGCAACCCTCTCAGAAAAATAAAAAGAAGAGGAGGGGTAAGAAGAAAAATAAGGGGACAGCCACGTCCGAGGCTGTAATATCCTCCACACCCCACCCCCTCCCCATCGTTGCCACCGCTGAAGGGCCTAGGACCAAAAAACGGGCCAGGAAACCTCAGCATGCGCAAGTGCAACAAGCACAGATCGCACACACCGTAAGGGGGAGAACCGAGGCCTCCCCTCCACAACACACGCCACCGACGACGATCGAAGAAGCACTTGCGCAATTGGTCACCGTCGTAATCAAGATCCTGGGAGACGTCGTCATGGCGGTGACCACGGAGCTGACCCCTAACAGCGGTAGTTACCGCACTGGCCCGTCTGACTACGGCTAAAAATGGCTGAGTTGAAAGTACTATACTGGAACGCCGGCGGTATTAAGATCCACACCGCCGGACTAAGAACGCTTGTCCAGCAGTACGATATCCAGGTGGTACTGCTGGGAGAAACAAAGCTTAGGCCAACTCAGCCATTCAAACTCCCTAATTTCTTCGTGTATCGACGCGATGAGATATCCCCGAAAGCATAGCTTATAGAGGCGTAGCTGTGTTAGTAAGGAGAGATCTAATACACGAAGAATAAGAGCTGCAGCCGTATGTCTCAACTAGAACAATAGGTGTACGCCTACGGATAGCCGGAGAGGAGCATAGGATATATGCAGCTTATCGCCCTCTCGGTTCCCCCTAAGCCCCGGACATCCACTGCATCTTCGACGGGACATCGCCTGCCATAATTGCCGGGGATTTAAACGCCAAGCACACGGCATGGGGGTCGAACACCATATCCCCCAATGGCAAGGCATTATACGAGGATGCAGAGAAATGGGGATATGAAGTGTTAGGCACAGAATCACCAACACATATCCCCACAAACAGGAAACACCGACCGGATGTTATAGATGTCGTACTGTGTCACGGTATCACTCACCCGGTCCAAACGGAGGTGCTGTACGACCTACTTCACAATTTCACAAACAGTGGACTCCGTAGCGCCCAGAGGAACTAAGAGAAGAACCGACTGGGACACCTACCGAAGTGGACTAGCGAATATCGGATACGGCGCACTGATAACGACAGCAGACGACGTAGAAGTGGCCGACAAATATATTAGAGATAAGATACATCAAGTGTATCTGTCGGCCACTAAGACGGTACCTAAGGGATTCAAGCTCACCGCAGTCACACATGGGATAGTCGTATAGTAGAGAGCGCTGACTATCCCCCATCTCTACATCAACTCAACCGACAGCTACTACGGAAACCACCTCCTATTTGCCCACAAGTGGACAATGTGGGCAACCGGTACTACGGAGCCAAGGACCGGGCAGAGATCTTGGCACAACATCTCGAGGGGCAATTTAAGCCTAATACTGCTGCAGCTGTCGCCGCAGAATTCCACAGACAAGTCGAGCTACGCGTACAGGAGTTTATGGAAGCTCCGGTGCCGCCACTAAGCGGGGATGACTTTATTTCCCCCGCGGAAGTGAGAAAAGTGGCATTGCGCTTGCCACTGCGCAAAGCGCCGGGGCACGACGCTATAACGACCGTCGCGTTAAGACAACTGCCGAGAAAAGGATTTGTTGCGCTATCCCGTCTTTACAACGGGATATTGCGCACACTACACTACCCCACGGAGTGGAAAAAGGGAAGAATAGTCGTACTGCCGAAACCCGGAAAAGACAGGAAGTCTCCGGCAAGCTATCGCCCTATAACATTGCTATCGTACGTAGCAAAGTTATTCGAAAAGTTACTGCTACGGAGGCTCCGCCCGCTCGTAGAGCCACGCGTAGAACAACACGGCTTCCGTAGCGGTCATTCTACATCGACGCAACTGGCCCGTGTGTTACACTACTTAGCGGCCGAACAACATCGCGACCGCTGCTGTCTGGGGGTCTTACTAGACATGGAGAAGGCCTTCGACAGAGTGTGGCATACGGGATTAATTTACAAGCTAATACAAGAAGAAAACATACCGCCTGGCTACGTACTATTAGTAGAATCGTTCTTAGTAGGGCTTAGCTTCTACGTCACCGTCGAGCAAGCCGATTCGGCGGTACGTACTATAGAAGCAGGCGTCCCACAGGGCAGTTGTCTTTTTCCTTGCCTGTACGCAATCTACACCAACGACATCCCCACGCTCGAGGGTCGCGTCCGAGAGTGGGAAGACGATGTCATGCTCGCACTCTACGCGGACGACAGCGCGTACTTTACGTCGTCCTGTCGGCAAACATCGCTGCCAAGAAGATGCAGCGACTGTTGGACTATTACCTGAATGGTTAGATAAATGGCGGATGACTATTAATGTCGGGAAGACATCCGCCATAATCACCAATCGCCATGGGCGCGTGCCACCACAACTCGAACTAAGAGGACAAAAGATTAAGTGGCAGAGCGCCGTTACCTATCTTGGTTGCCGGATAGATAAATCACTACGACTCACCGCGCAGGTGGACTACGCGATAAGTAGCGCGAGAGCAGCGAGGGCGGTTCTTTATCCGGTACTTTCAACAAAAAGTTACCTGTAAAACCAAAGATAAGTATATATAAGACATACATAAGATCCAGATTAACTTACGCGGCGCCTGCGTGGTACGCGTTCACCTCAACATACCAACGTCGGCGACTACAGGTCCAACAGAATATAGTACTACGTACTATAGTTGAGCGGGTCGCTTTGTACGCAACGATGTCATCGCCAGGGACCTAAAAGTAGAAACTGTGGAAGAATTCGTGGTCCGGGTGTCGCGCGGAATGTACGACCGCGCTGACAACGGGCCACACGAACACCTACATCGCCTGGCGATCCAGGAACGACTACCGCTACACGCTCGGCCACCGGAGTGGCGACCCTCCCGAGAGATATTCTCTCATTGCCACCCGGCCCGGGGACCGGGGAAGTGCAATAAAGTCCCGACATAAGACGTAAAGTACGTAACACGCCTACACAACGCCGCTGAAAGGCGGTACCAGGACCGGGGAGCAGCAGCCCCTGAGAAGACGCCTGAGTCATGAGGCAATGCCTCGAAACTCGCAACCCATAAAGGGGGGCCTTTTACACCCCCCTGATATGGATGACCCAAACGTCACGTCATACAATCTTCGCCTACTTCGGTGAATTCCCACTGTTGCACAATCATTAAAAGTCTTTCGACTATTCAAAAAGAATGTTTTAGAAGTAAAAACAGCATTAAATTCAATTTTTAAGAAATTAAATAATGAACTGTACGAAGCGTTAGTATTGTCATGGTAAGGCAACACTGGAAGTTTTTTATTAAATTACTTCTAAATTTCTCTTTGCGATATAAATTTATCGGAACAAACACAGCTTTCCTAATACGTGTGGTTTGTCGGTCGTGAGACAGACTAACAAATTGACCAGAGTGGTCTGAACTTAACTTATGAATTATTAATCAGTGCAATGGTTTGACATCTGTAAAAATATTGTCTATGCACATCGCATTTGACTCTGTTATTCTTGTTCGCTAATAAAACAAGTTCACAAGATTGAACGACTTTAACAATGAGAGAAATCTAATAGTTATAGAAGAAGCTTCCAGGAGATTAATATTAAAGTCTCCGCATATGACTACCGATTTATTCTGTTTATGAAGTTTAAGTAAAGCTTCTTCCATAATTCTTTCAAAACACTCATATAAGGCGTAGGGAGGTCGGTATACAACAACAACAATGAGATGCTCAAGCTCAACGCAAGCCATTTCTAATTCTCTCAACAGAGAGGCTCACAATGTCTTTACGTTCCTTAAATGACAAGGACTTACTCAATAGTATGCAGACCTCCACTTAAAGCTTTTTCTCTATTGAAATAACTCACAACCTGGTGCCTACTGAAGTTAAACACAAAGTTATCATTTTTTAACCAATGTTCAGTGACACATAATATATCAACATCATTACTATTTAAAAACAATTCAATTTCTAAATCTTTACCTAAAAATCCTAAAACCGAATATTTTGATGCACCATGTTAATACAACTTTTATTAGATAAACTATTTTGTAAACAACATAGAATATCAAATACATAATACATAACACTTAAATATTAAAGCATAAACAATAGTATCTACGTAAAACGCTACAGGCGCTACGAAATCGTAGTACTTGCATCGTAGCAGTATCTGTTTGATTCATCAACTTGATTCATTTAACTAAGAATTAATTTCATATGACTTAAATTACAAAGATTACTATTTTACTAATTTTTACAACAGACTGTGCTGCAGCGAAGCGTGGGTTTAGCTAGTAAAACAATTATTATTATTTTTTTTATAATAGTAAAACAATAGAAATTTAAAGTAGTTCAGTAAATGTCAAAGTCACAACAAAGTGTTTTTATTCAATTTAAGCATGTATAAAACTTTTATGAATATCAAAAACTACATCGTTTGAAAAACACGGCTTCCATATTTTTATATTTTTTTCTACGACTTTCTTTTTGGAAAATAGAAAGGTCTATTTATTTACTTATTTGCTTATATATGTACATAAATTAGAGAAAAGAATATAAAGTTCCCATTTCAAGGTCTTAAAAAAATGTACACATCCTGAAAAAGTATATACTAATTTGATTTTTGTTGATATATATTTCTATAAAGGTATATTATAAATTAACTAATGAATTATTTTGTTTATGACATTTTGTATTATTATTAATTAATATATATTTTTTATTCAAATTTGATTATACGATATAGGTTTTCATTGGAATATCCGACATGTATTCTTTTAGTTTTATTTTAACCTGTTTTTCTTTTTATAGTTATTATTTTTAATGATTCTAAATAGTAAAATGAATAAATAATTATCTTCACGCAATTTCCAATTCAGGGGTAGACAGAGGTCTAGTCTAGACATTTAAGTCCCTTCGACCCTCCTTCCACCGAAGATATTCTCGACAACGTGACAGGTGGTGAGGCCGTCGCCGTCTTTATATCCAGGCCAACGATATTATTCGTACATAAGTTTTTGAAAAACCCATTGGTAAGGCCATTTGAGGATCGAACTCGGATCTCCGAATTTGCGACTCGACTCGAAATTGCGACCACCCAACCACTCGGCTATCGTGACTTCTGATATATATGGTGAATGATTCTGGTAGATTATTATAAATAGATCCATAGTAAGGTCCAACTTTGTAAATTTATAGTTTTAGTTCTGGCACTGTTAATTTAATTTTAAAGGTCGTATTTTTTAAATATAAAATATTGTATGTATTTTCGTTCAAATTATGATATTTCTAATACGTATGTCGCAGAATCAAGATAAGGCGACATATTTTGGCTACAACGCCATCTATTAAAAATCTTCGGAAACGTCAAGTAGTGCGCTTGAGTGGGGTCGATACAGGAAGTGACGGAGTGGATTTGACTACTGTGTGTTGTCAATGTCATTTGACTTCTGATATATAGTGTCTTCAGAATATTCTCGGGCTTCACTTACGAAACGGACGGCAGTGTGAACGGTCATCTTCCTGTATCGAACTTACTGCGTTTCCACCCATTTAGATCAGTTTTCTGATATGGCGCAAGACGGGTCTAACAACGAGTTGTCTCACGTGGACTACCCTACGCCGACATGTATATTTTATTACATGTATTTTACATTTATTTATTTTACTCAGACATGTACATACATTTCATAAAATTTAGAATGCTTTTTTTTTCAGTAATTGAAATTACATACGTTTTGTAAACATTTTTAATACTGTATACGTTTGAAAACATCACACGCATTAACAAATATAAATGATAGATGCAGAAATGGATTATCTTAATTTATGAAATGTTGCGTGGTACGCAACTACGTAAATAAACTTTATTTTTCCCCCAGTGTGTTGTAAGAGGCGACTAACAAAAAGTAAATGATATGAAGAAAAGCATAGAGGAAGCCATCACGTGAAATACCCTATCAAATATAACAGACTGGTGACTAAAAAAAAGCTGCGTTTTATATTAACTTTGTAACAATTTATTTGGTGTACAATAAAGTATACATACATACATACATAAATCTGAATTAATAAATATTATATCTGGACCGAATTAAGCTAATACTACATAATAAAAAGCGTCTAAAGGATGTATATATTAAAATTAAACTATTTCAATCATATTATTTAAAACAAGCTAACTTGTATATATCAAATCTAATCAAATCAAATCATTTATTTATCGATATAAGTAACACACATTATATACATCGATCGTAATTTTACGTAACACTTATATGATGAATATGAATATTTGTACGCGCGTTACGGACCTTTATATGTATTTATATTTATCTATTGAAATAAGTATGTGCGTAAGTATATGGTACCGTAAGGTTGATAGACTCGCCGGGCCAAACGAAAGTTTTGGTGAAAAGTGGGTTAAAAAGTCATTAATGTCTAGATATCTGAGTGGGTTGCAAAATTAATTGTATATGTGCCTAATATGGGATTATTCGATTGAAAATATATTACAGCCTTATTTATTTATTACTAAGCGAAATTTTTGAATATAATGTCTAAAATACTGTTTACCTTTTTATGCTTGTTTCGTAACTACGTCCCTGTGCTTACTTAACACTTCTTTGTCTAGAGCTAGCAAAAGCTAGCCTTAAGCACCTATTGTCGACAAGAACACTTTTTACTAAACACTTCTCTTATGAAGTCGACGCTGCTTATCTTTAGGAAGCTTTTGATGTGGTATTTTGTATGTTTCTTTCCTAAGCTATATTTCGCTATTACACAAACGCCTGCCATAGTAATAATACAGAATGCTTTTAGGAAATAAGGCCACCATTTTGTAAATAATATTAACAAAATAAATAAATGTCTTCACCCAATTCTCAATACAGGGATAGACATAGGTCTAGTCTATACAATTAAGTCCCTTCGACCCACCTTCCACCGAAGATATTCGAGAAAACGTGACAGGCGAGCCTGTCGCCGTCTTTATATCCAGGCCAACGATATTATTCGTACATAAGTTTTTGAAAAACCCATTGGTACGAGCCTGCCAACTGGTGATCGAACTCGGATCTCTTGATCCGACGACCCAATCACTCGGCTATCGTGACTATTAGCATATTATTAGATAGCCATTTTATAATTTTTTTTATTATGCAAATATTTAAATAAATAAATCATTTCTAAACTTTCGTGATTCCTGGCGACTTCCGAGTTTCGTTTTATGAATCTGAACATTCATACTCCAGTCATGAATAATTATATGTATATGTGAATATTTATCGAAGAAAATATACGAGTATATGTATGTAATTCTATCATACCTTTTGGTTGGACACTAAGACAGCGAAACGCTTATCACCTATCACATTGATCCAAAAAAAATTGGAACGAAAAGATTTTACCGTGTAGATCTCTGCCTACCCCTGTATGAGAAATTGAGTGAAGATAAAAAAAACGAGCACTGTTTAAATTATCAACTTAAATATAACTAATAACATAAATCTTTATTATGCACACTAACGCCCTATTCAGTACTTTAATTTTCCATGACCTAAGGTTGTCTGGAATAATTGCTCATTAGCGATAAGTCCGCCTAATTGTATCCATATTCTTAAGCTGCGTTTTATATTAACTTTGTAACAATTTATTTGGTGTACAATAAAGTATACATACATACATACATAAATCTGAATTAATAAATATTATATCTGGACCGAATTAAGCTAATACTACATAATATCACAGTTATGTATAAAGTTCAAGCACTGAAATTTATTTTCAGATCGAGGAAACGACCAATAAGAAAGGCAGCGGCACTTTTTTAGTACCGATGAATGGAGGCATTTGGACTATGTGCGTGTCGTTGGAAGGTATTTTATTCCTCCATAACAATATCACAATTGAGAAATAAATAAACCGTTTATATCCTAGAGCAATAATGAACCTTATTTTCAGAGGAGGAAGTTACAATATTGTCGAGAGTCGGCTTCCCGACGGAACCTCTATGCACAAATTATTTAGCAAATAATGAAAATGAAGAGCCAAGAGCAGACTGGCAACATCGTGAGTTTCTTGATTTTTAGTGAACTGCTTTCCTCAATTCTCAATTCATTATTTTGTCTTTGTCATATTTGACCACATTATGTAATGGTTCACACTAATCATTATACAAATTTATTTTCGTTTAATAAGTCACGATAGCCGAGTTGTTGGGTGGTCGGAATTTCGAGTCGAGAGAACCGAGTTCTATCCCCAGGTGGCAGTACCAATGAGTTTTTCAAAAACTTATGTACGAATGTCATCGTTGGCTTGGACATAAAGGCGGCGACGGGCTCACCATCTGTCACGTTGTCCCGAAAATATCTTCGGTGGAAGGTGGGTCAAAGGGACTTAATTGTCTAGACTTGACCTCTGTCTACCCCTGTATTGGGAATTGCGTGAAGATAATACGAAAATAATGTAATATTTATATATATATATATATATATATATATATATATATATATATATATATATATATATATATATATATATATATATATATATATATATATATATAAATATTACATTATTTTCGTTTAGCTCAAAAATATTTAAAATTTTAACAAAATTATAATTAATTCAAGATCCACCGATAATGATTCCCATTTCGACTATAACACCATCTTCTGAATTCGAATTTTAGATTTACAACACCTACTTCATTTCATCTCTGCATCACCTAAAGTTTGACTTGTAAGGAATGCCCCTGCCATCCACCTATATACACTTTTTTGCATATAAAATTTAGTGTATAAAGTAATACTAATATTCGTGGCATTAAGGCTTGTTTCCGGGCCAATGCTACTTATAATATTGTTAACAACAATTTAAATTGATAAATTTGCTACAAGATCAATAAAATATCGAAGGAAAATTTGCTTGTCTAATAAATGTATTATAAATATGTTGTAAATACATACATAGATAGAGATTACGTCACATACAATGTTCCAATTCCAAAGCACTAGTGCTATGGAATCGAAAACAGCGAAGGTGCCACAAACATCCAGGCCCGAGAAAAATGGTTTTTCTACATCAAACCGACCGGTAATCGAAATCGGAACCTGTGGCGTATACACCGTTTTCCCCATAAAAACCTATGTATACGCCACTCGACCACAGAGTTATCAAATTAATGTAGTGTATTATTATATCTGTCCTAATACAAATTAAAATGGTTAACATATTTCAATAGGTATGCAGAATTTATCAATATCGTGCGCGCTAGTGTGCTTGATAGTGCTTGGCAGCGCGGCGCTGGTCGGAGCTTTCGGTGTCTGCAAGCATCAGATCAGCGCTGTACTCGTCACCGGCGTCATGTACTTACTAGCCGGTAGGTATTCATATTATTGTAACACGCTTTTGTTCGTGTAATGTTGTGAGATATAATAGATACTTAGCAATCGGATAAAATGAGACACGTCTGTTTTTATTGCGTAAGAGAGTCGCGAACCCATATTACAATGAATTTAAAACTAGGCCTTAAAATACTAGTACAACTACCTACTCATATTTTATAATTAGCTTGGTATGTATGTATCTATGTAACGGAATCTTTGAACGTGATTTCCACCCACGTTAGAACGTCGTATTGAATTGAAACTTGGGTTATCTTTCAATGACCGATGACTGATTTGATAAATTTGTTCGTAACTTTTAGTTCGGCAAATTACAAAAGTGGGTATTTAAACAATTAATTAAAACAATTATTTATGTTCTAATTTCGATAAATAAATTATTCGATTTGAAACCTGTCGTTATAATGATAAACGAATAATCGTTTAAATGTTTTCTTTATTTTCCAGGCCTATTCGCAATGTTCACTCTAATGATAATTCACTTCAAACGCATGCAGCGCGTCTCCACACGTAGCAGTTCTCAGGGCGACGACACTGCTGACGGAGTACTAGGTCCTCGTACTCCTGCCATTCCCCTGCTCTCCGCGCGTGAGTTCACTACATCCTGGTCACTTGAACTCGGCTGGGGGGGTGTAGCGTTAGCAACGACGACATCGCTTCTCTGGATACTCTTATCGAAAATAATGAGATACAATCCTATATCCGCTATGCTGTTATAGATTAGATAACTTATTTATTTTATAATGTAACAGTCAATTATCAAAAAATGTTATTAGCTCTGTTAAATATTATTGCTTCCGGCGTTTTTTAGTCTGGCTGCAATGCAGTTAATAGTTCTAAGTTTATTTTAATGTCAGTTTTAGAGAAAGGCATATGTCCAAACTAGGAGGTGGACGTTGTAATGGTTCGCTCAAATTTGTATTATCCACAAGGCGATTCTCCATTACAGTTTGTTTACGACCTTTATCATAATCCTTTGACATAATCCGTGTTCACATTCTACGAAACCAATCACAAACCTGTGCTCTTCCTGCTTCGTTTAAGCGCATTCTAGAATGATTTTGCGATCACGGATATTATAAAAATTAAATGTAAAAAATGTACAACAATTGCCTTTATGTTGTATTGAAAGCATTTCCTAATGTATGCTTTAATAAAAATTAGCTTAGGCGTCCGCCGAGCTTCCTGCCGTCCATTGCTATTATGGTATTGCTAAAATTATGTCAAAGTACAATACCCTTCATTGTTATATAAAATAAGCCTGTCACTTTTGAACTTATAAAATTTGAAGTGAAAATAATTAATTGTTTTTAATATTGGACATAATAATTATATTCTTCGTTGTATTGTAATTTTTAAGTTTACTTATACAACTGTGTATCTAATGACTTTCTACCTTCGACTATATTCAGCACAGTGATCCTTATAAATGTATCAATTTCTTAAATAATTGATCAAAAGATTTTTTTCTTCCATTAACATCACAGAAACACACAGAAACATAACATTACATAAGTAAGAACATTCCATTTAGTATAAGTTTATTGATTTGTATTAAAATAATCTTTTGTTGATTTATAAATTAAAATTTTTAATTTAGTTGGTTAAAAATTAGTATAAATTATTTGTAATTTAACATAAATGAAAAAAAATATTATTAATAAAATACTAGGTTCATTAACATTAATATTGATCGCTTTTTTAATATTAATTTAGCTATAGGTGTTAAGAGTACAACGATTGTTAATGCCACATCGCAATATTAATTATAATGTGAAATATATTTTGATATACTTTAGTTTAATAATATGCAAGCTTGTATGTCGTGTATTAGCTTGATTGCCTGGCCATAGTAAGCTTATGAAATGTATGTTTAGCAAAAATAATTTATCGCTTGTACATATATTTAGAGTACAGATTACTTTTTTCCTGTTGAATAATAATAGTACGTCCCTTACAAATTTTGTTAAAATTTAGTAAATAGTAGAGTTAGTTTAAAACAGCATAATGCACTTAAGAAATGTTTTAAAGAATACATTTTTCTAATGTTAATCTTGATAGTATTCAATAATGTTATTTAATTATTTCATTAAAGATTTTTTTGTACTTTGAAAGCATAAAGCAATATTTTGTTATTTTGTTGTTTTATTTACTGTAAAGCAGACCACAGAGGTTAGGTGTTAGATAGACTCTTTCTATATTTAGGAGTCGTCTGAGTCAAAACAAATCTCTTATTTTTCCCCCCAAATAATACACATAAAACTGTTTTCCAGTTCGAAAGATAAAAGGAACTAGTAGCCAGCTGTGAGGCAATCTTATTCCCCCGGGGATGACACCGCACCATCTTCTTTTGAAGTAATTTACAGATCAATGAGCTGCAGAAGTCTTATAACTCACTATAGTCACTATAACTTCTCGTTTTTCACCCTAACCATATTTTATTTATTACCAAAATCACCGTCACTTCATTGTCTAGAACCTTAGTTACAAAAGTGGTCCAGGTAGATTGCCAAGGGTCCAAGAGAATTCGACGGAGGCTGGCGAGACATAATGAGGGTGCACAAATCGTAAGTGGGAGATCAACGAAAATTTATCTGCTTTAGTGAAGAACTAAAAAGTTGGCTTGACTTGACCTATCAATGTAGGCACATAACATTTCAAGGAGCTCGGACTATTACAAGTTAAAACTTGCATGATCCATGTTTAGTACAACGTGTCGTGACTTGCAAAGTGCCGCCCTTGCCACCACCGCCGTCCGCAACGCTGGTTCAGACGTGCAAATGGGACGAAATATGTTGTGGTGTGTGTGCATGCAACTTTTATTTTTATAGAAAAGGGAGGCAAACGAGCAGGTGGCTCACGTGATGGTAAGTGATTACCGCCGCCCATGAACACACGCAATACCAGAGGCATATCAGATGCGTTGCCTCCCTTTGAGTACCCCCCAGAATAGGGGGTGTGTGGGCCACCGGTTACCTGCACTCACTAGACGAAACGCAGAAGTTTGTTAGACTTCTACTTCACGCCGGTACAACAAAAGCTTATACGTGGCTCTACCACTGTTGAACTTGTTTGATTCGCCACCAATTTAAATACAAATACACAGGCGAATCGTTACCCAATAGTAAAATCAAAACTGTTAATCCATGGTTGAAACTCATCCGCAACGCAAATTTCCATAGTTAAATCTAAACATCTTTTGTCGAGTTTTTGGAATATTTAAAAAAAAATGTCGTATGGCATCCACCGAAACCAGCTAAAATTTGAATGTGTTCTATGAGAAAAAAGTCCGAGAATTCTGATCTAGACCTATATCCACCCCTATTGGAAATATGCGTAAAGTAAACAAAAAGTCATATAATGCCACGTATGAATCTGCCAACCTATTTTCTGCCAATTTATTTTCTCCAGTAGATATCATAATAAGAGTAAATATTTTTATTTATTTTAATGTGTGGAAAAGTTTCATCATGACAGTATAATACTATTTACAAGTAATGAGCACAAGGTGATAGTTTCGGGCTGTAATAAAATAAATAATGTAATTTAAAAAAAAGTCACGATAGCCGAGTGGTTGGGTGGTCGGAATTTCGAGTCGAGAGACCCGAGTTCGATCCCCACGTGGCAGGCTTGTACCAATGAGTTTTTCAAAAACTTATGTACGAATTATATCGTTGGCTTGGACATAAAGGCGGCGACGGGCTCACCACCTGTCACGTTGTCCCGAAAATATCTTCGGTGGAAGGTGGGTCGAAGGGACTTAATTGTCTAGACTAGACCTCTGTCTACCCCTGTATTGGGAATTGCGTGAAGATATTTATTTATTATATTTATTTAATTAAAAAAAAGTCTGCCCTCATTAAGTACGTGGATAATATATACTAATTTACCAAAACTTCTCTGCCCGTGGTTGTCACTGATACACACGAGTCTCTCTGCTAAGGTTAGATATCCTATTACGTAATTACTACTCTTAAGAAGCGAAATATGCACTTTCATCTTACATATAGCGATAGACGAGGGACTCGAGTTTAAACCCAAAGAAATCTATGTACCTTCCGTATAAAGATTTATTAAAACTTATGTACGATTTTCATCGTCTACTTAGCCAATTGAAGGGCGAAAGACTAGCCGCCTGTCACGCCGGTTTAAATACCTTCTGATGATTGTGGGTCGAAAGGACTAAGCTGCATATACCTCAGACCAAGTCGATGCTAGGAATACGGTAAAAACTTGTTTGTTTTAAGAATTCCAAAAATAGTAAATGTCAATTTTGTCATTACTCGGAATATGTCCCCAAGTCACCTTGACATATTTTCGCTTCGCACGCAAATGTTATTAGAGTGAAAGAGAAATAACGGTTGATTAATGTCGCTTGAATTTGAATTATAATAAGTTTGCAAAACCTCATTAATAACACTAAAGTTTAATAATGTATTTTTTTCTAACGTAAAATATAGATATTTTTAAAGGGAAGAATATGGAATGGTTTGCTTTATGGTGTCGGCGTAAAATATTACCATCTCCTTTCTTAACATGCTTCTTTCGTAACCGAGGACTGAGAAAAATGCCTTAAAATGGAATGACTTTAGAAAGGCTTTAGAAAGATAGCAGTATAACTATCTCGATACAATACCAGATAAAAACTAAGCAGACCGGTGACGGGCACCGGAGACAAAAGTTTTTTTTTATAGAAGAGGGAGGCAAACGAGCAGGTGGCTCACGTCAAGGTAAGTGATTACCGCCGTCCATGAACTCCCGCAATACCAGAGGCATAGCAGATGCGTTGCCGGCATTAGACTGCCCCACAATCGTGGGAGGGGGTGTGTGGGCCTCCGGTTACCTGCACTCACCAGACGAGACGCAGAAGTTTGTTAGACTTCTACTTCACGCCGGTATTCTGTGAGGTCGTGGTACTTCCCCGGTGGAGCCGGCCCATTCATGCAACAAAAGAAGCTGATGCGTGGCTCTGCCACGATGTAAAGTGCAAGATGCTGGTCACTGCGGTCGAAAGACCGCTTGACTAACGTGCCATTTATACATACATACATATATACATATATATATATATATATATATATATATATATATATATATATATATATATATATATATATATATATATATATATATATATATATATATATATATATATATATATATATATATATATATATATATATATATATATATATATATATATATATATATATATATATATATATATATATATATATATATATATATATATATATATATATATATATATATATATATATATATATACATATATATATACATATATACATACATATATATATATATATATACATATATATATACATACATACATACATACATACATACATAATGGCCTGTTAAAGTCCACTGCAGGACATAGGCCTCTCCCATGGAGAGGATTTGCCATACTCGCCACTCTAGACAGGCGGATTGGCGATCGCAGTACCAGACCACTCCCATCTCAGAGGCTGCTTCCCATCTTCACTCTGATTATTTTGGTCTAACATTTTTAGAGATGGTTATCCCGCCATCTATCGGTTACCATTACGAAATTCAAGGCTGTTTTCCCTTAGTCGTCTCTTACGACACCCACGGGAAGAAAGGGAGTGGCAATATTCTTACACCGTTACCACACGGTCGGCCAATTAAATATAAAATAAAAAATGTCAGCTAAATCGCCTCCATTAGAAGGTACCCTAACATCTAACGGTCATTTACGCCAGTTTTCTCTTTAATTTAATAATCTAACGGTAACATCTTCTTCTTGTTTTCTTTACAGCATATCAAAAGTCTAGTGATGAACATAAGCTTCACCTAAATATTTCCACAAAGAACGGTCCCGAGCATTCAATTTGACAGATCATAGCTGTCACTCAAGAATCTTTCATACACAATGGTTGCCGGTTATTCGAGCTTTTTTGTTTGGAGTTTATGGCCTGGTATCTAGACCTTTAGGCCAAAGTTCTACGAACTATGTGGCCGGCCCATTGCCATTTTACCGTGATTTATTGCTGATTCTTATGCTTAAGTATTTAAAAAAAAGTATGATTAGGATATACTAAGTGTTTTAGTTACTAATGTAATCGAATCTGCGAAGTCATGTTTCGAGTTCAGAGCATTTTACAACGCGCTATAGGCGCTTTAGGCCAACTATAGATTTTAAATAAATAATAAATATAAATATCTTCACGCAATTCCCAATACAGGGGTAGACAGAGGTCTTAGTCTAGACAATTAAGTCCCTTTGATCTACCTTCCACCGAAGATATTTTTGGACCAACGTGACAGGTGGTGAGCCTGTCGCCGTCTTTATGTCCAAGCTAACAATATAATTCGTACATAAGTTTTTGAAAAACCCATGGATACGAGTCTGCAACCTGGGGATCGAACTCGGGTCTCTTGACTCGAAATTCCGACCACCCAACCACTCGGCTATCGTGACTTAGCCGTTAACTATAGATTAATCAGTTTATTCGAGACATTTTCGGTAATTGATCAAATAAACTAAATTGTTACCCTTTTTAGTTGATTAATAACGTTTATTATTCAAACGCAATTTCATTAAGCAAATGTAAGTTATATTTTTTTTTCAGAGCTTTGGCAATAATAAAAATTTAATATCTATAAAAGCATTTTTGTTTATGTTTAAAATGCAATGTAGTGACATATACAATTCTACTTATTTTATGGCCGTATACGTTTCTCTCTGCAAAATATGAGACGAACGAACATGTCTATTCTCTGGAGAAATCAGTGTATATAACTTCTTTTTTATTACTGCGGGGTTTTTCTATTATTGTCTTTTCGTCGTTTAAAATATTGCGTAATTATTTTTTTAATAGTAAAGGATTCAAACCAGCATGTTGCTCACCTGTGATATATGGAATAATTTGTCTTAATTAATACTGTTAACCAGCAAGTCTTGATTTTATCTAGAATAAAAAGGCACAACAAATTGCTTTTTACATTGTCATTCTGAAAATTCGTTTTCGTAAAAAATACTTGCACCCACATAGATAAGTAATCACATATATCATATCATCATCCATTATATGGGGGCAAACAGGCCTATTTATCATACAGATAAGCCTAGCAGTATACATACATAAATATATATATATATCATCTGGCACGCGAGCTGCGCGCGGGAGGCGCAGAAACGGCGCATTCGCCAGATCTATCGCACCCTCGCAACAATCAAATTAACTACCCTAGTCTAGAAACGGCAAAAGCACTAATTATTCCAAATTTAGTGTTAACATATTTCTTATTCAAATTACTCAATCGTCCAAATCGAGCTTTTAATAGGAAGTCATAAAGATTGCAATAAATACAAACGGACCATTTGTCCATTGTTTAAACTACTTTTTGGTCCCGCGGCTACAAGTGTAAATCGTCAACGCAGATAAAGTAATGTTCAGAAGATAAGTCCACTAAGAGGCACTGAAGCAATACGGCGTACGGCCTTGTTCTCTAAAATAAATCTCTCTCTCTCAAATAATGTCGCAGCTGTGGGATTTTAACGGCAGTTGTTTACTATTTGGAATAAGCTCTTTACTTAGCGCGTAACCTCGGGCGTGTTATACTATTACTTTAAAATTAACTCACCAGTTATAAAATGCGGTTGCAGAAGTCCGTATGACCACTTGTGTATTCAAAGCGTGTCGGCTTTCATTAAACTTGAGCTTAATTGGAGCGGACGGAAATTAATTAAGTATTAATTTACGTAACACGATAATATTTATTTAGTGGAAAATGGTGTTAATTACAAAAAAATACCTTACAACTGCCCCTTTTGTATAGTATAGTTCAATTGATGAATTTTTCAGCACATTTAAAAAACAACTATCGAATTTAGAACTAAAGTAAACTTTAGACTGCAAAGCTCAAATGAAAGAGCTGGTTCCAGTGTTTTAATCTTCACGCATTTTCCATACTGGGGTAGTCAGAGATGTAGACAATGCCTTCGACCCACTTTTCACCGAGACTTATTTGGGATAACGTGACAGGTGGTAAGCCTATCGCTTCGCCCATCTTAGATTAAAAACAAACTGCATATCTCTATTAGAAACCAATAGACATAAAAATTCAATTAAAATTAAAAAAGCATAGAATAGTCAAGGTAGCCGAGTGGTTGGGATTAAATTACGATCGAATTTCAACCACTGAACTGGCTGGCTAATAAGAAATATTCTTCCATTTCCACTTGAAGAACAATCAATTTGGTAGAAATATGAAGAATCCTAGAGACACTAACTTAATTTTATTCGAATATATTGAACATATTTATGACTAATAAGTAACTGCAGTTTGTAATAACTACGACGACGTAGTTAATGACGATAATAGTGTTCAGCAACCAGGGTTTCAAAAATGGGCTGAGATTTTTCATGTCGGGTATGGACACGAAGAGCATTCCACAGCCTGGTAGCCTATAGCTGAAAATAATTACTGAAATAAGCTGTGAAATGAACTGGAGTTTTAATTTGAAGGGTTTCAGACGAGCATAAGGATCGAGGATTGGGGACGTGTAGAAACTCGAATAGTTTGTTTAAGATAGGAGGGAGTAGAAGGTGAAAAAGGATGTTTGCGTTCCGGCGAGGGCGAATGCGTTACCACTTGAGCCTAATGCGATATTCAGAAACATGATCATATTTGCGATGGTCAAATTTGAGCGAAATAGAGAAATTTTGAAGGCGTTCAAGCTTGTTAAGTTTGTTTTCCGTTAATCGAGATACTTACGAAAGATTTACAGTAGGCTAGGACATAAACAGGATCACCACCTGTCACCTTTTCCCAAAATAAGCTCCGGTGTAACGACCAGGACGACCTCTCTGGACGAGTGGCGTAAACAACGGTTTTCAAGGTGTCGCCATCTCGCGGTTCTCGGTTCGATTTCCGGTCGGGACAATGTAGAAAAACCACATTTTCTACATTTTCACGGGTCTGGGCGTTTACGGTGCCTTCGTTGTTTCCGATTCCCACACTAATTTAGTATCTTACATTGGGATCGGAGCAATGTATGTGATTTGTCCCTGTCTATATATGTATATATTTATTATATTATTATTTATTTATTAAGAAAAAAAATTGTGATCAAGCTTAATTTGACAAAGATTTTTCACTTTTACTTTGATGTACAAGTATTGTTAGCTACTTGGCATTCTCACATAGCAACTTAAATATTGCCAATTGTGCCGTGACAAATTTCAACTTTTTATGTCTCCTACTCTTGTTTTGTTGAAATTGTTCAGTAGTTTCGTTTTGTTATTCAAACAATACAATACATTTTACCGCGTCATTGTTTTGCTATATCTCTATAAAATATTTCGCTAGATTACCCAGTCCGCCTACGGAGAAGAGAATTTATATGAATACAACAAAAGGGAATATTTAAAAAAAAAGAGCAAACTAAAATATTCTAACGAGGCGTTGAGAAAATGAAAATAACTTTCTGTTTTGTAATTTGCATTTAGTCGCAGATAGCATGTTATTTTCTCATGCAAAACGCTGTTAAAATTTTTTATCGTCAATATTTTCTCCGCTTTTTTTACTATTCTAATAAGTGAATACAAACAATTTCTCATTTAAATAACAAATACTTCCACAACTTCATAAGAATAGCCGGTTCGTAAAATTAGTTAAGTAAGTACTGTAAATAATTATTAAATGGTTTTATTAATAGCTTTGTGGTTCGTTTTAGGATAGACTCAATTATATTTCACGAAAAAAGTAAAAAGTCACGATAGTCGAGTGGTTGGGTGGTTGGAATATCGAGTCGAGAGAACCGAGTTCGATCCCCAGGTGGCAGGCTCGTACCAATGGGTTTTTCAAAAACTTATTTACGAATTATATCGTTGACTTGGACATTAAAACGGCGACGGGCTCACCAGCTGTCACGTTGTCCCAAAAAACATCTTTGGGTTCTTTGGGATCCGGGTTCTCTACCCCTGTATCAAGAATGGCGTGAAGTAATTTTTTTTGTTTTGGCTTATACATTAAGTTTTATTATTGTCGCTACCAAAATGTAAATTTTTCAATTTGTAGCTTAAAATAATATAGTCCAGGCAGAATATTAATATTCCGTAGAGCTTATCGCGACACTTTATGAATTACAATGTAACGGCCGCCAAGAATTCAACAATTACTTTAAATATACTTTATTAGTAATCGTAATTTATAAGTAACAAAACTGTCTTTACTGTGAATGATGTACGCAGGTATTTCTTGCTAAATTTGTGTCAATGCTTGCTACCTATTTAAGAAAATTATTTTATTTCTGGTCATTTTGTTAATTAATAACTTTTTTACTACCCCGGAAAGAAAAAAGGTACCACGAAAAGGGAAAGTAAAGAAGATCATCACCTTCAGATCATCACATATCAGACCTTTCTGTTAGCACACAATTTTCTAATTTGTATTCATAACTATATTGCTCTTATCATCGTGTTTGATACTAACTTATTCTTCATCTACAGATTTTTAATTCCTAACCTATAGTGCACGCATATTCTTCATAGAACTGGTGTGCGCAATGCCAAATCCTTTGGTTCCTAGTTACCCCACGCCTTAGTCGCACTGCAAAGCATGAAAATGTTCTTACTGCAATTCTTAGTGCTTCTCCTGGCGAACCACATTTCGGCCTCGAACGGCAAAGAGAACGGTAGTTCGCAAAACTGACACTACACTCCCCCGCGGTCCTTCCTCAGCCCGCCAAAGTCGCGAACTAGTCCTCGGCTGTGGAGGACTAGGAGAGCAGTGCAAAGGACACACCACAATACGCCATCAAAGCCCACCGACGCACATCCGAAGTGGTGAAGTCGCCTGCATATCATCCGGCTAGTAATGGTCAAGCCGAGTGCTATATGAAAATTGTCAAAAAGGGTATTAAATCTAGTCTCGTAACAAGTAAAAATGCAAGACAATGTAAAATAAGCATTCTACAATATCTGTTCAATTATCGTAATTCGGTTCATTCTACCACAGGTTCATCACCTGCTCACTTAGTTTTTGGGCACAAATTAAGATCGCAGTTAGATCTAATTAATCCAATACAGCCGACCCCCTGGCCTACAGAACTTGCCAATAACGTAAAGTCTAAACAGGATTCGCAGGTTAAATCTTATGGCGGTAAAATAAAAAAACCGTTTTCAACGGGAGAGTCTGTACTATATAAAAATATTGTAATAATAATAAGTTTTCATGGGCTATGGGAACAATTGTAAAAAAAAATTGGTAACATGTTGTTCATTGTACAAGATGATGTAGCTTTAAACCTAGTTCGAAAACATGTAAATCAAATTATTAAATTCAGTAGGGACCTTAAAAAAGATAACAATTACAATACGCAACGTTGGGATCACCTTGGCGATATAAAATACCCAGTCACAAAAGAAAGAAACGATGCCACGCCATCGCCACCCACTCCACGGTCTCTCCACTCGTCGGTCCTCGCTCATAGTATGGTTGGGAGTTTCTTATTGGGGCTTAACAGAGGTACATTTTTGCAAGAAAGGTGTAAAAACAATTGCAGTTGTGTATCAAAATACAGTCCTGACGAACCTTGTGGAACCTGCTTCTCATACCATGTTCAATAACAGGCACTGGGTATTCCAACAAGATTCGGCGCCAGCTCATAGAGCGAAGAGCACACGAGACTGGCTGGCGGCGCCTAAAATCGCCCTCATCGGGCACGAAGACTGGCCCTCCTCCAGTCCAGATTTGAATCCATTAGATTACAAGATATGGCAACACTTGGAGGAAAAGGCGTGCTCAAAGCCTCATCCCAATTTGGAGTCACTCAAGATATCCTTGATTAAGGCAGCCGCCGATATTGACATGGACCTCGTTCGTGCTGCGATAGGCGACTGGGCGCACAGATTGAAGGCCTGTATTCAAAATCACGGATGTCATTTTGAATAAACTATAGTGTCATAAGAATCTATGTTTTGTTAAGTTCATTTTGGTATAGCCAAACGGCGAACCAAGAGGAACATATATATAATATAGGTTCCTCTTGGTTCGCCGTGGGTATCCAATCCATAGTTACTTAACCCCACCGCCATGACAAGACTACCGTTCAAACCCGTTCAGTAGGAGTGTCTACATACGTGTCCAAACTACTTGTATTTGTAGAATACGTTAAAGTTTATTTTGTGATAAATTATGTATAAATAAATGAAATATTATCAATTTTTGATCGCAAAAATAAAATATCCTATAATGTTTTAGCAATTGACACTAACAAATTTCCGTGACGTCGCAAGTCGGAACTACTTCCGACAGTAAAATCAATTTGTATGGACTCTCTCTGAATAAATATTACTTGTAACTGGCCGTGTTTGTATATACATTACCGGCGTGGTAATAAACGCTCCAACGTGTCAGCCAAAGAGTATATATAAAGAATATAGAGTACCACAATGTCTTGAGCTTTACTCAGCCCTATGTTAAACAAGAATTAAATTTTCTCGTATTTTGGAAAATAAAAAATATTGTCATATCTATCATCAACAGATAAAGTTACTCTTTTATTTAGCAAAATTGAAAAACTTTTTTTTTCCATTTTGTTATGAACCACGGAGTATTTCAGGAAAACATCCACAGTAATCTAGTGATGTTATAAGTATGAAAAAATGTGTGAGTTAGGTATGTACTTGACCACTTTTAAATACTTCACAGACTTTTATCACGAAAAGTCATACATCAAAAGATGAAGAATGTATGTTTATTAGAAAGTATAAGCCCTCTCTTCTATTTGGGAGAGAAAAAACCTTCCAACAGGCTGTTATGAACAGATAAGCCAGTTGGTAGGTTGAGTGATTCATTACTTTAGTTGAGAATAACTTCATGCACTTTATACTCAGTTAACGACAGCTGGAAATTTCCGTACCAGTGAGGTAGTTTCATAACGTTTACGGCATTTCCTGACGAATTAACATAGTGTGCACCGCATGGAATTATAATTAGAACACGCTTGATATATTTCAGCTTTGCACGCGAATGGCATTACATTAAAATAACTGAAACGTTTCACTTCAACTTTATGAGGGTATCATAAACAGGTAATGTGATGACATTTAACAGGTATTGTAAGGCCACTCTTTAATACTTTAGTAGGTAATAAATAACGATATGAAAAACATATTTTTTTATAGAAAGGGAAGCAAACGAGCAGGTGGCTCACGTGATGGCAAGTGATTACCGCCGCCTATGAACACCCGCAATACCAGAGGCATAGCAGACGCGTTTCCGGCCTTAGAGTGCCCTCCGAATTGGGGGAGGGGGCTGTGTGAGCCTCCAGTTACCTGCACTCACCAGACGAAACGCAGAAGTTTGTTAGACTTCTACTTCACGCCGGTATTCTGTGAGGTCGTGGTACTTCGCCGGTCGAGCTGGCCCACACATGCAACAACAAAAACTGATGCGTGGCTCTACCACTGTTAAAATATTGTTACATAAATACTTATATGTATATTAAAAATTATTATGCTTAATCGATATTTATTCTTTTTTCAGTAGCACCGAAATCGTCTGTTTTTTTATTTTTAGTCATAACCTATATGACTAAAAATAAAAACTGACGATCCTTCCAGCTGTCCAAAGCCATAGTGGTATTCAGCGAGATTCCTATAGTCTTAAGACAACCATAAAAGAGGATAGTATATTATTTTTAAGTTGCTCAATGCATTTTTTATAGGATTAGTGTGAAAAACAAGCTAACATGCCACCTGATTGTAACTAACTTCAGCAGCGTATAACACCTGTAAACTATTTTAAAAGAAGTATGTTACAAATTGGTTTACATCCGCGTGACATTGACTCTATAAACGCTATTATCAGTGCCACTGAGGTTGTGTACACAAAATACCGTCACTATTGTCTCTGTAATACCCATACCACCTCTATCTAACTTAAATAATTCACATTTACCCTCGCGTTAGCAACTTCCAAACAGGACCACAACAGTTGTAATAATGTTCTTCGGCATTGACATTTTGTGTCCTTTAATGGCCATAAAAAAAGAAATCACATCACTTTTTCTTTTGATACCATCGTTTATGGATAATTGCATAAATAGGAACTACATGTTTTCAAGAACTTGATTAGAGGAACTACAAAATAATTTCTCTTACAATACCAATTGCAGCCTTGACCTACATGCCGACGTTCTGCCACTTTCCTGTGAACAGGCGTGACGAATAAAAAGCTTTCTTTACAGCTGATACTTCACATCAAAAGTTTTATTACGTTAATTATACGTTATTACGTTAATTATAAGCTTTTTTAAAAACTGTTTTAAGTTGTAATAACAATCATTTATCTTCACGCATCCTTCTTCACCGAGTAGCTGGACAGAACAGATTGCCAACTTTTACGACGCTATCATACAATCATTTTCTACATATACGCACTTAGGTGTTTTCCTGCTCCTTACTTTATATATTTTTATATAGAAAAATTGACGATTAAGTCACGATAGCCGAGTGGTTGGGTGGTCGGAATTTCGAGTCAAGAGACCCGAGTTCGATTCCCAGGTGGCAGTAGCAATGTACGAATTACATTGTTGGCTTGGACATAAAGACGGCGACGGACTCACCACTTGTCACGTTGTTCCGAAAATATCTTCGGTGGAAAGTGGGTCAATGGGACTTAATTGTCTAGACTAGACCTCTGTCTACCCCTGTATTGGGAATTGCGTGAAGATATTTATTTATTATTTATTTTAAAAAGGCGACAGCAAGTAAAATAAAAATATGTACATACATTAATAGATTTTCACGAAAAAGCCTAAATAAAATATAAAAGTCAGTTAACATCTTCACCCCATTCCAAGGGGTAGACAGTGGTCTAGACAATTAAATTGTTTCGACCCACCTTCCGCCGAATACATTCTTGGGACGACGGTACAGGTGGTGAGCCCGTAGCCTTCTTTATGTCCAAGCCAACGATAATTATAACGATATAATTAAAACAACGTACCAAAACTTTTCAAAAAACCAATTGGTACCAGCCAGGGGATCGAACTCGGGTTTCTTGAGTCAAATCCCGATCACCTAACCACTTGGCCACCGTGATAAATAAATTGAAGACATGAAATGAATTGATAAGTCACGATAGCCGAGTGGTTGGGTGGCTTGGACATAAAGACGGCGACGGACTCACCACTTGTCACGTTGTTCCGAAAATATCTTCGGTGGAAAGTGGGTCAATGGGACTTAATTGTCTAGACTAGACCTCTGTCTACCCCTGTATTGGGAATTGTGTGAAGATATTTATTTATTATTTAAGACATGGAAGGCAAGCTTTGTGACCTCTAAAACAACTTTTCCTTGTCTGGAAATTACTATAATTATACGTTATTACGTTAATTATACGTTATTACGTTAATTATACGTTATTACGTTAATTATACGTTATTACGTTAATTATACGTTATTACGTTAATTATACGTTATTACGTTAATTATACGTTATTACGTTAATTATACGTTATTACGTTAATTATACGTTATTACGTTAATTATACGTTATTACGTTAATTATACGTTATTACGTTAATTATACGTTATTACGTTAATTATACGTTATTACGTTAATTATACGTTATTACGTTAATTATACGTTATTACGTTAATTATACGTTATTACGTTAATTATACGTTATTACGTTAATTATACGTTATTACGTTAATTATACGTTATTACGTTAATTATACGTTATTACGTTAATTATACGTTATTACGTTAATTATACGTTATTACGTTAATTATACGTTATTACGTTAATTATACGTTATTACGTTAATTATACGTTATTACGTTAATTATACGTTATTACGTTAATTATACGTTATTACGTTAATTATACGTTATTACGTTAATTATACGTTATTACGTTAATTATACGTTATTACGTTAATTATACGTTATTACGTTAATTATACGTTATTACGTTAATTATACGTTATTACGTTAATTATACGTTATTACGTTAATTATACGTTATTACGTTAATTATACGTTATTACATTAAAACAACTTTTCCTTGTCTGAAATTACTATAATTATTTGCAACATAGCAATTTCCATGCAGCAATATTTTACAACGCTCACCTTGACACATTTTATATTGCACGCAACTTTCATTAGAGCTAAATAAATTTTGCTCAAGTAACTCTAATAGTACATACTTGATATAAAAGTAAAGCCAGCTTGTAAATTACATCCCTTGGGCAAAGTTATTGGGTGTGAAGACAACGTATGAAAATCCGCAACACTAATCCAGTATGGGTGTAGCTGACATAATATGTGTGTACATGTAGAAAGAAGTCTAGTCTAGAAAATTGAGTCATTTTGATCCACCTTCCACCGAAGATATTTTCGGGCAACGTCTCAGGTGGAGAGCCCGTCACCGTCTTTATCCAAGCCAATGATATAATTCGTACATAAGTGTTTGAAAAAGCCATTGATACGTGCCTTCCACCTGGGATCGACCTCGAGCCTCTTCACTGAATTTCGATTACTCAACCACTCGGCTTGTGACTTATGGGTATGATTACTGATTACATACAGAGTAAAAGATACCAATTCATAGAGCAAAATCATTAATCATTAGTCGCTCAGTGTCCCGTGGCCTGAATATTATATGCCGCAAGTCATTACATTAATTTTTAATATCTCGGAGGTTAGGTTATGATATGAGGTTTTAAAAATTATTTACTTCACTAACGCTCAAATTACAATATTACAGTACTAACATTAAAACAACTTTTCCTTGTCTGAAATTACTATAATTATTTGCAACATAGCAATTTCCATGCAGCAATATTTTACAACGCTCACCTTGACACATTTTATATTGCACGCAACTTTCATTAGAGCTAAATAAATTTTGCTCAAGTAACTCTAATAGTACATACTTGATATAAAAGTAAAGCCAGCTTGTAAATTACATCCCTTGGGCAAAGTTATTGGGTGTGAAGACAACGTATGAAAATCCGCAACACTAATCCAGTATGGGTGTAGCTGACATAATATGTGTGTACATGTAGAAAGAAGTCTAGTCTAGAAAATTGAGTCATTTTGATCCACCTTCCACCGAAGATATTTTCGGGCAACGTCTCAGGTGGAGAGCCCGTCACCGTCTTTATCCAAGCCAATGATATAATTCGTACATAAGTGTTTGAAAAAGCCATTGATACGTGCCTTCCACCTGGGATCGACCTCGAGCCTCTTCACTGAATTTCGATTACTCAACCACTCGGCTTGTGACTTATGGGTATGATTACTGATTACATACAGAGTAAAAGATACCAATTCATAGAGCAAAATCATTAATCATTAGTCGCTCAGTGTCCCGTGGCCTGAATATTATATGCCGCAAGTCATTACATTAATTTTTAATATCTCGGAGGTTAGGTTATGATATGAGGTTTTAAAAATTATTTACTTCACTAACGCTCAAATTACAATATTACAGTACTAACATTAAAACAACTTTTCCTTGTCTGAAATTACTATAATTATTTGCAACATAGCAATTTCCATGCAGCAATATTTTACAACGCTCACCTTGACACATTTTATATTGCACGCAACTTTCATTAGAGCTAAATAAATTTTGCTCAAGTAACTCTAATAGTACATACTTGATATAAAAGTAAAGCCAGCTTGTAAATTACATCCCTTGGGCAAAGTTATTGGGTGTGAAGACAACGTATGAAAATCCGCAACACTAATCCAGTATGGGTGTAGCTGACATAATATGTGTGTACATGTAGAAAGAAGTCTAGTCTAGAAAATTGAGTCATTTTGATCCACCTTCCACCGAAGATATTTTCGGGCAACGTCTCAGGTGGAGAGCCCGTCACCGTCTTTATCCAAGCCAATGATATAATTCGTACATAAGTGTTTGAAAAAGCCATTGATACGTGCCTTCCACCTGGGATCGACCTCGAGCCTCTTCACTGAATTTCGATTACTCAACCACTCGGCTTGTGACTTATGGGTATGATTACTGATTACATACAGAGTAAAAGATACCAATTCATAGAGCAAAATCATTAATCATTAGTCGCTCAGTGTCCCGTGGCCTGAATATTATATGCCGCAAGTTATTACGTTAATTATACGTTATTACGTTAATTATACGTTATTACGTTAATTATACGTTATTACGTTAATTATACGTTATTACGTTAATTATACGTTATTACGTTAATTATACGTTATTACGTTAATTATACGTTATTACGTTAATTATACGTTATTACGTTAATTATACGTTATTACGTTAATTATACGTTATTACGTTAATTATACGTTATTACGTTAATTATACGTTATTACGTTAATTATACGTTATTACGTTAATTATACGTTATTACGTTAATTATACGTTATTACGTTAATTATACGTTATTACGTTAATTATACGTTATTACGTTAATTATACGTTATTACGTTAATTATACGTTATTACGTTAATTATACGTTATTACGTTAATTATACGTTATTACGTTAATTATACGTTATTACGTTAATTATACGTTATTACGTTAATTATACGTTATTACGTTAATTATACGTTATTACGTTAATTATACGTTATTACGTTAATTATACGTTATTACGTTAATTATACGTTATTACGTTAATTATACGTTATTACGTTAATTATACGTTATTACGTTAATTATACGTTATTACGTTAATTATACGTTATTACGTTAATTATACGTTATTACGTTAATTATACGTTATTACGTTAATTATACGTTATTACGTTAATTATACGTTATTACGTTAATTATACGTTATTACGTTAATTATACGTTATTACGTTAATTATACGTTATTACGTTAATTATACGTTATTACGTTAATTATACGTTATTACGTTAATTATACGTTATTACGTTAATTATACGTTATTACGTTAATTATACGTTATTACGTTAATTATACGTTATTACGTTAATTATACGTTATTACGTTAATTATACGTTATTACGTTAATTATACGTTATTACGTTAATTATACGTTATTACGTTAATTATACGTTATTACGTTAATTATACGTTATTACGTTAATTATACGTTATTACGTTAATTATACGTTATTACGTTAATTATACGTTATTACGTTAATTATACGTTATTACGTTAATTATACGTTATTACGTTAATTATACGTTATTACGTTAATTATACGTTATTACGTTAATTATACGTTATTACGTTAATTATACGTTATTACGTTAATTATACGTTATTACGTTAATTATACGTTATTACGTTAATTATACGTTATTACGTTAATTATACGTTATTACGTTAATTATACGTTATTACGTTAATTATACGTTATTACGTTAATTATACGTTATTACGTTAATTATACGTTATTACGTTAATTATACGTTATTACGTTAATTATACGTTATTACGTTAATTATAAGCTTTTAAAACTTTTAAAAACTGTTTTAAGTTGTAATAACAATCATTTATCTTCACGCATCCTTCTTCACCGAGTAGCTGGACAGAACAGATTGCCAACTTTTACGACGCTATCATACATTTTCCGCTTCTAGCAGAATCTATCATTTTCTACATATACGCACTTAGGTGTTTTCCTGCTCCTTACTTTATATATTTTTATATAGAAAAACGTGACGATTAAGTCACGATAGCCGAGTGGTTGGGTGGTCGGAATTTCGAGTCAAGAGACCCGAGTTCGATTCCCAGGTGGCAGTAGCAATGTACGAATTACATTGTTGGCTTGGACATAAAGACGGCGACGGACTCACCACTTGTCACGTTGTTCCGAAAATATCTTCGGTGGAAAGTGGGTCAATGGGACTTAATTGTCTAGACTAGACCTCTGTCTACCCCTGTATTGGGAATTGCGTGAAGATATTTATTTAATATTTATTTTAAAAAGGCGACAGCAAGTAAAATAAAAATATGTACATACATTAATAGATTTTTTAGTCACGAAAAGCCTAAATAAAATATAAAAGTCAGTTAACATCTTCACCCCATTCCAAGGGTAGACAGTGGTCTAGACAATTAAATTGTTTCGACCCACCTTCCGCCGAATACATTCTGGGACGACGGTACAGGTGGTGAGCCCGTAGCCTTCTTTATGCCCAAGCCAACGATAATTATAACGATATAATTAAAACAACGTACCAAAACTTTTCAAAAAACCAATTGGTACCAGCCAGGGGATCGAACTCGGGTTTCTTGAGTCAAATCCCGATCACCTAACCACTTGGCCACCGTGATAAATAAATTGAAGACATGAAATGAATTGATAAGTCACGATAGCCGAGTGGTTGGGTGGCTTGGACATAAAGACGGCGACGGGCTCACCACCTGTCATGATGTCCCGAAAATATCTTCGGTGGAAGGTGGGTCGAAGGGACTTAATTGTCTAGACTAGACCTCTGTCTACCCCTGTATTGGGAATTGTGTGAAGATATTTATTTATTATTTAAGACATGGAAGGCAAGCTTTGTGACCTCTAAAACAACTTTTCCTTGTCTGAAATTACTATAATTATTTGCAACATAGCAATTTCCATGCAGCAATATTTTACAACGCTCACCTTGACACATTTTATATTGCACGCAACTTTCATTAGAGCTAAATAAATTTTGCTCAAGTAACTCTAATACACTCTAGTACATACTTGATATAAAAGTAAAGCCAGCTTGTAAATTACATCCCTTGGGCAAAGTTATTGGGTGTGAAGACAACGTATGAAAAATCCGCAACACTAATCCAGTATGGGTGTAGCTGACATAATATGTGTACATGTAGAAAGAAGTCTAGTCTAGAAAATTGAGTCCCTTTGACCCACCTTCCGCCGAATACATTCTTGGGACGACGGTACAGGTGGTGAGCCCGTAGCCTTCTTTATGCCCAAGCCAATGATATAATTCGTACATAAGTTTTTAAAAACTGTTTTAAGTTGTAATAACAATCATTTATCTTCACGCATCCTTCTTCACCGAGTAGCTGGACAGAACAGATTGCCAACTTTACGACGCTATCATACAATCATTTTCTACATATACGCACTTAGGTGTTTTCCTGCTCCTTACTTTATATATTTTTATATAGAAAAATTGACGATTAAGTCACGATAGCCGAGTGGTTGGGTGGTCGGAATTTCGAGTCAAGAGACCCGAGTTCGATTCCCAGGTGGCAGTAGCAATGTACGAATTACATTGTTGGCTTGGACATAAAGACGGCGACGGACTCACCACTTGTCACGTTGTTCCGAAAATATCTTCGGTGGAAGGCGGAGCGAATGGACTTAATTGTCTAGACTAGATCTCTATCTACCCCGGTATTGGGAATTGTGTGAAGATATTTATTTATTTATTTATTTTAAAAAGGCGACAGCAAGTAAAATAAAAATATGTACATACATTAATAGATTTTTAGTCACGAAAAGCCTAAATAAAAATATGTACATACATTAATAGATTTTTAGTCACGAAAAGCCTAAATAAAATATAAAAGTCAGTTAACATCTTCACCCCATTCCAAGGGTAGACAGTGGTCTAGACAATTAAATTGTTTCGACCCACCTTCCGCCGAATACATTCTTGGGACGACGGTACAGGTGGTGAGCCCGTAGCCTTCTTTATGCCCAAGCCAACGATAATTATAACGATATAATTAAAACAACGTACCAAAACTTTTCAAAAAACCAATTGGTACCAGCCAGGATCGAACTCGGGTTTCTTGAGTCATATCCCGATCACCTAACCACTTGGCCACCGTGATAAATAAATTGAAGACATGAAATGAATTGATAAGTCACGATAGCCGAGTGGTTGGGTGGTCGGAATTTCGAGTCAAGAGACCTGAGTTCGATTCCCAGGTGGCAGTACCAATGTACGAATTACATTGTTGGCTTGGACATAAAGACGGCGACGGACTCACCACTTGTCACGTTGTTCCGAAAATATCTTCGGTGGAAAGTGGGTCAATGGGACTTAATTGTCTAGACTAGACCTCTGTCTACCCCTGTATTGGGAATTGCGTGAAGATATTTATTTAATATTTATTTTAAAAAGGCGACAGCAAGTAAAATAAAAATATGTACATACATTAATAGATTTTTTAGTCACGAAAAAGCCTAAATAAAATATAAAAGTCAGTTAACATCTTCACCCCATTCCAAGGGGTAGACAGTGGTCTAGACAATTAAATTGTTTCGACCCACCTTCCGCCGAATACATTCTTGGGACGACGGTACAGGTGGTGAGCCCGTAGCCTTCTTTATGTCCAAGCCAACGATAATTATAACGATATAATTAAAACAACGTACCAAAACTTTTCAAAAAACCAATTGGTACCAGCCAGGGGATCGAACTCGGGTTTCTTGAGTCAAATCCCGATCACCTAACCACTTGGCCACCGTGATAAATAAATTGAAGACATGAAATGAATTGATAAGTCACGATAGCCGAGTGGTTGGGTGGCTTGGACATAAAGACGGCGACGGGCTCACCACCTGTCATGATGTCCCGAAAATATCTTCGGTGGAAGGTGGGTCGAAGGGACTTAATTGTCTAGACTAGACCTCTGTCTACCCCTGTATTGGGAATTGTGTGAAGATATTTATTTATTATTTAAGACATGGAAGGCAAGCTTTGTGACCTCTAAAAACAACTTTTCCTTGTCTGGAAATTACTATAATTATTTGCAACGTAGCAATTTCCATGCAGCAATATTTTACAACGCTCACCTTGACACATTTTATATTGCACGCAACTTTCATTAGAGCTAAATAAATTTTGCTCAAGTAACTCTAATAGTACATACTTGATATAAAAGTAAAGCCAGCTTGTAAATTACATCCCTTGGGCAAAGTTATTGGGTGTGAAGACAACGTATGAAAAATCCGCAACACTAATCCAGTATGGGTGTAGCCGACATAATATGTGTGTACATGTAGAAAGAAGTCTAGTCTAGAAAATTGAGTCCCTTTGACCCACCTTCCACCGAAGATATTTTCGGGCAACGTCTCAGGTGGAGAGCCCGTCGCCGTCTTTATCCAAGCCAATGATATAATTCGTACATAAGTGTTTGAAAAAGCCATTGATACGTGCCTTCCACCGGGGATCGAACTCGGGTCCCTTGACTCGATCGAATTCCGACCGCCTAACCACTCGGCTATCGTGACTTTTAATACATCCTATGTACTAGTTGTAACTTAAATATTTTTTATTAAATTAAATTACTTAAATTAATCGTAAAAATAATATTTTTTAAACTAAAAAAGTCCTAAACCAGGATTGCCTGGATTAATAACTGGATCGTGATAATGTGGGACCCTCATTCATACACTGAGTTTTAAAGACTATATTATTTTATAAGGTATCCTCGTATTTTTTAGGGATTTTTGAAGTAAGTCATATATTTAATTATATGAAAATTATTTATTTACATTTATAAAAATGTGATGTTATGCCCTCAAAGTTGAACTTGACTACAAAATAATAATAATAAATTTAATATCACGTAAATAAATTTTGTTCTACTATTATTTACTATATCATTGTGTATAATATATATTTTCACGCCATTCCCAATACCGGTGTAAATAGAGGTCCAGACAATTAAGTCCTTTCGAGCCACCTTTCACCGAAGGTATTTTTAGGACAACGTGACAAGTGAGCCTGTCGCTATTTTTGTCCTAGCCAACGATATAAATCGTACCTTAGTTTTGAAAATACTCATTAGTACGAGCCAACCACCTGGGGATCGACCTCGAGCCTCTTCACTCGAATTTCGATTACTCAACCACTCGGCTCGTGACTTATGGGTATGATTACTGATTACATACAGAGTAAAAGATACCAATTCATAGAGCAAAATCATTAATCATTAGTCGCTCAGTGTCCCGTGGCCTGAATATTATATGCCGCAAGTCATTACATTAATTTTTTAATATCTCGGAGGTTAGGTTATGATATGAGGTTTTAAAAGTAAATTTATAAAAAAATATGGATGGTTTTAAAAAATTATTTACTTCACTAACGCTCAAATTACAATATTACAGTACTAACATTAAAACCACTTCATCTCTATAGTTTCAGTGTCTTCTGTATTTTTTTAATTTATTTATATTCAGAAAAAAAAACAATTTTTGTACAATGGAGTTCGTCCATACAAATAACATTATTTAGAAGTTTACTTATTATAGACCAGATAATTTACATTAATAATAACGAACATGAAAAAGGAATTATTAGTGAGGGTAGATTAGGTGCGAATGTTTTTGTCGTTATAAGAATGACGAGCACATAAAAAATAACAAATGCGTTTGTTTCTTTTTTTTGTTTCATGTGTCAACATTATTACATTTATTTCATATAATTATCATGTAACAAAGCTTAGTAGTAGTTAGTTAATTTAGATTTGATGTTGTTTGGGTTTATTCCATAACGTAATGCGGGTGGTAATTCGTTTATTAGTTTTGGAATCATAAATTCGAGTGTGCCTTTTCCATAGTTATTCTTATTATACACAGGCACATATAATTTTTTATTAGAGATAGCGCGAGTACCTTTGCTATGTGATATTAGAGTTTGCAGGTCTTTGTTAAGAACTGTTCTTTTAAGAGCACATATTTGATTTTGTCATGGATTGGAATTATTTTGCAATACGCGAACAACGTGTGGTAGTTATTTTTATATTTACTTTTTACTTTAGGAGGCACAATTATCTTTAGAAACCTTAATTGAAGTTGAAAAATTTTGTCTCTGTATGTTTTAAAAGTGAATCCATAGCTACTCAAACCGTACGAAATTATTGATTCAACTAAAGCTTTATATAATAATAATTTAATTGGAAAGTCAATTTTGTTTTTAATTAGTACATATTTTGTCAGTATTGATTTTAGCCGGTCACAAACGTTACTTATATGTTTGTTATATTAGTGGGCTATTCAATTATGAGACCTAGGTACCTATGGCTGTCCGTATAAACTATTGACGGACAATAGCACTTAGATTTTATTTGGCATGAATGTAAGCATGCAAACTCACACTCGAGTGTGCTATGAGATTAGGCACTGTTTTTGCCCGGTTATGAGAAGAGTTGATATACATTATTTTAGTTTTTTTAATCGTTTAAAACTAAACCAACATCGTGAGACCACTTAATAAGAGATGTAAAATCTTTTTACAAACGTATAAATGCGACTCCAAGATCAGCATCAGCCGCTACTAGGTGTCGTCGGCAAACTGATAAATTTAACAGCTGTCAATTAAATTTATGAAACTATTAACATATGTTAAGTAGTGTAAAGGTCCAAGTACTGATCCCTGTGCTGTTCCTTCAGTTACAGTCTTTTCATAACTCCAATTTTCAGCAATCTTAACTTTAAAACGTCTATTTTCCAGATAATTTTTACACCATTTCTGAACAGGTCCTCTAATTCCCGATTCGTCCTGTGATTCAATCAATGTCTCGTGTTGAAGGGTGTCAAACGCTTTGCTTTGTAAAGTTCACATTATGAATGAAATAGTAACCCTGACCCCTAAGCTAGGTAAAACCTGTGCTTCAGGGGTAAGTGACATCCCTAAATTAATAACAAAACATGTAACATTTATAAAACTCAGAGCGGTCAGACACTCAAAACATTGCATGTGCACGCGTGTAAGTGTGAGCGTGCGTGCGTGACCGTAATTATGTATGTGTTTGCTTGTGTGCGTGTGCTTCTGCGTTTGTGTGTGTTCACGTGCGTGTGTGTGTGCGTGTGTGCGTGCGTGTGTGGGTGTGACCCGGGTTTTAAAGGGTTGGAGATATTTTTTGATATACCTTTGTTTAAAGCAGTGAAATAAATATTGTTTTTTTTTTAATATCCTAAGCGTTAAATCCGCCGTTATGTATGCTTTTAGTTTTTTATACATGTAAACTTGTACGTGTAAAAATGAAAACTTTTATCCTAAATAAATAGAAAAAAGTAATAAATTTGAAGGATAAAAATATAAATAAACCTTTACCAAGTTCTCCGAGAAATGGAAGTATCAAAAGAAATATTTCTATCGCACATATAGTCCGTTCAAATATTCTGGAGTACTACGGCGAACTCTTTGTAGCTCTAGTCGAGTGGAGTAGTCGATTGTTGCGCCGTTGAAGTCGCTGACAAAAGTCCTCCGAAGTCGTCGCACTCAGCTCTTATCGAGATCAGTCCAATTAGTAATGACGAAGAGCTCTTGCTTTTCATTTGGATTATTAAGCTTTTTATCGAAAAGAGTGTGTTTTCTTTTATTTATTTCCTAGAAATGTTTCTTTTTCTATTTCTAAGAACAGAAGGCCGGTCGGTTCCGGTTAGCAAGGTTTAGAAAAAAGATTTACTTCTAAAAAAACTCCATTCCACTCAACTTTTTCCCGCGGTTGCCGAAAGGGGTTACTTAGGGTAATAAAAATTGATAACCGTAATGGCGACCATGAATACCGATCCTGAAATATACTACAATTTTTTAAGAAGACCAACGCTGGTTAGCACCGACTAAGGTTCGCAGTGTCTTACGCTTTTACTGGTAAAATGTATGCATGTTTTTTTCAATCTCTCTAAAATGGATAAGTAATTTAAAAGGAATTCCTTTACTTACTGAATGCATACACGGATGTATTATTTAAAAGGACGATATAAGCAAAGAGGGGGGACATTTTAATTTTTACCGTAATAACTTTTTGGTGTCTCGACGACCACAAAATTGATATTTAATTTTTTAAGGGTTTGTGTGTGCGTGTGACTCCATTAACGCTAGTATGTACGCAATACAGGCAATTATTACTACTAGTACTTCATCTACATTACAACAGCTTATCAAATATCCACTGCTTTACCAGCTGTAAGAGGTAACTCAATGTTGCTCTGCGTGCTATGGAAAGGGCTGAGTTTCTCTGCGTGATAGAATCCGTAACGAATATTTCCGCTGCAGAATACCGACATTGCCGTAAAGATCCGCACCATTGCAACATTTGTATTAAATTAATAAATATCTCCACGCAATTCCCTATACAGGGGTAGACAGTGGTCTAGTCTAGACAATTAAGTCCCTTTGAGCCACCTTCCACCGAAGATATTTTCGGGACGACATGACAGGTGGTGAGCACGTGGCCGTCTTTATGTCCAAGCCAACGATATAATTCATACATAAGTTTTTAAAAAAACCTATTGGTACGAGCCTCCCACCTGTGGATCGAATTCGGGTCTCTTGACTCGAAATTCCGACCGCCCAGCCATTCGTCTATCGTGACTTTTAAGACATCATATGTACTAGTTACAACTTAAATATTTTTTTATTAAATTAAATTACTTAAATTAATTGTAAAAATAATATTGTTTAAACTAAAAAAGTCCTATCCCGTAAATATATTAACTGTCTGGACTTAATTGTCTAGACTAGATCTCTGTCTACCACTGTATTGGGAATTGCGTGAAGATTATTATTACCACTCAGCTATTGTGACATGTTATCGTGAAATGTTATAAAAAAACACTACTTGAAATTAAAACATTTATTTCTCATTTTCCAACATAATATAAATATATTACAGGCGCTTACATCTACTATATACAAGGGCACTTTTCATTTCAACTTTGAATGTCTTTAAAGACTTATTCATCGTTGTCCTTAAATAGTCTATCTTCCAGATCGATGTCTTCTGCTTTCCGTTTCTTCGCCTTCGGTCTCTTTCCGTGAAGCGTTTCCAGCTTCATTTTCTTTGCCTGCTTTTTCTTTTCTTTCAGCTGGAGTTTTCTTTTAGCGGCCTTTTCCGGATTGTGCACTTTCTCTTGAAGGATTATCTGAAATAAACATATAGATGCCATTAAATTGTATCCGGCCGATAACTAGACGTCTGAGGCTGATAGTATATTCAGCGGTATCGCTGTTTAAGTTTCTATGTTTTGAGTTAAGGAGTGTATATTTTTTTTTGAGATATTTTTATGAAAATAGCGGCCATACCAGCCCTGCTATGCCTCAAACTATTTCTCAACAATTACTTGTTGTCACGAATTTCTTTCACATTAAATCAAATCAATTTCTAAATAAAACTAATGTAGAAAGTATTTTCTACATTGACCCGATTGGGAATCGTACCCTTATAGCTGGCGACACCATGAAAACCGGGTGTGTACGTCACTCATGCATAGAGGTCGACAAAAAATTTAATTCACAGTGTCAATTTACAAAAATTACCTTCTTCCTCTCTGCCCTCCTCATGTTCAGTTTCGTCTGAGCCTCGGCCACCATTTTACTGTACTCGATATCGCCAATTTTCCTCCTCAACTTTTTACCCAACCTTCCAGCTAATTGCTTGGCCACTGTCGCTGGTGAAGAAGCATCTCCAGTCGATAATTCCCGAACAATAGGAGGCAAAATCACGTCGATTACACTGCTTAAATCCTCCGGCTCAAAGGAACTGATAAGATGAAGCCACATCGTGAATATTGCTGTTCTCTGGAAGATATGAAATATATGCATTATTTGGTGAGACGTCTCTTTTTGATGTGTGATTACGACGTAAAAATATATCGCCACATTTCTTCCCGTAGTAACATATGGCGGAATAAATATCGAGATGTTAAATACTGAACCAAAATACAACAGACCCGGTGATGGACAGAAACGTCTATGGTGCGAGGTTCTGACTATGGCAAACCCTCCGGATTATTTTACCCAAAGGATTATTTACGGATTTCATTGCGTTTCATTTAGTGTTTTAAACCACCCGACGTTACGAGTGCTATACAGAACTCTATTTTATTTACTAATTTTGGATCCGATTTACGCAGAATTAGCTTACTTTATCTTCAGGTTGAGGACTTAATTAAGTCCATAATGAAACGCTATAAAATCCGTATACAATCGTTTTATTTAAATGTGTACTATTCGCGTAAATACTAGAAATATTAAAAACAATTATTCATAATCAAGTTTAAGATTTAGATAAAAAGTAACGAACGGGTTATTCCTGACTATCTCTGTGTCAAATTGTAACAGTATAATAATAAAAACTGAATAATAAAACATAAAAAGTATGATTTAATAGCAGTAATATTCACGGAGTATAGGTATAAATATCATACTTACAATATTCATAGATTTAGGCGCCTTCGCAACCTCCACATTAACGGCTTTCCTAAGTTTAAATAGAATCCATCTTATATTCACTTTCGCGCTGCTATCTGCGTCAGCGTTGTCCGTCTCAATTTTGTTAGATATTTTAAAGGAAGGTATCGAATGTACTAGTTTTAGTATTAAGAACAAAACTTCTGTTGCCTGAAAAAGCGATAATTTGTGTTCAATTTTTTTTAGTTTAATAGCATCTCTATATCCCAATACAGGGGTAGACAGAGGCCTAGACAATTAAGTCGTTTCGATCCACCTTCCACCGAAGATATTTTTGGGACAACGTGAGAGGTGGTGAGCCTGTCTATGCCTTAATGTCCAAGCCAACGATATAATTCGTACTAAGTTTTTGAAAAAACCCAATAGTACGAGCTAGCCACCTGGGGATCGAAGTCGGGTCTCAGGACACGAAATTCCGTCCATCCAACCACTCGGCTATCGTGACTCTTTAGACTAATATTAAAAAGTTATTGACGAAATGGCCTTAGATGTCTGTCCATTTTCATCGAAATTTATCTAAACAGAAACCAGAAAGGGACAACGTTATATTTCCGTCTCTATTTTAATTCAAGTCGACGAAGATGGATGTCAAAGTTCGTTTTAAACAACAGTCGAAATAATAATATTTCGCATTGGGTATCGCTAATTCTAAATGTGTATATTAGTTGTATATTTTTAATCCAATTTGAATTATTTTCTTTAAGAATTTGTACTACAATTTGAAATGTTTTAACTTATTAACCGATTAGGGGCCAATTTTTCAATTATTATAACAGAGTTAACCATCAACGGAATTATAATGAGGGCATAAAAAGTGGTAGAGTTAATTTGCTATATACATAAATATGTATTTTTTATAATTAAGTTTGTTTGATAAAGTTTGTATTTTTAGACATGTTTTAGCTTATTTCCTAACTCTTCTATATCTTATAATTGAAAATTATAAGATATAGAAAAAATATATTTAAAAAAGTCTAAAGAAACAAGCAATCCGTCATTAAATTAATGCGAATAGAATTTATGAATGAATATTTTACATACATTGTCTGCCATATCTTTGCCAACACTAGGCGTAAACTGAGCGCACAAATCCAACACGAGACTCCTCAAACATGACTCCGTTTCGTAATATATAAAACATCTACCGCTTTCCAATTTCTTTTTCACAATCATTTCTAACTCCTCGGAATCAACGGACGATACAATCCGTCCCAATATATTGACCGCTCTTAATCTGACCCAAGCGTGAGGGTAAGCCAAAAACGCATGACATTGCTGGGCGATATCGTCGAATTCTGTGAAGTAATTCTTATTTTTCATACTCGACGCGCATTGGATAGTGATTTTCTCGATGAGATTTAACATCTGTATCAGACTGTGGTCCTTTTCCTTCTGTTTATCGTCGTCGGTTTTATCGCCGTGATCTAGCTTGATCTTAACGAATCTTCCTTCGGTAATGTCGTTACTCAGTAGCAACATTTTGCCGGCGACAAGTGACAGGATTGTGCTTAGGCGATTTTTGAACTCGTCGCCTTCAACGTTCACGAATCTCGTCGCCAACTGTGCTGCTAACTCAAAGTGGACTGGCTGTAACAAGTAATACATACATATACATATATACATACACACAGGTAGCACAAAGAGGCCCGAGAGAATATAGAAAGTATTTTATTTTGACCGTCACGATAGCCGAGTGGTTGGGTGATCGGAATTTCGAGTCGCGAGACTTGAGTTCGATCCTCAGGTGGCAGGCTCGTACCAATGGGTTTTTTCAAAAAACTTATGTACGAATTATATCGTTCGCTAGGACATACAGACGGCGACGGGCTCACCACCTGTCACGTTGTCCCAAAATATCTACGGTGGAAGGTGGGTTGAAGGGACTTAAATGTCTAGACTAGACCTCTGTCTACCTCTGTATTGGGAATTGCGTGAAGATATTTATTTATTTATTATTTTACATAGAGACAACATCACTAATCAACGAAGGTACCACAATAATAAGCCCAAGATAATATGGAAAGTATTTCACTTTAAAGGATGATGGTAACCCATTATTGCAAGCCGGTGGTCCTATTAATATGTTAAATGATGGTCACAGAGTAATATCATTTTTTTAAAGCAATAACTTCAAGCTGTGATTTTCGACTTTTCGAATTATTAGTATCTTGTATCAATAACTGACCGTGTTGGTAACGGATTAAGAATATTGCCACTCCTTTTCTTCCCGTGGAAGTTGTGTTATTAAGAGACGATTAAGGGAAACAACCTTGAATATCGTTATGGCAACCGATAGATGGCGGGATAACCATCTCTAAATATATCAGACCAAAATAATCAGACCGAAGATGGGCAGCAGCGTCCGAGGCGCGAGTGATCTGGTACTGCGATCGCCAATCCGCTTGCCTAGCGTGGCGATTATGGCAAATCCTCCCTATAGGAGAGGCCCATGACCTGCAGTGGACTTTAACAGGCCTTTATGTGCCAATAACTTACCTTTGTATCTTGAAAGAATGCTAGAACCAGATTAAACAGTTTATTCCTTTCCACCGCTGGGAACTTTCTCAGCATAGCTTCTATGCAGCCCGCCGCCGAAGCGCGACATTCTGCGGCGCTATCGTTGAGCATGCACGCTCCTAAAGCGAGGAAAATGTATTCGCTGTGTTTCGAAAGCTGCGCCTGAAATAAACGTTACTATACATACTGACGATCGAGTGGCGTACGATACGTATAAAACGTGTCCCAAAATTCAACGATAAAAATGCACCACAGGGTGCAACTGCACTAGATTACTCCAGAAAAATATATCTCGATTGTTCTAGAGAAAAAAATATCTCGTTTTTTTTTTAAATTCCAAAAAAAAATATTTTAAAGTTTTGAACAAATACCATTATGGGCGTTGATTGCCCATAATGGTATTTGTTATTACCATGACCACAATTATACAAAAATTTCTGATGTTTTGTTTGTAACAGCAACCTAAGTAGCACTTCTGTCTGTCGCAATCCTTAAAAGTTAGAATACGTTCAGTTTATACATAAAAAATCACCAAAATTAATGTTTTCCCTAAAATTTTGCATGATATCAACTTTAAGTCCACTAGTTTTAAAACTAAAAGTCGAAACAAAAATCGCCCGTGCAAAGTCGGGGCGGTTTGCAAGTACAACATATTGCAGAGATATATTTTCGTGCTGTATCGGTGTCATAATCTGCCATCTAAGATTTTAAAAATGGCAATGGTTGCCAGCGTATAACGCAGTTAACCAAATTTCAAAAAACCGATGCCTAGCAGCAACATTATTAAGCGCCAATAGCCTAATGGTTTAGGGTGCGGACTGCGAAACATAACGTCTCAAGTTCGGGCCCGTCATTCGACTATTATCGTGAACCCCTCCAGACACAACCATTGATGACGAAGAAGAAAGAAAGTTTATTCATTGCCACACTTCTATTCATATAAGAAATAAAAAAGAACAATTTAAATAAATTATTAGATAACAGCAACGAAAAGGCAGCCGAAACAGCAAAATGCTACAGCATTGCTACTGCAGCGCTTATATTCCGTCGGTGCCGCTTGAATAAGAAGAATACTGCAATTCAGTATTCTTCTTAAAAAACAAAAAAAAAAAGAATTAAAATAAATCTGATTATGTTATCCTCTACACAAATATCAAACGTAATTGTAAAGTTGTTATTGAAAAAATTACTTCGCAACCCTTCAATAACAACTTTACAATGAATTTCCGCAAAGCAACGCCTGAGTCAATTAACTATCTCAAACGTAATTTTAACACGAGGCTTTGAATTGGGTTTCCAAAATAAAAAGGATATTTATTACAAGTATATTATGAACACTTGAGAGATTAATAATTGTCTTCAAAAGAAGAATTAGAAAAGCGACAAACCAAGATTTAAGTGAAGCCATCATTTAAATAAATAGCGCTGGTAGTATGTACTTAATTCTATTATTTTAATTCGAACGATCACTCCTAAAACCGCGATAGTTCAATAAATAAGCTCCAAAGATAATTGGTATATAAGATTATATAAATATCGCAATATTATCTGTTATCTCTGGCGACCCCGTCAAGGATAATACGTGAACATGTGTACGCTTGTACTTACCACTTGCATTTTATTGATGATCATTTCGAGAAACTTGAGGGAAGATTCTCTACCATGCTGAAGTTCATAGTTCAGCTGCGTTACGAAGAACTGTATATATTTCTCCGTTTTCTTCCCAGGCGTATAATGAGTTAGGTAGTTGACGAAAAGCGCACGGGCTTCATCCCTGAAGAAAAAATATATACATATATTTACTTGTGTTAATGACTTAAATACATAACTTCCTATACATATATAATTTTTAGTCAGCGGTAAGGTAGGTAAGGAGAATAATCACTATTATTGAGATATATAGATAAAAAAAAATATCTTTACGCAATTCCCAATACAGGGGTAGACAGAGGTCTAGTTAAGACAATTAAGTCCCTTCGAGACACCTTCCACCGATGATATTTTCGGGACAACGTGGCAGATGGTGAGCCCATCGCCGTCGCTATGTCCAAGCCAATGATATAATTCGTACATAAGTTTTTGAAAAACCCATTGGTACGAGATGATGAGCCCGTCGCCGTCTTTATGCCCAAGCTAACGATATAAGTCGTACATAATATTTTGAAAAAAAAAAAACATAGGTACGAGTCTGCCACTTGGTGATCGAACTCGGGTCTCTTGACTCTGAATTCCAACCACCCAACCACTCGGCTATCGTGACGTAGATATATAGATAAAAAATATCTTTACGCAATTCCCAATACAGGGGTAGACTGAGGTCTAGTGAAGACAATTAAGTCCCTTCGAGACACCTTCCACCGATGATATTTTCGGGACAACGTGGCAGATGGTGAGCCCATCGCCGTCGCTATGTCCAAGCCAATGATATAATTCGTACATAAGTTTTGAAAACCCATTGGTACGAGATGATGAGCCCGTCGCCGTCTTTATGCCCAAGCTAACGATATAAGTCGTACATAATATTTTGAAAAAAAAAAAAAGAATTAAAATAAATCTGATTATGTTATCCTCTACACAAATATCAAACGTAATTTTAACACGAGGCTTTGAATTGGGTTTCCAAAATAAAAAGGATATTTATTACAAGTATATTATGAACACTTGAGAGATTAATAATTGTCTTCAAAAGAAGAATTAGAAAAGCGACAAACCAAGATTTAAGTGAAGCCATCATTTAAATAAATAGCGCTGGTAGTATGTACTTAATTCTATTATTTTAATTCGAACGATCACTCCTAAAACCGCGATAGTTCAATAAATAAGCTCCAAAGATAATTGGTATATAAGATTATATAAATATCGCAATATTATCTGTTATCTCTGGCGACCCCGTCAAGGATAATACGTGAACATGTGTACGCTTGTACTTACCACTTGCATTTTATTGATGATCATTTCGAGAAACTTGAGGGAAGATTCTCTACCATGCTGAAGTTCATAGTTCAGCTGCGTTACGAAGAACTGTATATATTTCTCCGTTTTCTTCCCAGGCGTATAATGAGTTAGGTAGTTGACGAAAAGCGCACGGGCTTCATCCCTGAAGAAAAAATATATACATATATTTACTTGTGTTAATGACTTAAATACATAACTTCCTTTACATATATAATTTTTAGTCAGCGGTAAGGTAGGTAAGGAGAATAATCACTATTATTGAGATATATAGATAAAAAAAATATCTTTACGCAATTCCCAATACAGGGGTAGACAGAGGTCTAGTTAAGACAATTAAGTCCCTTCGAGACACCTTCCACCGATGATATTTTCGGGACAACGTGGCAGATGGTGAGCCCATCGCCGTCGCTATGTCCAAGCCAATGATATAATTCGTACATAAGTTTTTGAAAAACCCATTGGTACGAGATGATGAGCCCGTCGCCGTCTTTATGCCCAAGCTAACGATATAAGTCGTACATAATATTTTGAAAAAAAAAAAAAGATATAATAAACAAAAGAGAAAAAATATATGAATTTAACAACTATAAACTTCTAACAATATATATTATTATGTACCTTGATCTCGCCGATTCACTCAGTATACAAATCTTCGCTATCTTTTCCATGACTTCGTGCAGCTCGGGCGAGACCAGTCTGCTTTCTAGGATCGCTTTTAAAAGTGAGAAAGAGTTTCCTTGTTTCTCATCACTCTGGCAATCTTCCTCCGCATAAAGTAAGAGAGTTTTAAGTTGATCAGCCTCTAATGTGTAATATTTAACGTTTCGTATAAGGACAGTCACTGCCTGGAAAAACGAAAAAATATATATTAATGATTTTAATGGTCGAATCTTCTACATAAATGTGTTTATTTATTATTTATTGTTCTGTGTAAGTTACGATAGCCGATTTGTTGGATAATCGGAATTCGAGTCGAGAGATCCGATTTCGATCCAATCCAGGTGGCAGGCTCGTACCAATGTTTTTTTTAAACCTATATACGAATTATATCGTTGGCTTGGACATAAAGACGGCGACGGGCTCACCACCTGTCACGTTGCAGCGAAAATATTTTCGGTGGAAGGTGGGTCCTAGGGACTTAATTGTCTAGACTAGACCTCTGTCTACCGCTGTATTGTGAATGGCGTGAAGATATTTATTTATTTTATTCATAGTTTAAATAATTTTTGGAATGTAAACGAGTTTTGATAGATGACATATCTCAGTAAGCTTGAATTGTATAGTTTTCTTCGAAATTCCGACCACCCAACCACTAGGCTTATCATGAATTTTCTAAACTATGTACTAAAAATCACAGCATACCTTAAAAGCGTTCCTCACTAAATGGTAGTTGTCGTTCTGTTTACTGATCTCGAACGTCGCATATTTATGCAGTATTGAGAATATTGTCTTAACAATATCCTGAACCATCTCTTCCAGCGTTTGCGTGCTGACCCTTATCGTCCACAGCGTCGTGATACACTTCATAGCAACGGTCGTTACTTTGACATGGTCACTCTTCAAAGAGTCGACCAGCAAAGGTATCAATGGATCCACGAAAGCCCGACAATCCATTCTTGGAACCTTCTCACGCTTCAGTATAACGTAGAGTATGTTCAAACTGAATTCGACGAGCACATGCGAGTTAGTCTTAGATGAGTTTTTGACGTGTCTGGCTTGTGATTCTTTATTACGTTTCGGCGCTTCGGGTATTATAAAGCAATCGGGCTTAGCACGTAGCATTTTCTCTCTTTGACTTTCGGTGATCTCTCTCTTCGGTGCTCCCAGAACAAACTCTGGTATGCTTTCAGACGCTATCCCATGGAGAAATATAAATAAAGATTCTATATCGATGTATTGATTAGTGACCAATCCGCTGGAGACATGCATCAGAGCTTCTTGCACTTTGACAACGATTTTCTTCGAATGATGCTTTTGTAATACTTCCTTAAAAGGCAATAGGAGATTTATCAAACACTTCTCCGTTACATTCTGTGATACAATCATTAGCGTAACTAAACTCTTCTTACTGGGTTTCGCTTCTGGTGTTTTATGACGTAATTTCTCCACTTCCTTCTCCTCCGATAGCGCTCCAAACAGATCGTTAATACATACGTCTAGTATGTAATGCAAATTCGCGTCCAAATCGCCGGGTTTGAATTCTGATTTCAAAGCGTCCAAGACCGAATGTATGGTGGCTACCAATACGTGGACTTGGAAGCCCTTCGTGAGCAATAACGTAAGATGCTCTAATAGAACACCCAAATATTTTGTACCAACAGTTATCATTATTTTCTTGACGATATCTCGCGCGGTAATCCTTACTTGTTTTAATGGTGATTTCAGGAAGGAGCACAGTTTTATAATAATTCTGGGAAAGAAGAAAATAAAGAAATGAGAAGACGAGAAGATAATATCTCATGGAAATAAAGAACATAACAAAGTAATGCAATTTCCCAATTTGCATTAAAGTAACAGTAAATAGTATAAGTAATTAAAAAGAAGCTTATGTTACAAATGAAACTAAAAAAAAGTCTGAATATATCAAAGACAAAACCCACACTCTATGGAATTTCATTAGCACTACTATACAGTGATAATTTAAACGGCTACATTAAAGAAACAAGTCTTTGAAAAAAAAAGTAAATATAATCTGTAAATACAAAACAGTAAAGTAAACTCACCCTGGCAGTTGATGAGATAGAATATCACCAGGTAGCCGTTGCAACAATTTCACTAATGCCAATGCAATCGGTACACGAACCATGTCTTCCTCTTGCCGAATGAAGCCAGTACGATGACGATTTAGCTTATGAGACTCTTCGTGCTCGGTTATCTTACCAATTGCACTACAAAAAAAAATCAATTATAGACGAATAATAAATAAATACATACATAAATAGGAACAACATCACAAACACTGTTCTGTTCCCAAAGTAAATAGCTTAAGCACTTGTGTTTTGGAATCGGAAACAACGAAGGTGTCACGAACACTCAGACGCGAGAAAATATAGAATAAGTGTTTTATACAATGCGATTATGAATCAAACCTGGGACCTCAGAGCTGGCAACATAAAACCAACCGATGTGCACGCGACTCGTCCACGGAAGATTTCTGATGTATGTTGGATATATAGTAAAGCACCCAGAGTAATACAATCGCTGTTTCAATAACAAACTATAAGTCTTACAAATAAATTTCGAAAATTTTGCAAACCTTCCCGTTATACATTAAGTAATATTGATATCAAAAACCATTGCAAAGTTATTGTTTGAAAACAACAAAATTATGTATTTCAAAAAAGTTATTAACTCCCGTTACGTACTTAAAGATAGCTAATCAATAGACAGATCCTACTTTATGCATCAAACATTTCTATAATCAAATTTAGTGTGTTTTTTTCATAAACAAGTAAAATCAAACAGTTAAAAACGGCTATACTCTCGTTATAATAAACAAAATTAATAATTTAATATATAACAATAAGTAATAATAATATATAATATTAAAATATTTAACAATAAGAAAGTTTTAATAATTTAATAAACAAGTAAAAGTAAAGGAATTGTATACAATGTTGTATTTATAAGGCTCTTCTCTGCTTGGGAGCCACTAGGTTTGGTACCACACTTTTAGCCATTTCTGCTGCCAAATAGCAATTTAGCAACTGTTGTGTTCCGATTGAAATGTGTGGTTACGGGCAATGAGGTTTTTTTCAAACTTGGGGTTTGAAAACCACGTTCGTTTGAAATTAATGTCAGGTGTTCATGACCGGCTACCGAAAATCCATTGCCATCAAGCGGTTTGCGTTTCAATCTACTCATATAACACAGATATACTCACCGACTCAACTGAGGTAGTAATCCTGCAGTCAGAGATTTAATAATTCTGTTGGCGACCGAAGGCGATACACTTGTTATTCGCTCAAAAGCCGGAACGTCAACAGCATCTTTAGACATTTGTTCTTCTTTTTCCTCAATTTTATCTGCTACGTGCAATTCGGTCTCAATATCATCAATAATTTCAATGTTTTGTTCTTCGGAATTATTTTTATCTTCTTCCTCATCTTCACTATGATTAGTTTCTTCCTTATCTTTGTCATTTTCTTTAATGTCTTCTAATTTCGTTTTCGTTACTGTTTTCCTAGAGTCGACGTTAGAAAGCAATGCTTTAGGCAATTCAATATTACGCACTTTAGAAAAATCGAAGTGAAAAGAGTCGATTATGCCAACCAAAATCCGGGTTATTTGCTTTTGATATTCTGTGGAGTGTCTTAGTTTATTCAAATATAATTTGAGAATAACCTCATAGTGATACCATGGTAAAAGTCTGCAGCAAGTTGATATTACTTCAATACATGCATCTATTAATGAATTTTTGTCTGAATATTTCTCATCACATACATATGTAGATGCAAGAGGTAGAATAAAATTAGTGAGTGTTCTCGGAGTAGGACATTTGATCATTTTCCGAGCTATCTTACTGAACTTCAACAAGGCTCTTACACGCCTGTGCAACTGCAAATGGCAAATGTTTTCAAAGAAATCGACCTCCGGATCCTCTTTATTTATAAAGTGAGCTAAATCAGATAAAACGACATCAGCATCGGGACATTCTCTAGCTAATTCCCCGAGCAATGAAATTGATTCACTGCGTAAGTTTTCATTTTTGTTATCCCTTATTCCGCTAGATATGAGAGACAAAACAGTATCTCTTACTAGGAATTGGCCATCAACAGATGACCAATACTTAAGCAGTAATTTTGGCAGAATTTTTTTCAAACATAAGCCTGCACTATCTCGTAATCCAATATCTTTCTCTGTGCGTATAAAGAAAAAGCAATTATTCACAATCAGTATTGCAAGATCTACACTAATTTCATCACTTTCTGCCATTTTATATATTTCCTTATATGCTTCCAATCTCCTATCGAAATCTGGTTGTTCTATCCACCTTTTGTGAAATGCGTTCATTTCTGTGATTATGTGAGCCATTTTTAACAACCTCTCTTTCTCGTCCTGTATATTTCCAGCAATAGAAGTAAGTAATTTAATTAAAAGCTTTCTTACTTCAACTGGACTAACTTTGTTGAACAAAACGGCAATGTTTTTAATATAACGTTGAGGATTAGTACTGTGTCCTAAAAGATTAATGATTATGTTGACAGCATGTTCCATATTTTCTTCAGCCATGTTCATGCAAACTTTTTTAACCAAGATTGGTAACAATAGACTTAATAATTCGTCACACATTTCTGGTGTGGTTATGATTTCTGTTACCCTTGAAAGAATTAGGAGATCTCTTTTATTGACTGTATTGGATTTCGCGCTATTTGCTATTCGGCGTTTCATTACTTCTAAAATACTTGCCAAATGTGGAATCAAAATTTTACTGCCAAAATTAATTTCAGTTGGCAAATCATAGTTAACATTTAATGACTTAAATGTCTCAATTGGTGGCACATCTTTTTCTTCTTCGTCTTCTGTCAATGTCAATAATTTTTCCAACATATCTAGGATCAAATTAACAACACCAGGACTAGTTTTAGGTGCCAACAGTAATTTAAATACTGCTGGCAAAATAGTCAAGTTTGCATCATTTTCAGAACAAGTCACAAGAAGAATGTAATATCTAGGATTTTGACACCACACATTCACTAACTTTAATAATGCCGTGGGGCTGTGAATACCTTCAATTTGAAGTTTAGGTGTGAGAGGCCAAATGAGGGTCTCAAATAATACAAATAACTCCTCTTTACTCCAAACATATTTATCAAATTGATCAAACAATTTACTAAGTATACCTAGAGCTACAGTCCGCAAATTCTTCATTACTTTAATGTAGCTTAAATGTACTTTATCTGCGTCATTCAATACACCTGCAATTTGTGAACAAACTGCGTAGAATATTTTTAAAAGTTCAGACAGTAAACGATCTTTCATGGAACCCCCAAAATATTCACGTACTACATCAAATAAATTAAGAACACTGTGTATCTTTCCAGGATAAGTAACTGATTTTAAATTCAAGTTCTTCAATATAGTTTCAAAAATTTCTTTGGGGTTCATTGCCATATATTGTTTTTGATAAGAGAATGCCATTTCAATAAAAATTTTAAGTTCAGTTTCTTTACATCCGCTCAGATATCTCATCACAAGGGACCTTTTCGCCTGGCCACCGCCTTTTTTATCTGCACCTAACTTAGACGTCATTTTACCGTAGAGAATCCTTAACACAATTGGTATAACGTGTTCTCTATCTTCAGGTTGAATTTTTTCGGAATCTTCCGTTATCTTAAATATTGTAAGCTCATCTTTAAATTTTTTGTCATCCACGAGGTTATATAAATGAGATTTGTAAGGTATAATATTCTTATTTTTATAGTTTATAACACAATCTAATGCATATTTTTGAAGCCCCGGATTTTTATGTTTTAAAAATTCCATATATAGTTCCCAAAAGATCGGCTCTTTGTGTAAAGCTCGCGGGTTTTTAAATTGAGCTAAGACCTGCATGATATTTATAAGTGTTTTAAATACTTTTTTTCCTGATTCCAAATCTTTTGTCGTATCAAGCTCTTTTAATTCTTCATTACTTTCTACATTATCATCAACTTCATCGACATCCATTTTAGTACTATTATGAACTTCAACATCTATTTTAAGCGCACTCATACTATCGTTTCTCTTATAATCGTCCTCAATGAATTTCAAAAATAGCCCAACTACATCTCTGTTTTTGGCTTCACAGACTTGTATACAGTACGTCATAGTTTTTAAAATCAAATTCCTATAGTTATATAAATCGGGCCTGTCAGGTATATTGCTATAACAAAGGTACAATTCTTTTAAAGGCTCAAATTGGGTATTCAATTCTTGTTCAAAGTCAAATATACATAAGTTGTTCTTAGCATTTGTAAAAGAAAAGTCGAGAGCTTCGTAAAAGGCGGGCCAAAAGTCATCAACTGTTAAAGAATTTCCGTAACTACCAATAAATTCGATGACAGGTTCCCAAAGTAACTTAAAATTGACATGCAAAATTCCAAGCATGTATTTTAAAGCAAAAAGATGAAACTCCGTATCCTTTGCTAGGACATATTGAGTGGTGTTAAATGTCATTTTTTGTAAAATATTTATCTGAGTTCTGTAGTCTTGAATTGACGGTGATATTGATTCAACTGCAAAACAATTGCTAAATATTGAAAACTTTTCTTTTTTATCCCCAATTTGCACTGACTTATTGAACTCTTCAAGATTCTCAAATAATTTGTAAATATGTGTAGTTAACAACCGCACCTGCAACAAAAATTAAATATTAATATATTTTGAGATAATTTATTAAATTAAAAAAAGAAAACGTCACAAACTATTATTACTTACTATATGAAATGGGGAAGACACATTTTGTCTAATATATGAATCGACTAACCCTAAAAATGCAAATGTTAATCCATTTTCCTGTTCATATGCAGTTAAATATAAATCTAGAAGTTGCAAAGCAGCTAAATAATTAGGATCTGCTGCATATGGTACTATCACAGGTAATAATTTATCAATATCACAAATTTCTTTCATCATTTTACAACTTGAAATGTGCACAACACATTCTATTGCGTTAGCTAATATAAACAAGACTCTTCGTGACCGAATCGCCAGAGCACTATTATCACACTCGATTTTTTTTCCATCTATTGCTTTATTGATATTAGCACTATCTAGTATATCTAATAAACAGTAAATGACATTGCTCATTTTCTTGATACATAACTCCAAATCAAGCTTTTCAATGTGTGGCAAGCAAAAGAATACACTCATCAATTTATCAGGATTATCAATATGACTTTCAATATCATTATCGAGAATATTTTGCATATGCTTCATTAGTATTGGAAGCCCTTTCCCAAAGTTTAGTGGATATTTCACCCATTCAAATACCTTTAAACCATTCTTAGAAAGTGGTGATTTGGTTAGGCATATTTTTGCAAGAGTATACATAGCCTCATCACTGAAATTCGATTGCACAACAAAATTAATAAATGGAGGAAGAATGTGCAAATCAAATTGTGAATATTCAATAACATTTTCAACAAAATTAATAAGAATTTTTGGATACGGTAGTGGTACCAAGGATTTTATAATAATCCCTGCATGTTCCTGTGAAAGAATAATATTTGATGATAGAAGTAACAGGGCACCAATCTGTGCGCAAACTTCTAACACTTGTTCTGATGACTGTCCACATATAACTTTCACAAGCAAAATTGACAACTGTTGAGGATTTGAAAGGAATTTGCCTTTTTGACGCTCAATTACTTGACCAGTCAATCTTAAAACATATTCTAAGCTCCTCTCTTCACTGTTACCTTCATTTAAATTATCTTCTATAAAACTCATTACAGGAGTCCAGAAAATTGTAAATTCCTTGGGAGATATGACCTGTAAAGTATCTTCAATAGTTTGTGTGAAAACTTTAAATAGTACTTCTTGGTGTTCTTTATTTTCTTTTAAATATTGGAAAATCAGGGGGAAAAATGTTTCGACACAGCTATGGAACTTGTTCCCAACTCCTTTACAGATCTCAAAGATAAGGTGCCCGGTACCCCCAATTGCCTGAAATACATAAACAAAAGTTGAACAAGTATTCACATCAAACAATTAAACATTAAAAAGATCACACAATACATACATCATCATTTGTAAGTAAGTAGTTTAGTACATGATGAAGAAATTTACTTTTATCTCTTATATCTCTTGCAACAAAAGCGAAACTTTCAGCAGCAAAATTATTAATGTACTGTGGATGATTTTCACTCAGTAGAGGTACAATTCTTTTAAGAACTGTTTCAACATCCTTCTTCAAATATGGCTTCAGAATTTTAAAGAGAAATGCCAAGCAAATTAATGTCCATTCCAATTGCTCAGGATTTTTTGTATTCAACAGCTTTATAAGAATGTCGAGAAACTTAGGAAAATGTGGATAAAATTCGTTTCGTAAGTCTTTTGCTAGGGAAACTAGAATTCTGAAAATTAAAGCATGTTTCTAATTATTGTCACATTTTAATTATTTACATATAAAGACACGATAGTCACAATAGAAAAGTCACGATAGCTGAGTGGTTGGGTGATTTGAATTTGAGTCGAGAGACCCAAGTTTTATCTCCAGGTGACAGGCTTGAACCAATAGGTTCCACACTCAGCAAGAGGATTGGTGATAGCAGTACCAGATACCTCATCACAATTACCAAAGACATTCTATGACCAATGAATATTAGAAAAGCTTATAGAAATGCTTGAAACTAACATAAATAAGTTTATTTCAGTATGTAAAATTTTCAACAGTAATCTACAACATGGTGATATAAATATAAACAAGAAATTCTGAATAAAAAAAGGGTTATTATAAAAGAAATCACAATAGCCAAGTGGATGGATGATCGGAAATTGAGTCAAGAGACTTGACTTCAATCCCCAAAGCTCGTAGAAATGGGTTTTTCAAAAACTTATGCATAGACATAAAGACAGTGTCTGGCTCACCACTTTTCATACAGTGTCCCAAAAAATTTCTTCAGTGGAAGGTAGGTCGAAAGTACTTAATTGTCAATAAATCTCAATAAATCCTTACATATCTCTTAAATTCCCCCTGTACATGCCAAAATATACTTATAAAGGAATATACTCACTCCAACAATGGTTGTAGACATAATTGATCTTCTAATTTTATATACTTTTCCACAATGTCTAATACTTCTTCCTTTTTATGTATTAATTGTTGTATAGTGACAATACCAAAGACCTCTTTCTTGAATTTTTTAAAATTATCAGTTAAATTCAGTACATGCCATTTCTGAAGAGCTTGATAGAAGTGAGTTTCATTTTCTTCTGGATGACTTGTGTAAGCATGTTCAATGTGATACAAAGCAGCATGTCGAATATCTATAGAGTTTATTCTTTCCACAAACGGAATAAACTATAAAAAGTTAAATTATTGCAGGTTTAATATAACTTGTTTTAGGTAAACATAATTATGAAAATATATAAAATATAAATATACAAATATTTAAAACTATAAACTAGAAAAATTTGTAAAATTACATACCCGAAATGTGTTAGTTGTTTTGTGTTTTACAGGTTTTGTTTTCATGTTTGTCTATTCAAATTAAAACTTCCAAAACCACAAAACACACACAATGACATCAAATAATCTATATAATTCAGAAGTTAAATGAAAAACTAAAAATAAACATCTTATTATTTTACACTGCACATAATTCAGCGCACAATCCAAGCACACGTGTGTTTGACATTGACATTATGTCATTTCAAGAATATATACTTATAGTCAAGAAAAACGTTCCAATTCTAATTAATTATCATTATGGATTGACATTTGCAATTTGAATCTTGTTTGTGATTCTTGCATTCCAATAAATTTAGTAAAAAGAAAAGAAAAAAAAGAAAATATCTTCACGCAATTCCCTATACAGGAGTAGACAGAGGTGTAGTCTAGATAATTAAGTCTCTTAGACCCACCCTACACCGAAGATATTTTCGGGACAACGTGACAGGTGGTCAGCCCGTCGCCGTCTTTATGTCCAAGCCAACGATATAATTCGTACATAAGTTTTTAGAAAAACGCATTGGAGCCAGCCACCTGGGGATCGAACGCGGGCCTCTTGACTCTAAATTCCGACCACCCCAACCGCTCGGCAATCGTGAAACTTGAAATTACTGAAACTTAAAAATATTGTAAAACTTGAATAAAATAAAAATGAATGTGTAGTTTTACCCCCGTTACAAAATAACAATGCTTTTGGTGTGTTATCCCTAATTTGCGATCTATCTTCCACAAGCTTTAATATGTTTAATTTCCGTCGTTATTCCTCATTTATGATGTATTACGGCGGAATAGTTACAAAATAAAATTTTAATCTTTTAACCCATTTGAATAATATAATAAGATTTGGGTTTTAAAGTATAATTAAAACTTAAAAAAAACAACTAAACTAAACTAGATATGAGAGAGAAGAGGAAAGAAAGAAATAAGCTCCAGAAAGTTCACACGAAAGCATTGATTGAGAAAGTGCGTGAAAGAAGTAGAATGGAAGTGGACGAAAGGTTGTCGCACAACTTCAAGGAGAACTCCAAACTTTTCTAAAAAGAGGTTGGAAGGACTCGGAGTGGTGCGACAGCCTTAAGAATGAACAAAGTGCTTTCGAGAACCAATGACGTCCTCTCAGAAATTCGGACGTCATGCGGCGATGGAGAGAATTTTATAGAAAGATGTATGCGTGTGATGATCTTAGTGGGGGATCCGGGGATGACGCCGTGACTGGTACGCCAGACTCGGACCTCGATGACACTGCGGTCATCAGTATGAAAGAGATTGAATGTGCGATTAGAAGTTTGAAATGTCCAAAAAAAGGACTAGACAGAGTTACTGCTGAAATGGTCAAGTATGGTGGGCCACGCGTCTGGGACAGGTTTCATCTGCTCTGCAATTTGTGCTGGTGAACGGGGGCTGTTCCGGATGATTGGCGATCCGCGGTCATTGTCCCTTTATATAAAGGTAAAGGTTCACATTATGACTGCGGGTGCTATCGGGCGATCAGCTTGACCAGTTTAGCAAGTAAAGTTTACTCGAAGGTTTTGACACGTAGAATGCAAGAGAAATCGGAAAGATTTCTATGGGAGGCACAATGCGGATTTAGACCTGGAAGAGGATGCACGGATCAAATGTTTTTTCTCCGCATGATCACGGAGAAGCTTCTGGCTGCTAACCAGAAGATTTTCTGTGCTTTTGTGGATCTTGAGAAAGCATTTGATAAGGTTGTAAGGAAGAAAATGTGGGAACTGTTGCCGGGGTATGGTGTGGATGGTCGATTGCTAAGGGCTGTGCAGTCACTTTACTGTGACTGTAAAGCCTGTGTGCGGGTAGGGCATGACCTGTCACCCATGTTTAGCGTCCAAACGGGCGTAAAAAAGGGTTGTGTCATGTCTTCCTGGCTGTTCATACTTTATCTCGACAGCTGTGTACAGAAGCTGAAAGATAGCTGTTTGAGTATGAAATTGGGTGACATAAAAGTAAATTGTCTACTATATGTTGATGATGCAGTGCTTATTGCACCATCAGAGGCAGAACTGCAGGTATTAGTCACGTGTATGAAAGAAGAATGTGAAATTAATGGTCTCCATTTGAATGCTAATAAAACTAAGGTTCTGGTATTTGAAAGGGACGAAGAAAGAACGAAGTGCGAAATTTGGGTAAATCAGGAATGTCTAGAACAGGTGAATGAAATTGTATACTTGGGGAGTGCGTTTAGCCGGGATGGAAGATGTGATTTAGATGTGGACAGGCGTGTCGCTGCCGGGAACAAAGTCAATGGTACCCTGACTGCGTTAATCAAAAGGCAAGGCGTTGCGAAAAGTGCACGCCTTGCAATACATAACGCAGTGTTGGTACCGACTTTGTTATATGGCAGCAAAACCTGGGTATGCCAGAAGAAGCATAAAAGCAGGTTGAATGCAGTGGAGATGCAATCTATTCGTAAAATGTACGGCCTAACATGGCCGACCGAAAGCGAAACGAAGAGATTCGCAATATGGCAGGTTTGAAAGATGACCTTGTCTCAAAAATGGATAAGGGCGTGCTTCGATGGTTTGGGCACGTTGAGCGAATGAGTGAAGACCGAATGGTGAAGAAAATATATAGCGCGAAAGTTAATATTAAAAGGTGTCGAGGTAGACCGAGACTAACTTTCGAAGACCATGTGAGCAAATTGCTCAAAGAGGGTAGGTTCAAGAGTACTCGGATACCTAGACGTGCATGTATGAAAAAGGTGATGAATCTGAAAGGAGCGAAAGAAGTATGTAGGGATCGTGACACTTGGCGATCTGTTCTCTCTGGCTACCCCGTCAGGGATTGTGCATGTAGATAAATAAAAAAAAAACTATGTGTAATTAAAAATATATGTATAATAAAGTGAATGTTTACCAGTGCGCAATTATAACATGTTATAAATATAATGGAATGCATTGCCAGTTTTTTTGTTAGATTTACCAAGACTTATGTTAAGTAGGACACAATTCTAAAAGTATTTTCCTAAAAGAGTACCCTCATTTTATAATGACTCTTTTTTATAGTAAAGGGAAGCAAACGAGCAGGTGGCTCACGTGATGGTAAGTGATTACCGCCGCCCATGATCACCCGCAATACCAGAAGCATAGCAGATGCGTTGCCGGCCATAGAGTGCCCCCCCTCCAGATTTGGGGAAGGGGGTGTGTGGGCCTCCGGTTACCTGCACTCACCAGACGAAACGCAGTTTGTTAGACTTCTACTTCACGCCGGTTTTCTGTGAGGTCGTGGTACTTCCCTGGTCGAGCCGGCCCATTCATGCAACAACAAAAGCTGATGCGTGGCTCTACCACTGAGACTAAGTTTGATACAAATAGATAAAACTCATTGTTGTTGATATTAATCAGAGTATATAATCACTACGTACTAATAATGAGAACCTTTGCAATACATTTGAAGTTGGGAATTTGAATTAGGAAAAATAATTGGGCATTTAGTTTACTGTGAGTAGGCTATGTTTGATCTCACTATGATACTGATGACACTGATACGAAATTTGATATAGTACTTCTAAAAGTTTTAAGCGATTTACTATAGGTCAATTTGTACGGGACAATCAATCGGCACATGTATGTCCTCCGCCACTACTCTGTGATCACAGAGTCACTATTTTGTATATACGGCAATCCGTGATCAAAGAGTATATAATCACGTTTATCAGCCGGTTTAATTTTGGTTGTCTATTATTTGTTATCTTATCAAATAATTTTAATTCGGAAAATATTATTATTTAATACTTATTACTATATTAAGAACAAAATATTAGTAAAGTATTTATCTCAAATATCTCTATTTATTATTGTCATTGGGACTATTCATTGATTTTCCTCTGTTCAATGCTTGCTAGAGTTATAAATTCACTGCCGTTGGGGCTCTCACAGGGGATAACAAAACTTTACTTTCAGGGTAAGAGCGTTTTTTCGATCTATAGCATTTAGTAAATTTAAAATAAATATTAAAGTTAATATTTTATATTTTTCAAAACAAACATACGAGTGCCTATATAAAAGTTTGTTGTTACATCTTACAGCTTTGACTTGGAAGCAACAAGGGTTTCACAGTATTCAAGAACAACTGGAGTATAGCTCAATGGACGTGAAAATATTGCCGGCTTTGCAGGATAATTACATGTACTTGATAGTAGATAAAGCTACTAAGGAGGCCGCAATAGTTGATCCTGTAGAACCTAATACTGTTTTGAAAGCTGTTCAAGATAATGGAGTTAAACTTACTACAGTACTGACTACACATCATCATTGGTATATTATCTTAAAATAATTACTTAATAGTAAAAAAAGCTACTTGTCATGTTGAAGTTGTTCTTTGTCCAACATTTCATGAAAATGTTATAATAAATAAATAAATATCTTCACGCAATTCCCAATACAGGGGTAGACAGAGGTCAAGTCTAGACATGACATGAAAATGTTGTAAGTTGAAAATTTAATAACCAAAAATTTTATTTATTCAGTACTAAGTTAAGTAACTAAAACATTTTTTTTCCACACTCTTAACGAGGACAACAACTCTGGGTGACTGGGAGAGAATGCTGATAAGGCATTCAGTTCACTCTTTTATTGCCTTATTTTTAAGGTGATATGATGAAGTATAAATAAATAACTTCTCTATTATTAATGATAAGATCAAAAGAGATATCAAACACTTTAAATAACATATAACCAAGTCCAACATTCATAAGAGCTTTAAACTAGCTTAAATTGTATAAGAGGGATTACTTTTTATTTATTTTTTTAATATTTATAATTTTTTAGACTAAATGAAAGATATTATGTACTTTTTAAGTCATATTTGAAAGATTAGATTAGATGGGCTGATTTCCGCAAATCCACGTCCGTGCGCGTATTTTGTGTATGGGAAGGATTGTCTAAGCTTACTCGAGCCAACCCAACTCCTCAAGGTATCCCGCAGCACCTTGAAGTTACCGGTAACCTCAGGGTGAGATCTCGGGGCACCGAGATGATTGGCCCTGTATCCCACGACTATTGGACTCGCCAGTAAGACGTGTGCCGCCTTGGCCTCGGCCTCGGCCGTCTTATGCAACCTCGGCACAGAGGGCTGTTAGTAACACCTAAATTAAACAGATGTTTGTTAAATTGGCCATGCACTAGTTATGTTCCGAATTTGGGGCTTATTCAGATGTAGGAGCATTTTATCAACTCGATCATTAATTGCTGGTAGTACTTCTTTAGCCTGCCTGTACTCTGGGTAGCTTACCCAGAGATGTGCATGTGGTTGCCTCATACGGTTACATACCTGGGATATTTGAAAGATGAAAACCCTCTGTTTCAGGGATCATGCTGGAGGCAATGAAAATTTGGTGAAATTGCAGCCTGACCTTAAAGTTTATGGTGGTGATAATCGTATTGGAGCATTAACTACAAAGGTTGAGCATAACACAAAATTCAACCTTGGCCAACTGAACATACAATGTTTATACACTCCATGCCATACTTCGGGTCATATTTGCTATTATGTGACTGCGCCTGGTGAAGGAGAAGACTGTGCTGTATTTACTGGTAAATGGGCCTAATTTATTTATTTTTATGTACAGCTTTACTATATTCATTTTTCATTAAGTGGAAGGCAGTCTAATAGGTAAAACAAATATATTTTTATTTTATCGAGACATTTTTAAATCCACCACTATTGCACAATGAGATACCTCTGACATAGCACATACATGTGAAATGACTACATGTGAAACATACATACATGTGAAAAACTTCCCACATAGTACTATGCACTACATAGTTCTACATAGGTACCCACTTTTTGATTAAATTGATATTAAGCTCTATGAGAAGGTACCAAGCAGTTTAACAAAGCAACCATGACTGTATATTAACATAGATGTATTATTTATATAAAATAATAAAGACACCATGAACTATCTTCTATATGAGATACAACTCTAAATGCTATAACTTACAATGCTAAAGAACCACAAACACCACGGCGACTTGATTGAGACATATAAACCAACAGATAGTTAATGCCGTCGAAATAGTAAAAATGCCTTCTGCATTTGATTATAGTGTCATTATTAGTATTAGTAGACAGTATTGATAATATAAAATTTTGCATAGTAGCATATTCCGAATACAAACTTCACAACTAGTGTCAAAATATAGTTTGTATATATCCTGTATGAAAAAGAAATCACTGATGATAAGATACAAGAACTAATTTTGAGAATTATGTTATCTTGTCCATGTACTTTCAAAAGCTGATTTAAGAAGAAGAAATGTAATTATTTTAAATTATTTTGATTAACACCTCATTTAGTCTTAATAAGGATTCTTACAGCCAAAACTGTTACAGTCTACAGGTGTGAGGTTTGCAATAAAACTGATAACTTCGTATATGTTTTAAATAAAGCGATTTTCGGATTTTATCGCGTTTTTTAATTAGTTTTTAAAAACAATTTTTTATTTCCCGACGTTTCGGATTCTTTACAGCATCCCCGCGTGACCACGAATACTGTAAAGAATCCGAAACGTTGGGAAATAAAAATAGTTTGTAAAAACTAATTAAAAACGCGATAGAATCCGAAAATCGTTTTATTTAATATGTGTAGTATTTGCGTAAATACAAGAAATCATAACTTGGGATGTGGGCGCCCATTATGTTCCTTGCTGGACATAATGCAGATACATACATTACTCTGATCCCAATGTAAGTAGCTTATGCATTTGTGTAAAAGAATCGGAAACAATGAAGGTACCACTAACACCCATACCAGATAAAATTTAGGAAGTATTTTTTACATTGACTCTTTGATTCATTGAGAGGTCTTGGGTACAATTCCGAACTGGGACCCAGGACCTCAGAAACCTCTGGAAACTGGTTTCAACGCCATTCATCCACGGAGGTTGTCTGATGCCATTAATAAATCTTGGATCACACTCACACATAAGTAGAAGCTGCCACTTGGCACTACCACATAGAAAAGAACATAATATATTCTTCAGGAAATCTGCTTATATTTTTTTATGTAATGTATTAACAATTAGTTTTCCCTTAGGTGACACATTATTTCTGGGTGGTTGCGGTAGGTTTTTTGAGGGCACAGCAGAACAAATGCACCATGCTTTGATTGAAGTACTAAGCAGTCTTCCCAATGAAACCAAAGTGTTTTGCGGTCATGAGTACTCGCTGCAAAATTTGAAATTTGCTTTACATGTTGAACCGGAGAATGAAAATGTCAAAGAAAAGATAAATTGGTCCCAAAAACGTAGACAAGAAAGCAAACCGACTGTAAGTAGTTCTATTTCTATAATTACTATGTATTTAAAAAAAAAAGGAAATAAGCAATGCTTATAATGTTACCAATATTTCTTTTGTGTATGTGGTGAAAAGCTCACCACTGGTCACATTGCCCCAAACATGCTCTGGTTAAATGTAGAGGTCGAAAGTACTAAATTTACCTCTGAATACAACTGTATTATGAAATGCATGAAGTTAAAATAAATCCTGTTATTAAAAAAAATATTCACGCCTTTCCCAATACAGGTGTAGGCAGAGGTCTAGACAATTAAGTCCTTTCAACCCACCTTCCACCGAAGACATTTTCTGGGACACCATGACAGTCTTTGTGTCCAAGCCAACGCCAATTGTACAATTTTTTTTTTTTTGGTACGAGCCCTTGGGGATGGAACTCTGGTCTATTGACTCGAATTCCGATCACTCAACCAGTCGGCTATCGTGACATTGTTACCGGCTCATACTTCAAATAAGTTGCAATTAAAGGCATCTGATGTAGTTCACGACAAACTGCGGACTCAAACCTGCAGCGCAGATAAGGCTTTTGTCAATTTAACTATTAGGGGATTTCTAAGCTTATTTGGAGTATCAAGCAAATATTTATAAACATCCGAGATTATGATAGATTCGGTTTAAGATATCAAACACTTTAAAATCTTTATAACCTCGACCTTTCCTGTGGATATAAATATTTAGAAATAGATATTCTGAGAGAGTTACTTAATAAAAGAGAGTTACTTAATAAAAATCCTTTATTCTAATATTCGAAGGCCAGCAACGCTTCTGCTATGCCTCTGAGTGAGTGGGTTTCTTCTGCTTCTTCGCAGGTATCGGGCTTTGAGGCATGCCTCATTACCCGGACGTCTTCTCAGGAGGCTGCTGCTCCCCAGGTCCAGGGTACCGCTTTCTGCTCCGTATTGTAGATGTATTGCGTCTTTTACGCCTTACTTCGGGTCTTTCACTCTTCCCCGTCCTCCCCCTTAACGAGGTCGGGTGGTGGCTGCAACAATTCCCTTGGGAGAGGTCGCCGCTCTGGTGGTCGAGCGTGCTGCGGCAGGAGGTCCGATAACGACGCCAGGTCGCGCATGTGTTCATGTGGTCCATTATCGGCGCGGTCATACAGTTTCCGCGCCAAAAGGACAACAAACTCTTGGATAGATTCGATTTTGAGATCTCTGGCGATGACGTCATTCCGGACGTATCGACCAGCTCCCACAATCACTCGAAGGGAAATGTTTTGCTGAACCTGCAATCTTTTCCGCTATGCGGGAGATGTGAACGCGTACTACGCTGGTGCTGCATACGTAATTCGCGAGCGGATGTAGGTCTTGTAGATCCCTACCTTGGTCTTTGTTGGTAGGTTTGATGCCAGAACCGGTCGGAGCACCGCCCTCGCAGCTCTTGCGCGCTATATGCGATCTGAGGGGTCATACGTAGAGAGCGGTCAATCTGGCATCCAAGGTAGGTGATTGTTCTCTTCCACTCTACATCCTGGCCTCGGAGCTTGAGTGAGTGGTGGTACACGTTCCTGTCTGTTGACAATAATGGCGCAAGTCTTGCCAACGTTCACGGCCATGCGCCATTTGTCGAGCCATTTAGGCAGCAGGTTCAGCAGACACTGCATCCTCCTGGCAGCATTGTCTGCCTGACGGGACGACGTAAAATACGCGCTGTCGTCTGCGTAGAGGGCGAGCATGACATCTTGTTTCCATTCTTCTTGGATGCGATCTTCAAGTGTGGGGATGTCGTTGGTGTAAACTGCGTACAGGTGTGGAGAAAGACAGCTGCCTTGTGGCACTCCTGCCTCTATTCATCGTGCTGCCGAGTCGATCCTCTCGACACTCACACAGAAGCTCCGTCCCTCCAGAAATGACGCCACTAGTCGTATGAGCGTTGGCGGCGTCGTGGTGTTCTCAATCAATTTGTAGATTAGACCCGTGTGCCACACCCGGTCGAACGCCTTCTCTATGTCGAGAAAGACCCCCAGACAAGAGCGGCCGCGTTGGATTTCGGCCGCTAGGTAATGTAGCACTCGGGTCAGCTGCGCCGTGGTGGAGTGGCCGCTGCGGAATCTGAATTGCTCCTTTCGGAGCTCTGCGTGTGGACGCAGTCTCCGCAGCAGCAGCCTTTCGAAATTTTTGCTACATACGACAGTAGCGTGATGGGACGGTAGCTAGCCGGATGCGTCCTGTTCTTTCCCGGCTTCGGCAGCATTATGATCTTCCCTTCCTTTCACTTGCAGGGCAGTGTTGGGCACGTAGTACCCCGTTGAACAAACGGGTCAGTGCTATGACCCCTTTCCTTGGCAGCTGTCTTATTGCAGTGGTGGTGATGCAATCGTTCCCCGCGCTTTCCGTAGTGGCAGGCGCTGTGCCACTCTCCTTACTTCAGAAGGATTTAAGTCGAGATTTTGTTAGACAAAGTCTCGGATTGGGGCCGACTAAATTTAGTCCAGTTCAATCCTAAAAAGACACAAGTTTGCGCGTTTACCGCTAAAAACAAACCCTTCTTCGTGTCACTCCCCTAGTTGCCTCAGCCAGTATCGGAATCCTTGGCGTCGACATATCGAGTGACGTTCAGTTTCGCGGTCACTTGGAAGGGAAGGCCAAATTGGCCTCTAAGAAGCTTGGCGTGCTCAGTAGAGCACGGCAGTACTTCATGCCGGCCCACCGCCTGCAACGTTATAAGGCGCAGGTTCGGCCGCACATGGAGTACTGTTCGCATCTCTGGGCGGGGGCACCCCAGTGTCAGCTCCTTCCATTTGATTTTTCATCCAACGAAGAGCGGCTCAAATCGTCGACGACCATGTTCTATCTGATAAGCTAGATACCCTGGCATTGCGAAGAGATGTTTTACAAGATTTACTACGGGGAGTGCTCTGAGGAATTGTTCGGATTAATCCCAAAAATAGTCAAAAATTCCATCAACACCATCTTGATGCTTGGCATTCCACCACAGTGCGTTTTTCGCGGAATTTTCTGCCACGCACTTGCACTTTATGGAATGTGCTGCCGTCAGCGGTTTTTCCGGACCGATACGTCTTAGGGACCTTCAAGAAAAGAGCCTATACCTTTCTCAAAGGCCGGCAACGCATCTGCTATGCCTTTGGTATTGCGGATGTTCATGGGCGGCGGTAATCACTTACCATCACGTGAGCCACCTGCTCGTTTGCCTCCCTTCCCTATGAAAAAGAAGGGGACATGAAGTCGTCCCCTCCTAGTGGTGGCGCCGGGGTCCTCAGGAACTCCTGTACGCAATGCTCAACCCCCCTGTGGAAGTCTGCGACGACAGCTGCAGCAGTATTGGGTTTAAATTGCCCCTCCAAGTGTTCTGCCAGGATCTCGGCCCGGTCTCGTGGTCCGTAGTGCTGTTTTCCCGTGCTGTCCACTAGTGAGCAAATGTGCTGTGGTGTGCGCGAAAGCTGTCAGATAAGAAGCTGGGTATAGCGAGGCTGGATGTTCCGAGGCCTCCTCGATACGAGCGTTCCACGACTCGCCTCGGAAGGCCTTTATCCCTTCCGACAGCTTTTCGGTAATGGCGTTAAGCCTGGTCTTTACCTTGGGACATCTGGTCCTAGCCCAAAGCTTCCTAGTGGATCGTTTCTCCTGCAGGAGAGTTTTGAGCCTCCGTGGGAGTACCTCCCCACGGTGGTGTCGTGTATTGTCTTGGTGGCCGCTAGATACTCTTGATGTATCTTTTCGTAGATATATTCATTCACATGCTACTGTGACATCAAAATCTTATTTCTTATTTAATTATATATTTTTTTATATATATTTTTTTTTAAATGTATAATCATTGTTATCAATAATTTCTTATAAATATAAGTTAATGTACAATAAATGAATAACATTAAACTGATGACATCTTGTAATAGCAATAATTGATGACATACTGACAATTCTATTAAATTTTGCATGCCCATTGCGGTAGAACATATAGATATAAATCAAATTATCAACACCTGTAAATGTACTATGTTCTTGCAAATAAATGAATAATTCGAAAATTTGACTCCAGTTGGTCTTCGTTCGCTGGTCGACATGGCGATGAGTATTGGTAGGTGCTGCGTGTCCAGGTCATACAGCACCTCCACTTGGACCGGGCATGTGATTAACATGTAACTAAATCTAAACTACTAATTATGGGTTCTAAAAATCAAATAAAAAATATATCAGAAAGAGGGGCAGGCATCCAAATTCGAGGGGAAGTCGTAGAACGTGTAAATGAGATTCGCAATCTGGGCTTACTAATGGATGACAAATTACAGTTTGAGAAACACATACTAAGTACTAACAGAAACTGCTTTTATAGACTTAAGGTTCTTTATCAAATAAGGGAGTTTTTAAATACGGATATTCGGGTAAAATTGTGTGACACTCTTGTCCTTTCAAAATTTAATTATATGGACATTGTATATGGCCCGAGACTTTTAGCGCGGTCGCGACGTCTAGTGCAACGTGTTCAAAACGCATGTGCCAGATTTAGTTTTTCAATACCGCCCCGCACGCACGTCACCCCTTACATTAACAATGCCAAAATGTTAAAAATGGAATAACGTCGAAAACTGCACATGGCAACTCTCCTATTCGGGGTATTAAAAAATAAAACACCTCCTTATCTTGCTGACAAACTCATATGGTCACGTGATGTAAAACTTACAATACGCGCACTAGAGGAAGTTTCAAATACACCGCATCCAAGTGCTGGAACGACATACCGCCTCCTTTGCGAAATCTGAAAGCAATACATACATTTAAATATAAATACAGAACACAATTACTGCAAAGTCAGATTAACTTTGATCAAAGTTCATAAAGCTTTGCACAATTACGTACCTCATCGTCATAGATTTTTAATAACGCAGCATTAAAATCGTCCTCTTGAATGCGGCTTTTGTTTTGTCTTGTTATATTCTTTATATTGTTCAATAATTACATATATATATATTTTTTTTTACAAATTATCTGGTCACTTTGTTATATAGCACTATATAGTATTTTAACAATTTCCCTTTTGCAGTATGTAGTCCTTTATAGTATCTTAATAAATTCCCTTTTGTGGTGTTCGTATTGCCCTTCTAAGAGCATTTGAATGCATAATTTTGTCAGCATAATTTTGTGTTTAAAAGATTATGAGTATACATATAGCACTGATTTCGGCGAGTCACTAGTTGGACACACTGAAAATCAGCGCCATGGAAAAAAAAAAAATTTCATGGCATTATGCTGAGTGTGCTCCAGTTCCCAGATGACGCCTTGACACATACGAGTATAGGTATTGTTTAGTTTGTAATATGTAGTATGTTGTAATTTGTATTGTAAATCCAAGTGTTATTTGTAAATTATGTGTTTTTTTTTATGTTTTCTCTGATGGCGTCACTTTGGAGAATAAACCTTTCTTTCTTTCTTTCTTTCTTGATTCCTTGGCAAAGAACTATATCCAGGACATCCGGCCGATGTGTTGTTATCGAGGGGAGCTCCTGCTCCCATCACTTCATATCCCCCTTCCTCGGCGTCTTGAAACAGTCTCCTGCCAGCGGGGTTCATGATGCGCGAACCCCATGCAAGGTGTTTGGCAATGAAATCTCCTGCCATGATGACAGGAGAACTGTTGTCCATGACGGCTCGGATGTCCGAGGGGTAGAGAGAGGAGCCGGGTGGGCGGAACGCTGCGTAGATCCTTAGCTCCACACCGGCTGTCTTCAGGAGTATCCCAATGTTCCTGGTTTAGATGTACGGCAGCAGCTCCAATTCTTCATGCACTAGGTCTCTCCTGACCAGAACGGCCTTGCCTCTGTAGGCTTTTTCTTCCGGAGAGACCTCATCGCGGCGATACACGAATAAGTTGGGGATCTTGAATTGGCGTTCGGGTCTTAGTTTTGTCTCCCCTAGCAGCACGACCTGGATTCCGTGCTGCTGCACCAGAGTTCGGAGACTAGCGGTTTGTTGTTGGATGCCGCCTGGCCATTTCTTGCCGTTGTCAGGTTGGTCAGGGCGGTGAGTATAGCCGTGAGTAGGTCAGCTCCCGTGGTCATCGCCGCGGCCATCATCGCTGGCCCTGGCTGAATGGTGGCGATGGGAGCGGGTATGGGTGTGGAGGTCACCCTGGCCTTCTTCTTCTTCCCCCTCCTCTTTCTCTTAGTGGAGAGGGGCCCTCCCCTCTCCGTGGCCTCGTAACCGCCGCTACTCCTCTGGACTTAGTGACTGGTGCCACTTCGGTTGCCACCTCCAGGCGCCGAGGCTGTGGCTGGGGTCTCGTTCTGGGTGCGCCCTCTGCGACCGGTGGTGCACCTCTGGCGATTTTTAGCCGCGTCGCGTGTGCCGGCGGGGGAGGGATGGAAGGGGGCATTCTAATAGCCCTCTTCAGGGCGATGCGCTGTATAACAGCGCATCTTTTATCATTTGCCGAGTGCGCCTTACCACAATTGGACGTACTTCGGTGGCCCATCCCTGGGTTTGGACTGGGCCGGGGACCATGTCGCAGCAGACTGGCCTGCTGCGACATGGTCCCCGGCACATCTGACGCATTTCACAGGGCGGAAGCAGTTTGCCGAGGAGTGTCCGAACCCCTGGCAGCTGTGGCATTGAGCCGGGCCTTCCCTGCCTTGCCATGCCTCTATGGTCACGCCCGGCATGTAGAGGAGCTCGTGCACTCCATACAGCCTTTTGAGCTCCTCTTGGCTAAAGTGGTTGAGTTTGATGTGAAAGAGGCAACCCGGTCTCCCTTTCTTCGGTCGGATTGCCCTTAAACGTTACGGGAAAGACCAGTGCCTTAAGGGCCTCCTCGATGTCTTCGGGGTGTGTATCCGCTGGTAGCCCACGCAGTCCCACCTTAGTGGGCAATTCAGCGGTTGGTGCATAACAGTACCATGCGAGCGCTGCGTCCTCCTTGCTGCGCTCCGTCAGGTACCTCTGCACCTTCCTGTACTCTTCTGCCGAATGCGGTCGGAATCTAACCATTTTCCCGAAGGGGCGTGCGCTAAGATGTTGTGTGGGGCACGGAAGTGTTTTGCCTGATCTGGCAGGCTCTCTACAATTATAGGAGGATATTTGCTACCCTCCTTTTCCTTGGTGATGGCACTGGTGGGCTGCGTGGGCGTTTTGGTGCTGCTGCCATCGCAGCGTATGACCCCGCCTCGTTTGGGCGTCATAGGCGGCAGCCAGTCTTGGTTTCTCTACCAGAGGCTCTATGTCGAACAGCGTCTCTACCGGTGACATTAATTTCGGCTCTACCTTTTCTCTACCTCTATTCCGGAGGGAGGCGGGGTAGAGCGGGTTTGAGTCACGCCCTTCTTTGGCTCTATTAGAATTGTCGAGGCGACCCCCCTTTGCACGCTAACCTCGCTTCGGAGGTTTGCAGGAGGGGGTGGGGGGGCATCATGTATCGTCTCGATGTTTACGAGGTCCGTATCTCCGGTATTTATACTGGTTGCCGGGCCCGTGCTGAGTTGTGTTACATACCTAGCGACGGGTACAGCAACCGTATTTCCGGCCTCGCTTTCCGCTTTTGGTGGGGGGAGGGGGGGTCCCCTTCGTCCGACATTCCTGAGCACTAATGAGTGAGTGTGCCTATGTGTGTGTGTGTGTGTGTGTGTCTCGGTGAGCGTGCGAACGATGTTGGGTTCCTATGTTTCAGCGCGGGCCACTTAGCCGTGTGAAACCAATGACAATACAAGGCTTTTTCCTTAGTCGTTAGTTTCTATATCAGCGTAATATTGTCGAGTTGAAATGCCGAAAACATATTCAACCAGAATGGCTTAAAATATACTTTTTAATGTTTGGAATTAATGAAGTAAAATGAAATTTATGTTTCCCGATTTGCGGTGACGGTGTAAGAATCTATCTTCGTGTTTATCTAATAGATATTAGCTTAATAGGCCCAAATAAAAGTAATAACATTTCCATATAGTAGTAGTATAGTTTTGTTTTTTATTAATTATTAAAAATGTTTACAGGTACCTTCAACGATTGCCGAAGAAAAATCGTATAACCCTTTTATGAGAGTAACGGAACCGGCAGTCATGAAACACGCAAACAAAAACGATCCCATAGAAACTATGAAAGCTATTCGCCTTGAAAAGGATAATTTTAAGGGTTAAATAAATAAAAGACTTTGATGGTGTAACATTAATTTATTTAATAAGTTTTATTTTGTTGGGCTTCATGTGATTCTTATAAAGCAATACACTTTTAATATATTTCACGTTTTGAGTTTTTTTGTCTACTCTTAGCCTGTCAAGGTCGAGTTTTTAGTGTATAGTTTGAACTTTAGTTCAAGTTCCTCTATTATTATATTGTAAGTCACGATAGCCGAGTGGTTGGGTGGCCGGAATTTCGAGTTGAGAGATACGAGTTTGATCCCCAGGTGGCAGGCTCGAACCAATGGGTTTTTCAAAAAAAAAAAAATTATTTTCTTTTTTATTTATCTTCACGCACAATCCCTGACGGGGTTGCCAGAGAGAACAGATCGCCAAGTGTCACGATCCCTACATACTTCTTTCGCTTCTTTCAGATTCATCATCTTCTTCATACATGCACGTCTAGGTATCCGAGTACTCTTGACCCTCCTCTCTTCGAGCAATTTGCTCACATGGTCTTCGAAAGTTAGTCTCGGTCTACCTCGACACCTTTTAATATTAACTTTCGCGCTATATATTTTCTTCACCATTCGGTCTTCACTCATTCGCTCAACGTGCCCAAACCATCGAAGCACGCCCTTATCCATTTTTGAGACAAGGTCATCTTTCAAACCTGCCATATTGCGAATCTCTTCGTTTCGCTTTCGGTCGGCCATGGTAAGGCCGCACATTTTACGAAGAGATCGCATCTCCACTGCATTCAACCTGCTTTTATGCTTCTTCTGGCATACCCAGGTTTCGCTGCCATATAACAAAGTTGGTACCAACACTGCGTTATGTATTGCAAGGCGTGCACTTTTCACAACGCCTTGCCTTTTGATTAACGCAGTCAGGGCACCATTGACTTTGTTCCCGGCAGCGACACGCCTGTCCACATCTAAATCACATCTTCCATCCCGGCTAAACGCACTCTCCAAGTATACAATTTCATTCACCTGTTCTAGACATTCCTGATTTACCCAAATTTCGCACTTCGTTCTTTCTTCGTCCCTTTCAAATACCAGAACCTTAGTTTTATTAGCATTCAAACGGAGACCATTTATTTCACATTCTTCTTTCATACACGTGACTAATGCCTGCAGTTCTGCCTCTGATGGTGCTATAAGCACTGCATCATCAGCATAAAGCAGACAATTTACTTGTATGTCACCCAATTACACACCTAAACAGCTATCTTTCAGCTTCTGTAAACAGCTGTCGAGATACAGTATGAACAGCCACGAAGACATGACACAACCCTGTTTTACAACCGTTTGGACGCTAAACATGGGTGACAGGTCATGACCCACCCGCACAGAAGCTTTACAGTCGCAGTTAAGTGACTGCACAGCACTTAGCAATCGACCATTCACACCATACCCCGGCAATAATTCCCACATTTTCTTCCTTACAACCTTATCAAATGCTTTCTCAAGATTCACAAAAGCACAGAAAATCTTCTGGTTAGCAGCCAGAAGCTTCTCCGTGATCATGCGGAGAGAAAACATTTGATACGTGCATCCTCTTCCAGGTCTAAATCCGCATTGTGCCTCCCATAGAAATCTTTCCGATTTATCTTGCATCCTGCGTGTCAAAACCTTCGAGTAAACTTTACTTGCTAAACTGGTCAAGCTGATCGCCCGATAGCACCCGCAGTCATAATGTGAACCTTTACCTTTATATAAAGGGACAATGACCGCGGATCGCCAATCATCCGGAACAGCCCCCGTTCGCCAGCACAAATTGCACAGCAGATGAAAGCTGTCCCAGACGCGTGGCCCACCATACTTGACCATTTCAGCAGTAACTCTGTCTAGTCCCGCAGCCTTACCACATTTCAAACTTCTAATCGCACATTCAATCTCTTCCATACTGATGACCTCAGTGTCATCGAGGTCCGAGTCTGACGTAGCAATCACGGCATCACCCCCGGATCCCTCACTAAGATCATCACACGCATACATCTCTCTATAAAATTCGCTCCATCGCTGCGTGACGTCCGATTTTTCTGAGAGGACGTCATTGGTTCCCGAAAGCACTTTATTCATTCTTAAGGCTGTCGCACCACTCCGGGTCCTTCCAACCTCTTTCCAGAAGAGTTTGGAGTTCTCCTTGAAGTTGTGCGACAACCTTTCGTCCGCTTCCATTCTACTCCTTTCAAGCACTTCCTCAATCAATGCTTTCGTATGAACTTTCTGGAGCTTATATCTTTCTTTCCTCTTCTCTCTCATATCCTTATCATTACTAGAGGCCAAGTAGTCTAACCATGCTTTCTTCTTCTTATTTACTGCTTCTTTCACTTCGTCACTTCACCATGCATCACCCTTTTTACTACTACCTCTTTTCACAGTTCCACACACGTCTTCCGCTGCACTAACCATTTCATCTCTAGGGCTCTGCCATATTTCTTCCACACATTCTTTCCTGACATCGATGATGTCCAGCTTTTCGGCTACCCTAACTTGATATTTATTCCTAGTGTCTGCTTCCTGAAGCTTCCAGCTTCGGATGCTACCGACCGAGTGTGGTTCTGGTATCGCCGTCCGGTGGCGCCAACCCGCGAACAGACCCCTAAATCTAGTAATCACTGGATAGTGATCCGTTCCCAGGTCAGCACCTCGGAACACTCGCGTATCCATCACTTGTTTTCGCAGTCGGTCATGCACCAGAATTAAATCGATCATACTTCTCTCATTCTCTCTTGTTCTAGTATACATATGGATTTTCTTGTGACTAAACATAGTGTTTGTCACAAGAAGACCCTTTTCCTTGCATACAGCCAGTATAAGCTTGCCAGCATCGTTAACCCTTTTATCGCCAAACATTCCAAGCACCGACTCGTACCCTGGCCGAGCGGTACCAACCCATCCATTCAAATCACCACATACAACAATTCTTTCGTTTCCTCTAACCAAGTCTAGAACTTCTCTTACATTCTCCCAAAACTCCTCCAGCTCAGCTCTGGACGACGAAGCCACCGGCGCATAAACAGCCAAAAGGAATAACTTCGTCAGTCCCAATTTAAAGCGAACCCAGAGAAGTCTCGAGTTCACAACCTTATATTCAGTCATAACATCGACCAACCGAAACGACAGCAGCACCCCACTCCCTGGCAGGCGCTCTCGCTTTCCGGGACTCCGGACCATAGAGCTAACGCCCCGCCAGGGAGCTCTTCAGTACCGCTGCCCTTCCGCTTGGTCTCCGACAAACACACGACATCTAATTCTCTTTCTTTCATTATTTCAATCAACTCATTCGTCTTATCTCTCATGCCTCCTCTAACATTCCACGTGCCAACTCTGCACTCCGTCCTCCACCTTCCGCCGTGTCGGGCTGTGCGTGACGGGTGGCGGTCCCCATCGCCGCTTTGCGCGCTGCATTTCACACCAACGGGGACGAACTGGTGTGCGTCGCCTTGGGGGGACGCCCTAACCCTCGTTGGCATGGGTGCGCAGCTGTGTAGAATTGCAGCCCTGAAAAGGGCTGGCAGGGGTCGCGGCGAGCACGCTTCTACAATGACCCCCAAAAAAATTATGTCAGAATAATATCGTTGGCTTGGACATAAAGGCGGCGACGGGCTTACCACCTGTCACGTTGTCATCAATACTTACTTATCTGACTGTTTCTGTCGACACATCGTATATTATTGCTGCACCACCAAAAACGTCTACATAGTTAAAGATGTTTTGGTAAACACATGTGCATATTACTTAATCTGCATCCTTCTGCCTTTCGACAGAGGAGGCATTCCACGAATTAAACGAGTAGTTCAGCTCACTTAATAGATGTTTTAACATCACTACTAGGTCTGTATTTTATTTTTCATAAAATATTAACTGATTGTGACGCATATACATCAGTAAGACTAGGAGTCGTCGCAAAGTAAAACAGGAAAGTGTGACGTTTCGTCCACTGAGTAGGTACTCAGTGGACGAAACGCTTAAGTATCAATACAAGATGGATTAACTTTATACCAGCTTTACGCGAGGTTGCAATACGAACACCGGAAAAATATTCACCACTTTCATCATACAGCTTTATATTGCTAAGCTTATATTGTTAAGCTTTATAAAAAATCAGCTTCGATAAGTTTGAGTCTGCTGAATTTGAGTAGTTGATCAATTATCTTGAAATTCTTGTTAAAATTTTTTTTTTATAGTAAAGGCCGACAAACGAGTAGGCGGCTCACGTGATGGTGATTACCGCCGCCCATGAACACCCGCAATATCAGAGGCATGGCAGATGCGTTGCCGGTCTTAGAGTGCCCCCCCCCCTCCTCCCCAAATTGGGGGAGGGGGGTGTGTGGGCCCCGGTTACCTGCACTCACCAGACGAAACGCAGAAGTTTGTTAGACTTCTACTTCACGCCGGTATTCTGTGAGGTCGTTGTACTTCCCCGGTCGAACCGGCCCATTCATGCAATAACAAAAGTTGATGGCGTGGCTCTACCATGTATAAAATACTTTAAAAGAGCTTTTATATACTTTTCTACCTGAAGATGCTACAAAACTTGAATTATCAATGAGGGTAAGTTGAAGGTATTCAATTGAGTTATATATTTGACTCTTTGTTTGCAAGATTACTTTTTTTACATCTAAGGGTGGTTAAAATCTGTATGTTTATATGTGGAATATGCTACCAGTGGGTTATCCACTTGTTAATTTTGAAACCTAGTAATGTTGCTTATATGTTTTTAATGAGCGGAAAAGAATCTACATGAAACAATAAAGATAAACAGTACTTGTCATTTATAAAATAGTTTTAATATAAAATAACTTAAAGCTGACTATCACAAGAGTATTATAAGCTACGAAGGGTTTAACTGTCATTGCTCCTTTTTTATGTATGCAGACATTTCTTCTGCATATTTCTCTTTTGATCTTTCAAACATAGCCACATATACCTGTAATAAATAACAATATATAAAAGTATTGTTAAATTTACATAAAAAAATATTTTTTTTTTTATATAAAAGGGAGGCAAACAAGCAGGTGGCTCACGATGGTAAATGATTACCGCCGCCCATGAACACCCGCAATACCAGAGGCATAGCAGATGCGTTGCCGCCCTTAGAGTGCCAACCCCTCCCCGAGAATTGGGGAGGGGTGTGTAACCACCGGTTACCTGCACTCACCAGACGAAACGCAGAAGTTTGTTAGACTTCTACTTCACGCCGGTATTCTGTGAGGTCGTTGTACTTCCCCGGTCGAACCGGCCCATTCATGCAATAACAAAAGTTGATGGCGTGGCTCTACCATGTATAAAATACTTTAAAAGAGCTTTTATATACTTTTCTACCTGAAGATGCTACAAAACTTGAATTATCAATGAGGGTAAGTTGAAGGTATTCAATTGAGTTATATATTTGACTCTTTGTTTGCAAGATTACTTTTTTTACATCTAAGGGTGGTTAAAATCTGTATGTTTATATGTGGAATATGCTACCAGTGGGTTATCCACTTGTTAATTTTGAAACCTAGTAATGTTGCTTATATGTTTTTAATGAGCGGAAAAGAATCTACATGAAACAATAAAGATAAACAGTACTTGTCATTTATAAAATAGTTTTAATATAAAATAACTTAAAGCTGACTATCACAAGAGTATTATAAGCTACGAAGGGTTTAACTGTCATTGCTCCTTTTTTATGTATGCAGACATTTCTTCTGCATATTTCTCTTTTGATCTTTCAAACATAGCCACATATACCTGTAATAAATAACAATATATAAAAGTATTGTTAAATTTACATAAAAAAATATCTTTTTTTTTATATAAAAGGGAGGCAAACAAGCAGGTGGCTCACGATGGTAAATGATTACCGCCGCCCATGAACACCCGCAATACCAGAGGCATAGCAGATGCGTTGCCGCCCTTAGAGTGCCAACCCCTCCCCGAGAATTGGGGAAGGGGGTGTGTGGCCACCGGTTACCTGCACTCACCAGGCGAAACGCAGAAATTTGAAAGAAAAACTTCTACTTTACGCCGGTATTCTGTGAGGTCGTGGTACTTCCCCAGTCGAGCCAGCCCATTCATGCAACAACAAAAGCTGATGCGTGGCTCTACCACTGTTAAAATCTTCACACTATTCCCAATACAGGGGTAGACAGAATTCTAGACAAGTCTTTTCAACCCTCCTTCCACTGAAGACATTATTGAGACAATGTCACAGGTAGTGAACCCGTTGCTGTCTTTATGTTCAAGCCAACAATATAAATCGTACACAAGTATTGAAAAACCCATTAGTACGAGCCTTGGGAATTGAACTCGGCTCTCTTGACTCAATTTCCGATCACCCAACCACTCTGCTATTGTGATTTTTACATAACAAACTTATTACCCAATAAATTATGTGTAACCAATAAGTAAACTAAAACCTTTAGGTTAAAAAATCAGACAGATCAATGTCATATTAAACATTAACAACGGCTAGTTTTGAGGTATTTTTGTCATTTTCTCTTACAGACAACTCTGAAATAAATAGTTGGGATAGTTATCATTGCTATCAAAAGTCCTGCTCAAAATATTCTAATGAAACTGACTCCGGTATTTATGATGCTGGGAATCAGATTACAAAACAAAAATATTGTTGAGAACCAATAGGACAATTAAGTCCTTTGTAATACCGAGTCTATTAACAAAAATACAACATGTAAATTATTAAAATAACTTTTCTACTTACTCTCTTCTCGTCATTTGATAGGGCTCGCCACCTTGATGCTAGTTGTCTTGTCACTTCTTGTTTAGTTGGTTCTCCTCCCACTTCTGACGTAGTCTCTGCCACAACCAAAGGCCTTTGTTCTTGACAAAATTGGAAGAAAGCATTGCAAGGTTTCTTCGGTGCATTTGGGTCTCTTTCAGGCTGCAAGATATAAATATAAAACTTTTATGCTTAAGCATAAGCAATATTAATACTAAAAGAGAATATTTTTAGTAAAACATTTCCCTGGCTATAAATAAAATATTTAACACAAATCAGTCATACTAATTACTAAAATATATAAAAATTTTGCTTCTGTATGTTTGTATACAAAAAACTGAAAGAGTAGTCCAGAGATCTACTTGAAATTATTAAGCAATGATGCTTTCTACACCTTTTATCCCCACTTGTTCTTAGTAATTAGATATTTAATGTGTTTTCACAGGGAATCAGTGTACAACATCGTCAACAACCATGTTCTATCTGATAGGCTAAATCCCCTGGCATTGCAAAGAGATGTTGCATCTCTTTGCATTTTTTACAAGATTTACTACGGGGAGTGCTCTGAGGAATTGTTCGGATTAATCCCAGCCGCTGAATTTCACCAACGAAAATTCCATCAACACAATCTTGATGCTCGGCATTCCACTACAGTGCGTTTTTCGCGGAATTTTCTGCTATGCACTTGCACTTTATGGAATGTGCTGCTGTCAGCAGTTTTTCCGGACCGATACGACTTAAGGACCTTCAAGAAAAGAGCCTATACCTTTCTCAAAGGCCGGCAACGCATCTGCTATGCCTCTGGTATTGCGGATGTTCATGGGCGGCGGTAATCACTTACCATCATGTGAGCCACCTGCTTGTTTGCCTCCCTTCCCCATAAAAAAAAAACAACAGAACATTTAATCAGACAGAGCAATAGTAAATCAAGTACGGTACAGTTAACTTCAATGAGAAATCATAGCAAAATATTTTAATACCAAGCATAATTATTTGTCAGGGACATATTTACATACATCACATGCAGGTGAACATACATTTATTTATACAGACTAAAATATTGTTTTTCTTTGCCTCGAAGAGATCACTTTCAATGATAAGGCCTATTATACTTGTCTTTTTATTTCCTTTCTGTGCTTTTTGGTGTATAATAAAGTAATATTTAAACTAAATTAGAGCTTACCTTATCAGCTTTACTTTTTCTCTTGGGCCCTGGTTTTTTGCCGCCTCCTGGAGTTTGTTTCTCAGTACTTTTCGCTATTGGCTGTGCTTTGGCTACTGGACGAGCGATTCGCGACACCAACTCAGGCTTGACATCCATTTCCACTGATGTAGTTCTAAATGGATCGCCATGTCTATCCAAACGCTCAATCAATATTTTTATATCTTTCTTGTATCGCTTGGTTATTTTTTTAACTTCATGTATCCTGAAACAATAAGTAACCTTATTTTAATGTTCATTACGCTACGATGAATAATATCTCACTTAAACACGAACCTATTTACAATTCTTTCGTTATCCTGTTGTAATACTTCACATCGTTCTAACAATAATTGATATTTTCGCCTGTAAATTTCTTCGTCTGAAGGCAAACTAACCATATCATCCGAGTCGTCAGAAATATTCGAGTTAATCTGCTGGACTGTCATTTTATATTATTTTACGGCTACAAAGTTCACCACAACAAATTTCTTTTTATTCAATCGCTCGCTCTTTTACAGTGTGACCATCCGAATTTGTCAATTGAATTAATTCAGCCTTAAAATATCTATGAACAGGTAATGCCAGTATTAAAACAAAAATAAAAATACTACAGTTTGGTCGATACTATAACTTTATTAAGAAGTGTTTACAACAATAATTTCTCGACATGTGTATATCCAAGAAAACTCCATTTGATAATTTTTTTCGCCATTTAATAATTTTTACTGTTTTTTATATACGCGTAAGTTTTAACTAAGTTTTAGGTAACGTTAATTTATTTTAGGTAATGTTAAAAATGTTAAAACGTTTTAGGGTAGCCACATTACTGATATTCACTCTTGATAGATAGCATCAACAGTACATATCACCCATGATACACTGCTTCATACTCATATTCTCCTTCCTGTACAGTGTGTTTAATCCAATTTTTCTAAATAGATCATCGACTTTTGAGGTCATTAGAAAACTTAAAATTGAAGCCTATTATACATCAGTCTAATTTCGTAGAGAAGTAATTTCTAAGTAACTTTTTTATTCAAGCTGTTCGCCTGTGCAATAATTTGCCATTGGTAATGCTCTCTAACAAATTTTTAAAACTTGTAAAGAATCGTTATTCATCGTATGTCATTTCGTTTTGTTTATGTTTGTTTACCTTTTATTATTATCCTACAACTTCAACTCTGGATGGGAGTTATTAGTTTAGACTTATTACTTTGTTAACAACTTCAAGCGTAGTGTTCTCACAATCAGCATCGATCTGGTTTGATTTGATTCAATTTCAATCAAGAGGTTAATCAACTAATTCAAATAGGCTGGGTAGGAAACTTCGCTACATGTTCTCGTCGCGTATACATTGAGATTTTAGTAATAAAGTGCGTGTTCCCAGTGTTGACCTATGGAATTGAGACGCTGTCATTTAGCGTCTCAATTCCATAGGTCATGTAAGCGAGCCAGAAAGCTGAATGTGCTATGAAATAGGCAATGCTTCGTTTTTTCTGCGTAATAGAATTCGCACCGATGATATCCGCAGCAGAACCTAGCTGTAAGGAATAAAACGCTGAAGTGCCAATGGGCCAGTCACATAAAAAGGCAAGAAAATTATCGAGCGACTGCCTACACGCCTACTGCGCAATACAGGGAGTACTAGGTGGAGTGACGACCTGTAAGGTTGCGGGTAGTTGATGGCTGACAGTAGCTAGGGATCGTTTTTGTGGCAATTTGTTGGGGAGGACTATGTTCAGTAGTGGACTTTTGATGGAAGGTACTTTAAAGAAGAAGATACTAGCTGATCCAGAGAACTTCGTACGGCCTTAGAATCAATAAATATTATGTTAACATATTAGAAGAATTATTTTTTCAAGTACAATCCTATATATCTAAAGTTTATCTGAAAGAAATCACTTTCAGCGGTAAGGCTGAATTTGTTGTTACCATCGTCTAATGTATCTAAATAAATTTTTGATGAATATTCACTATGTTTGTGTGCAATAACTTTTCTGTCTTTCCATTTATCCCTTTGACGAATGTCTCAGGTCCTACTGAGATACATAAAAAGTTGTTCTTAGGATTTTCAAGAAAATCCTTTAGAGCTCTTCTTCGGAGCATAATTGAATCAAACTATATTTAAATAAAAAAAATCTTCACGCAATTCCCAATACAGGGGTAGACAGAGGTCAAGTCTAGACAATTAAGTCCCTTTGACCCACCTTCCACTTAAGATATTTTCGGGAAAACGTGACAGGTGGTGAGCCCGTCGCCGTTTTTATGTCCAAGCCAACCATGAAATTCGTACATCGACTCGAAATTCCGACCACCCAACAACTCGGCTATCGTGACTCAACTCAACTCAAATACTTTATTGAATGTGGAAATTACACTTGCCATTATAGGCATATGTACGGGCACTGTCGTCCAGAAATAGAAAATTTTGACTCATTTGCGTTCGATGTGGCAAGACAGTTTTTGGTGGCGTATTCTAACACCACAAACATTATTTTATCATCTCGGTATGGATGAACTTCTTGGGAATGTTGAAGCTTGTCTGAACCGAAACTCCAAACACACACTGTACTCGAACCAGGGGAAAAAAACCAAATCCGGATTGGTTAAAAGCACCAACAAACAGTGATGAGTCCATTGCAGTCTTCTTCCACGATTTCCTCTTCTTAGAGTTGGAAGCTGAAGTGGTTAATTAGCTTGAAAGTTTGTTTAAATTTAAACTAAATAAATCGCTGTGACATTGTTTCCTTCACGTAAAAAATATTTTTTATACTTCAGAGGTGTTATTATAAAATTATATTGCACGAATATGCTACAAAACAAATAACATATATGTAACATATTCCGTATATGTTACCTGGTCCGAACAGAAGAAGAGCACCAACCTTCCTCTTCGTGCACCACCATCACTATACAGGCACTACACTCGACACCAGGTGACAAACATCACCAACGACAAGTAAGCGACACGTGTTTCGCCTCAAAACAAGGGAACAAGGCATTACCAAGCGTGAAGACTAATATGAGCAACCACAGAGAATTTTAACGATCGTGTCTATGTCTATGTAATGCGGCTTGGTGCTAGGTCCCACCTTCTCGGAGGTGAGATCTAGAACGTGGAGTGTGACCTCACAATCACACATGTAACACAAACATACATACGTAGCAGGTTGTAAAAAAGATATTATAAAAAAAAGATATATAAAAGATATTATCACTAATAAGGTTTGATTCGATGGATGAAATGACGAATGGCAAAAAAAAAAAATTGCGCGAAAGAGAATAGATGACAGAGCATTGGGTGTCGTAAGAGGCGATTCAGGAAAAAGTATTGCGAATACATATAGGCTATCGGCAAATGGCGGGATAACTATCTCGAAAAATGCCTGAACAAAATGAAATATCTGACAGCGTCATTTCACCGGAGCTTATTTGGGACAACATGACAGAAGAGGTCACGTTGCCCCAAATAAGGATAGAATCCCATATAATTCTAGGCCTCATCATAGGAAATCATAGGAAAAGGCCTCAAGGGGATCGAATCGAATTAAAGCGAATCTTTATTTTAAGTTTTTAATCTCATTTGCTTGATTTTGTAAGTGGTTAGGTGGTAGGAATTTGAGTCAAGAGATCCGAGTTCAATCCCCAGGAGGATCAACGATTACGATTAACATCCTTCGCATGGACATAAAGACAGCGATAGGCTGACCACTTCTCACGTTGTCCCAAAAATGTCTTCGGTGAAAGGTGGGTCGAAGACTTAATTGTCTAGACCTATGTCTACCCCAGTATTGAAAGAAGCGTGAAGATAGTCATATATATTTATTTACCAATGCTTGTGGCATGTTGGTTCGAAACATTGACATCGCATACATACATGTACGTGAGTTCAAAAGTGCTGTATACTTTAGATTATCCACCTCACTCGTCATTGACGTAATTTTTGCTGATCAGTTTAATGTGCCTACTGAGTTTGCGCGTTGCGACAAGTTGCGGCACTCTGACAGTACCGGTGGTTTACTATAAGGTTAACTTCGCTAGAATGAATAAATATATTAAAAAATGTATTTCATCAATTTTTCGTGTGCTATTGTTACTATAAGTATATGAGAGTAAACGTTAATTTTGATCGTTGAAGAAATAAATAAAACAGTGCCAATGAATACGAAGAAAAGCAATGAAATGTTTTCCGGCTTTTTCGAAACGAACTATGTTTATATATTTCATATTATTATTTCTATTTTATTTATTTTATGTTTTGAATACTTGTTTAGTTGACGAAAAAAAGGTGAGTAATGATTTTTAATTAAAAAAGTAAATAATAATATTATAGCTCTGCGTAGAGACGAACTACGGAGTCGCAAGTTAACAAAATATTTTTAAAAGTTATAAATTAAATATTTTAAATGTTTTAGTTCAATCTTAAGTATTTTTTCAATACGCGTGACATATCAAATTACAAAAGTGCCACTATACGCTTCGCGTCCCTTCTCGGGTATAATGTAGAAGATAGCACTGAAAATAAATATAGGAGACTGAAAAAACAGAATTTGGTGCCGACGAAGAGACTGCCAGATGCCTTGATAATTGGTGTTAAGAAATGTGGCACACGCGCCCTTTTGGAATTTTTGAGGTAAAGTTAAAAATTAAACAATACATTATGCTCAAGAGCTCACAGGCACGCTTATAAACATGCACGCTTGCAAAATACGTCTCATACGAGCACTAATCGCACAGTGCAAGCTATTATTACACCAGTAAATATGCTAGAAATTTTTTGATATTTATATTTACGCATATGAGGCCGTGTAGTATATCGGTTATCTAAACGTATCTTTATTGAGCTCAAAATGAATAATAACAAATTACGATAGCGGTTGGGTTCATTCGAATCAAGTGACCCGAGTTTGATCCTCAGGAGGTAGGCTCGCACCAATGAATTTTTCTAAACTTATGTACGATTTATATCGTTGGATTGTACCTAAAGATGTGGACAGCTCCGGTGGAACGAGGGTCGAAATGACTAAATAGTTATTTCTATTTTATTTATTTCTATTATTTAGATTTCTGGCTAGCCCTGAAATAGATGGGTAGCTGTCTGACACTTTTACGTTGACGGAAACGACAAATAAGACCCGTCAAATAAGCTTTTCAACTGCAATCCATTTTCCATAGTAAATTACTTATTAAAATTCACTTGAAATGTTAATTAAAATTTTAGGTTGCATCCAGATGTGAGAGCGGCTGGATCCGAGGTCCATTTCTTCGATAAGTTCTATCATAAAGGTTTCGAGTGGTACAGGTATGAATTTCTTTTGGGATGAAACTCCACCAAAGGTCTAGACAATTAAGTACGACCCACTTTTCACCGAAACTTATTTAAGACAACTTGACACGTGGTAAGCCTGTCTTAGCCGCCGTCTTAATGTTTTGACATTAACGTTTTGCTATCGATACAATGTACTTACATAGATATATATTTACCTTCATAGATAAATATTTATATTAACATCCATGACTTAAGTACAAAAATGAGTATTCCGTATAACCCTTAGCTTCGTAATTTAAAATCTTGTTTAGGAGATGAAACAAAGTATGATGAATGTTGTGGGTGGAATGAATTGTCGTTATGAAAAATAACCGTGTAGAATAGTTTATACATATAGCCAGGATGTAAACAATTTTCTTATTTACCTTCATTTAAAAAATCCAGTCTAGTAGGTATCCGCGTTCCATACGAACAACGCACTCTAGGGTATTATCATAGACAGTGCAACTTAATTTTTTATAAAATAAAATAAATAAATATATAAATATCTTCACGATACAGTCAATTCCCAATACAGTGGTAGACAGAGGTCTAGTTTAGACAATTAATTCCTTCAATCCACCTTCCACCGAAGATATTTTCGGGACAACGTGACTGGTGGTGAGCCCGTCGCCGTCTTTATGTCCAAGTCAACGATATAATTGGTACATAAGTTTTTGAAAAACCCATTGGTATCGCCATCTGGGGATCGAATTCGTGTCTCTTGACTCGTAATTCCGACCACCCAACCACTCGGCTATCGTGACTAATTATTTAAATTTTTATGTTAATATAAAAAGTGCTACTCATAATTAATATTATAAATGCGTAATTTAGCGAGGATGGATGGATGTTTCTTATATCATTAATAGATCTGGATGAAATTTGGCACAGAAATAAGCAGTGCCGGATTAAACAGGCCCAGGGCCCGTAGAAATTTCTATTGAGGGGCCTTAATTTTGCTCTAAATCATAAGTAATAAAAAACAATTCAATATTAAACGTTTATTTGATTATACGGGGCCTTATTTTATGCGGGGCCCGTAGCAATTGCTACACCTGCTATATGGTTAATCTGGCACTGGAAATAAGTTGTAGTCTAGAATAGCACATAGGCTATATTTCAATCCAGAAAAACATATGATGCCCGAGGAAGAGTCATAAAACAAGGTTTTTATTAGAAATCGTTGAATTGTTATATTGAATAATCCGAACGACTAATTTTACTGCGAAAATTTATGGCCGAAAATAGTATCTCTATACGGGTGATAAATAATAATAAATATAGATGCTAGAGTTAATTCCCGCTCCGGCGAAATGTTACTTTGTATCATTTATGAAAAAACTTTTAACGTTCTGGTTTGTTCATAGCCAATTTCTATAATAACTCACTCCTATATCTCGATTTTTAGAGTTGTGCTGGTGATGTTAAAAATATTAAAAAGTCAGAATTTTTTTTATGCACGTGATGTTTTCCAGAATATACCTTTTCTTCCCATATCGTAAGAAACGACTTATGCCACGATATTGAGGAAAGGCCACGATATTGAGGAAAGGCCACGATATTGAGGAAAGGCCACGATATTGTAAAAGGTACCGATAGGTGTTACAGGTACCTTGACAGACGCGCGTTAGATGACAGGCAGTCGTGCCTAACTAGCTAAGCGTGAAGTACTTTACCACTAATATAATAAATTTTGCCGAGCAAAGCAATTGTTTGATTACGGAGTTAGAATTCAAATACCTTTCTTCCATTATCGTCGAGTAAAAGGCAACAAAGAGAGAACCTTGATAATGGCATAATGGATTTGCCTAAAAATTTGTTGTTGGTGAGCGTCTACATCGCGAAATAAGTACATATGCTAAATGGCAAATCAATCGGGTGTATAGTTGCACGGTGATACAAAACATTTCTATTTAAAACGAGTGTTCGGGCCTTTTCCCCTTAGAGCAGATAATAAAGTCACGATAGCCGAGTGATTGGGTGGTCGGAATTACGAGTCAAGAGACACGAGTTCGATCCACAGGTAGCAGGCTCGTACCAATGGGTTTTTCAAAGACTTATGTACGAATTAAATCGTTGGCTTGGACAAAAAGACGGCGACGGGCTCATCACCTGTCACGTGTCTTGAGTCGAAGGGACTCAGATGTCTAGACTAGACCTCTGTCTACCCCTGTATTGGGAATTGCGTGAAGATATTTATTTAGAGCAGCCTTAACGGACGACTTGCATTACAGCTTTTTTATGTAATTCTGTAAGCCAAATTCAAGTAAACCTTAAGTAATTTTCAGACAGAAAATGCCACCAACACTGGATGGCCAGATAACAATGGAAAAAACACCATCGTACTGGGTGACCCGGTCTGCGCCACGCAGAGTATACGCTATGAACCCTGCGGTGAAGCTCCTCGCCGTGGTCCGAGATCCGGTCACGCGAGCAATCAGCGACTATACACAATCGGCCAGGTGAATTAGTTTACGGTATTAGTTATTATTTATTAGAAAGAAAGTAGAGAGACAGAATTTATAAATTTTATTTGTCACATCCAAACTTGTATGTGACAAACAGATTACTAAAAACACATTAACATTTCAGTTGTAATAGAAAACAAAAAAAAACTACTTACAAATAAAACTGGACCTTCATTTCTTGTTTATATATATGGTAAAATAAAAATAAAAAATAAACAAACAAAGAGCAATCGAGAATATAAAAATAACGATAACAAAGAACTAAAGAATCAGGAGTAATGTATAAAGTATATTACAAAGATTAATGGCTACGTTTTTCCTAAAAAGGAAAACCACTAGAAGATGTTGGACTATATGGAAGTAGAATAACTCAACCCTGATTTTCTTCGGTACCCTTATATATTTTTAATAATATACAAAAATATGAAAACTACTAGGCTAGTCTAGATAGTATAGTGCTTTAGAGCTACGTTTCACCAGAAGCCACGATAGCCGAGTGGTTGGGTGGTCGGAATTTCGAGTCAAGAGACCCGAGTTCGATCCCCAGGTGGCAGGCTCGTACCAATGGGTTTTTCAAAAAAAAAAAAACTTAAGTACGAGTTATATCGTTGGCTTGGACATAAAGACGGCGACAGACTCACCACCTGTCACGTTGTCCCGAAAATATCTTCGGTGGAAGGTGGGTCCAAGGGATTTAATTGTCTAGACTAGACCACTGTCTACCCCTGTATTGGGAATTGCGTGAAGATATTTATTTATTATTTATTTGTTTGTTTGACCAGACTTATTTGGGATAACTTTTGGGCCATTTTTTTCACGCACGTATAAGTTAATTTTTTTTAATTTCTTGTTCTTTTTTTAAATAAAAAAAATATTCAATCGAATTGAGAACCTCTTACTTTTTTGAAGTCGATCAAAATATATAATGAGGCATTCCATCTCAATCTTCGTAGGTACCAACATATCTATAAACTTCTTTTGATTTTAGTAGGTGTCATTGGATGCAGTAGAGTAGAAAGTAGCAGTGGAGATGCGGTCTCTTCGTAAACTGTACGGTGTTACCTTGGTCGACCGAAATCGTAACGAAGAGATTCGCAATATGGCAGGTTTGAAAGATGACCTTATCACTAAAATTGATAAGGGCATGCTTCGATGGTTTGAGCACGTTGAGCCAATGAGTGGAGACCGAATCTTGAAGAAAATATACAGCGCGAAAGTTTATATTAAAAGGTGTCGAGGTAGGTCGAAACTAACTTTCGAAGACCACCTGAGCAAACGAACACCTGAGCGTTCGGAGAGGGGATATCCGAGTAGATATATCTACTCGGATACCCAGAAGTGCATGTTTGAAGAAAATGATGAATCTGAAACTGAAGATAAAACAGTCATGGAATGCAGTAGATCTTATCATCGGATAGACTAGAAACTCTTACTTACTTACTTATCTTCACGCAATATCCCTGACGGGGTAGCCAGAGAGAACAGATCGCCAAGTGTCACGATCCCTACATACTTCTTTCGCTTCTTTCAGATTCATCATCTTCTTCATACATGCACGTCTAAGTATCCGAGTACTCTTGACCCTCCCCTCTTCGAGCAATTTGCTCACATGGTCTTCGAAAGTTAGTCTCGGTCTACCTCGACACCTTTTAATATTAACTTTCGCGCTATATATTTTCTTCACCATTCGGTCTTCACTCATTCGCTCAACTTGCCCAAACCATCGAAGCACGCCCTTATCCATTTTTGAGACAAGGTCATCTTTCAAACCTGCCATTTTGCGAATCTCTTCGTTTCGCTTTCGGTCGGCCATGATAAGGCCACACATTTTACGAAGAGATCGCATCTCCACTGGATTCAACCTGCTTTTATGCTTCTTCTGGCATACCCAGGTTTCGCTGCCATATAACAAAGTCGGTACCAACACTGCATTATGTATTGCAAGGCGTGCACTTTTCACTATGCCTTGCCTTTTGCCTATCGCAGTCAGGGCACCATTGACTTTGTTCCCGGCAGCGACACGCCTGTCCACATCTAAATCACATCTTCCATCCCGGCTAAACGCACACCCCAAGTATACAATTTCATTCACCTGTTCTAGACATTCTTGATTTACCCAAATTTCGCACTTCGTTCTTTCTTCGTCCCTTTCAAATACCCGAACCGTAGTTTTATTAGCATTCAAACGGAGACCTTTAATTTCACATTCTTCCTTCATGCACGTGACTAATGCCTGCAGTTCTGCCTCTGATGGTGCGGTTAGCACTGCATCATCAGCATACAGCAGACAATTTACTTTTAAGTCACCCAATTTCACACCCAAACAGCTATCTTTCAGCTTCTGTAAACAGCTGTCGAGATACAGTATGAACAGCCAGGAAGACATGACACAACCCTGTTTTACGCCCGTTTGGACGCTAAACATGGGTGACAGGTCATGCCCTACCCGCACACAGGCTTTACAGTCACAGTAAAGTGACTGCACAGCCCTTAGCAATCGACCATCCACACCATACCCCGGCAACAGTTCCCACATTTTCTTCCTTACAACCTTATCAAATGCTTTCTCAAGATCCACAAAAGCACAGAAAATCTTCTGGTTAGCAGCCAGAAGCTTCTCCGTGATCATGCGGTGAGAAAACATTTGATCCGTCCATCCTCTTCCAGGTCTAAATCCGCATTGTGCCTCCCATTGAAATCTTTCCGATTTCTCTTGCATCCTACGTGTCAAAACCTTCAAGTAAAGTTTACTTGCTAAACTGGTCAAGCTGATCGCCCGATAGCACCCGCAGTCATAATGTGAACCTTTACCTTTATATAAAGGGACAATGACCGCGGATCGCCAATCATCCGGAACAGCCCCCGTTCGCCAGCACAAATTGCACAGCAGATGAAAGCTGTCCCAGACGCGTGGCCCACCATACTTGACCATTTCAGCAGTAACTCTGTCTAGTCCCGCAGCCTTACCACATTTCAAACTTCTAATCGCACATTCAATCTCTTCCATACTGATGACCTCAGTGTCATCGAGGTCCGAGTCTGACGTAGCAATCACGGCATCACCCCCGGATCCCTCACTAAGATCATCACACGCATACATCTCTCTATAAAATTCGCTCCATCGCTGCGTGACGTCCGATTTTTCTGAGAGGACGTCATTGGTTCCCGAAAGCACTTTATTCATTCTTAAGGCTGTCGCACCACTCCGGGTCCTTCCAACCTCTTTCCAGAAGAGTTTGGAGTTCTTCTTGAAGTTGTGCGACAACCTTTCGTCCGCTTCCATTCTACTCCTTTCACGCACTTCCTCAATCAATGCTTTCGTGTGAACTTTCTGGAGCTTATATCTTTCTTTCCTCTTCTCTCTCATATAGTTATCATTACTAGAGGCCAAGTAGTCTAACCATGCTTTCTTCTTCTTATTTACTGCTTCTTTCACTTCGTCACTTCACCATGCATCACCCTTTTTACTACTACCTCTTTTCACAGTTCCACACGCGTCTTCCGCTGCACTAACCATTCCATCTCTAAGGCTCTCCCATATTTCTTCCACACATTCTTTCCTGACATCGATGATGTCCAGCTTTTCGGCTACCCTAACTTGATATTTATTCCTAGTGTCTGCTTCCTGAAGCTTCCAGCTTCGGATGCTACCGACCGACTGTAGTTCTGGTATCGCCGTCCGGTGGCGCCAACCCGCGAATAGACCCCTAAACCTAGTAAACACTAGATAGTGATCCGTTTCCAGGTCAGCACCCCGGAACACTCGCGTATCCATCACCTGTTTTCGCAGTCGGTCATCCACCAGGAATAAATCGATCATACTTCTCTCATTCTCTCTTGTTCTAGTATACATATGGATTTTCTTGTGACTAAACATAGTGTTTGTACAAGAAGACCCTTTTCCTTGCATACAGCCAGCATAAGCTTGCCAGCATATTTAACCCTTTTATCACCAAATACCCTGTACTCGTACCGATGTCGATGTCTATGGGTTGGTATCGCTCGTACCCTGGCCGAGCGGTACCAACCCATTCATTCAAATCACCACATACAACAATTCTTTCGTTTCCCCTAACCAAATCTAGAACTTCTCTTACATTCTCCCAAAACTCCTCCAGCTCAGCTCTGGGCGACGAAGCTACCGGCGCATAAACTGCCAAAAGGAATAACTTCGTCAGTCCCGATTTAAAGCGAACCCAGAGAAGTCTTGAGTTCACAACCTTATATTCAGTCATAACATCGACCAACCGAGACGACAGCAGCACCCCCACTCCCTGGCAGGCGCTCTCGCTCTCTGTGACTCCGGACCATAGAGCTAACGCCCCGCCAGGGAGCTCTTCAGTACCGCTGCCCTTCCGTTTGGTCTCCAACAAAAACACGACATCTAATTCTCTTTCTTTCATTATTTCAATCAAATCATTCGCAAATCATTCGTCTTATCTCTCATGCCTCCTCTAACATTCCACGTGCCAACTCTGCACTCCGTCCTCCACCTTCCGCCGTGTCAGGCTGTGCGTGACGGGTGGCGGTCCCATCGCCGCTTTGCTCGCTGCATTCCACACCAACGGGGACGAACTGGTGTGCGTCGCCTTGGGGGGACGCCCTAACCCTCGTTGGCATGGGTGCGCAGCTATGTAGAATTGCAGCCCTGAAAAAGGGTGGCAGGTGTCGCGACGAGCACGCTTCTTCATTGACCTCCAAACTAGAAACTCATTTGTTTCTTTGATATTAAATTAGCATAAATATGCTTTAAAAACAATAAAATTGCATAATAATCATTTGTTTTTTATTCTAATCCGATAAAAACGCCTATAATTCAATTATCAACGTAATTACTGCTTAATAATATTCCTTTTCATTTTCAGTAAACGCCCAACGCTACCACGATTTGAAGACTTAGCGCTGGTGAATAGTACTGTGGGTTGGGGAGGCCCGTGGACAGTCGTTGACGCATCGTGGTCGCCGGTGAGGCTCGGCGTCTACGCCAGGCCGCTGAGACGATGGCTCCGTCGTTTTCCTCGCTCAAGACTGTTGCTCATCAGCGGCGAGAGATTGGTTGCAGATCCCGCTTCGGAAATGGCGCGAGTTCAGGTTCGAAGTTCAGTTAAATAAATTTTCCCGTGGCCTCGTGGTATTCATGAGGTTCGGTTTCAAATGCCGGAGGACTCAAGGTAGAAGACCACTTTTTCTACATTGTTTTGGGTCTGCGTCTTTGTGGTACCTTCGTTGTTTCCGATTTCATAACACAAGTGTTTTAGCCACTTCCTTCGGGATCAGAGCAATGTATGCGATATTGTCCCTATCTACGTATGTATCTGTAAACCAAAAAAAAATCCTTGAACAGGCATCATAACATAACATAAGCTATCAAATTGGCTCTCATTTATTCTATGATAATTTATCACTATCATCATAATGACAACGGCCTTTAAAAGTCCACTGCGTGACATAGGCCTCTTCCGTACGGGATGGTTTGCCGAGCAGAATGGCGGTTGCAATACTAGCAATACCTCAAACCTTAGACGCTGCTGCCCCTCACTGATCTGCTGAATTTTGGTCTAGTATATCTCGAGATGTGCATCCCGCCATATTTCGGTAGCCAATGACATTTACATGCCTTTTCTCATAGTCGCCTCTTACGAAACCTACAGAAACAAAGGGGATAATAATATATCGGATCATTAATTCATCGCAATAAAATACCTTCGTTTAGTGCGATTTGTAGTAGAAATCTATCACTTTTTCATTTCGAGGTTCATCTAACATTGAAAAAACAGGTGAAACAAGCTCTTTTTTATCTTTAAAGTGGTAATATCACTAATAACACTAAATTGCGTTCACAATATATTACTGCAAATTTTATTACAATTAACATAAGTGCGGTCCCCATATAGGAAACAAAAAAATATGTAGGAATAAGCTTGCCCTAAATTGTCTTGGGCCTGGATGTTTATAGTACCTACGTTGCTTCCACAACAAAACTGCTTTAACTACTTTCTTAAAGAGCAAAGGTGTGATGTTGAACCTATGAATATGATGCCCGAAATCTTAGCGGGATTTAATATCCCTGATGTGTCATGCATTATTTTGCCGTTAAGAAAAATATTGTTTTAGATCTATCCTATTGGAACCACGTATTTTTAGAATATGAGTATTCTGTTACTGCAGATTATAAACTGCAAGTCAAATTTCATTTAAAACGATTCAGCCGTTTTTGTGCGATAGAGTAATCAATATCTAAGCATCCTTACATACAAACTTAGACATTGATAAATCCTATTTGATAGAATATGATAGATTATTGATATAATTGAGTAATTTATTTACTATTTGCTGTTGAATAAAAAAAATATTTTGTCTTTTCCAGGAGTTTTTGGGATTAAAGCGCGTAATAACCGACAAACATTTCTATTTTAACTCGACAAAGGGCTTCCCGTGCCTCTTAAAATCCGAAGGTCAGGCCACACCGCACTGCCTCGGCAAGACCAAGGGGCGGAACCACCCGCACATTGATCCACTGGCAATAGAACGTCTGAGAGAATATTACAGACCTTTCAATGAAAGGTTTTACGAGTTGTCCGGCATCAATTTTGGATGGCCATAAATAATATACAAAATAGTGGATTTAGCAAATACTTTTTATTATTTTGTTTTTAAATATAGATACTTAACTATGTAAAAAATATACACAATATCTTCACACAATTCCCAATTGAGGTAGACAGAGGTCTAGTTTACACAATTAAGTCCCGTCGACCCACCTACCATTGAAGATATTTTTGGGACAACTTGACAGGTGGTAAGCCCTTCGCCGTCTTTATGTCCAAGCCAACGATATAATTCGTACGTAAGTTTTTTGAAAAACCCATTGGTACGAGCCTGCCACCTCTGGGGATAGAACTCGGGTTTCTTGGCTCGAAATTCCGACCACTCAACCTCGGCTATCGTGACTTACTTAACTATGTGAGTAATGTAATTACTATTGTCACGTATTGATGATGTTTATTAAACTAGAATCGTGTATACCTCGGGGAGTATGAATCGTCATTATTACGTTTTGCGAGATAGAGGTTAGATCGCTGTATACAGAAAATGATATATTTGAAAGAAGCGAAAGAGGTATGTAAGGATCGTGACGCTTGGCGATCTGTTCTATCTGGCTACCATGTCAGGAACTATGATACTTATTTTTAGGTTTATTTACCTAGACATGTTGTGGTTTTTAGGTTCAAATTTTAAAACATATATGCAGTTTTAGGTGGCATAAAAATTCAAGAAAATATATTATTAAGTTTAGTTCAATAGCGTAAAGTTTAAGTTTAATAAATTGTTTACAATTGAATTCTGGGAAAGGTCCAGTGAGCCGATAACTTTTTTTTTTTTTCGAATAAAACAACTTCGTAAAACAAGATACGAGAAACTACAATTAAGTATGAAATTTTGTTAAAATGCTAGTTCCTATAACAGTATCATCAATTATTTAGTTCCTTCCATATTAACATAAGGATTAGATAAGATATAGAGATATACTCGTAAATTACGGTTGTGTTAATGATATAGGTAGCTGTAAGAATTTTTATCTTTATGCATGTTGCATTATGTTAGGAATAATTAAGTTACTGTGTTAATACTTCTACATGTAGTTATTATTAAATTTAATATAAAATATTCTCATTTGAAACTGATCAAACATAATAGATAAAGTAACTAATATGTCATTTAAATGGCTTTCACAGTAAATAATGCTTTAAAATCATCAAATATTCCATTTCTCTTTTTCTATATTGGTATAACAAAAATGTATACAACTTTTTGCGACGAAACTGATATGTTATATTTTAGATTAAAAATTAAATTGCATTGAAGCTAGAACCGGATTGCGTGGAGAACCTAGGGCAACAATGTGGACTAACCTTTTTTGGAACTGAACATTTTATCTATATGAATATCTTTCCTTTTTTTGTATATTTTAAGTATTAGTAATTAAAAAATATTATTTTATGTATATATATATATATATATATATATATATATATATATATATATATATATATATATATATATATATATATATATATATATATATATATATATATATATATATATATATTAATTAATAATATTAATACTTAAAATATACAATAGAAAAGAAAGATAAATTTTCAACCAATCGAGCTTTGCCTTAGGCGTCGAGGTTGCCGCGCCGCAGAACAGTGTAGTTTGTAATAAAAATTAAAATGGACATCGATGAATATATTAAAATCAAAGTAATTTAAGATATTATTTAAATTAATTTAATTTAGACTGTTTAACATAAACAGGACATACAAAGATTACAAAGAAAATTTAAAAGTTACCTTGTGTATTTTTTTTTTTTTTTTGTATATTTTAAGTATTAGTAATTAAAAAATATTATTTTATGTATATATATATATATATTAATTAATAATATTATAGAATGTAGTTACTAGCCTCCTACTTACATTTAATAAGTTTAGTACATGGTTTATTACTGTGGTGATATCTATCAAAAGAATAATACATAGATTTATTTCACATTTTTCCTGATAAAATGCACGGTTCCTGTGGTAGAGACCTATACCGTGATTTTTCCGTAACCGATTTCGATTTGTTGTTTTTAGTATTGGCGAGAATTAGGTACATCAGCTATTCTTAATAACAAAATATGCCATAGATGGAATATTATTATTCCGCATCTTTCCAATAATTTAATCACTAGATGTAATTTTATTTTTTATTTTTTTTTTTTTCGTTTAAGTAGTAGATGTGTTTCATACATAATAAAATTAAATTAATGGGGCACCTAAATTCATGGGAGGGCTCTTGCCTCAGATTTCCCAATAATATTATATATATATATATATATATATATATATATATATATATATATATATATATATATATATATATATATATATATATATATATATATATATATATATATATATATATATATTAATTAATAATATTATAGAATGTAGTTACTAGCCTCCTACTTACATTTAATAAGTTTAGTACATGGTTTATTACTGTGGTGATATCTATCAAAAGAATAATACATAGATTTATTTCACATTTTTCCTGATAAAATGCACGGTTCCTGTGGTAGAGACCTATAACGTGATTTTTCCGTAACCGATTTCGATTTGTTGTTTTTAGTATTGGCGAGAATTAGGTACATCAGCTATTCTTAATAACAAAATGTATACAACTTTTTGCGACGAAACTGATATGTTATATTTTAGATTAAAAATTAAATTGCATTGAAGCTAGAACCGGATTGCGTGGAGAACCTAGGGCAACAATGTGGACTAACCTTTTTGGAACTGAACATTTTATCTATATGAATATCTTTCCTTTTTTTTGTATATTTTAAGTATTAGTAATTAAAAAATATTATTTTATGTATATATATATATATATTAATTAATAATATTATAGAATGTAGTTACTAGCCTCCTACTTACATTTAATAAGTTTAGTACATGGTTTATTACTGTGGTGATATCTATCAAAAGAATAATACATAGATTTATTTCACATTTTTTCCTGATAAAATGCACGGTTCCTGTGGTAGAGACCTATAACGTGATTTTTCCGTAACCGATTTCGATTTGTTGTTTTTAGTATTGGCGAGAATTAGGTACATCAGCTATTCTTAATAACAAAATATGCCATAGATGGAATATTATTATTCCGCATCTTTCCAATAATTTCTTTCCTCACTAGATGTAATTTTATTTTTTATTTTTTTTTTTTATTATTTTATTTAGAAACCAACTGCGTTACAGAAAGTATTTTATATCAAGTATGGTTATAAATCCAAAAGTACGGCTAATAACAGGTTTCCCTTACATAAACCAAATATTTAAGACAGTGATAATATTGACAAAGTCGATCTTAAGTGATGAAAAATACAAAAAATACAAAAAAAGAAATCATTATATAAAACAAAAACAACGATAATCAACTTGATATGATATCTACACATTATTTATATAAAAATATACAAGTAGTAGTTTCAAAAATAAATTTTAATAACATTTTAAATTTATTATGTTACATTTGGCTAAAATTTACGTAAGTTTATTACGTTATGGTTTTAATTAACAACATACACTTATGTACACTTTTGAGAATTTTTATTGCTTTATTCTTTACTGTGTTTTTACTTTGAGAAAACAGATCAATATCTTTAAATGTATCATTGTAAGTTCGGGGCAGACGGGAGATAGGAGCGTTATGTGCATAATTTGTAAAAGCCAGAGGAGGCAATAATAATGGTGGAGGTCGCCTACGAGAGCGGCAGGACGGGACCCTATAAGCAATAGTTTGTACTAATTCAGCGCAATCCACATGACCTCGTACTATATCAAACAGAAAACTTAAGTCCATTAATTTACGCCTCTTTTCTAGCGATAATAAATTATATTGTTCACAACTTTCTTCATATGTACCCGAACTTGGTTTATGAAAACGATAGTTTAAGTTTTTGACAAATATTTTCTGAAGTCTTTCTAGACGATCTATATAAGTAGCATATTGCGGGGACCATATAGGACTAGCGTATTCGATTACACTACGAACATATGCGAAGTACAAAGTTTTTATTGTATTGACATTTGAAAATGGCTTGCATGTGCGAATTACAAATCCCAAATTTTTGAAGCCTTTATCTAATATTTTGTGTATATGATCTCTGAAAAGCATTTTGTCGTCAAAATATACGCCCAGATCTCTAACCAATGATGTTCTGCGAATTAGGTTACCGTTCAATTTATAAGGAAAGATTACAGGTCTGATTTTGCGAGTAAATGTGATACATTCACATTTGCTAACATTGACAGTTATGTTGTTTTTTATAATACTTAGATAGATTATCCAAATCTGCTTGCAACTTATTACAGTCGCCTTCATCATTAATTTTGATATATATTTTTTTATCATCTGCGTACATTAAGCATCGGGCTGATGAGAAGCAATGTTCTATATCTGATACATAAACGTTATATAACAAAGGCCCTAAATGTGATCCTTGAGGTATACCTGTTGGAATACTGATGAAGTCAGATCTGTAACCTCCCAAAATGACTGCCTGGGAGCGATTGCTCAGATAAGATTTAATCCATCTGAGCAAATCGCCGTGTATTCCGGAGACCTAGAAGCTTCCTAATAAGAATGGCGTGATCTACACGGTCAAACGCTTTTTCGAAGTCCGTGTAGATCACGTCAATCTGGCCGCCCCTCTCCATATTAGTCAAAATGTAATTCGAAAAGCATGCTAAATTAGTGAGTGTTGAACGACGCCTGAGGAATCCGTGTTGGCTGTCTGGTAAACCTTTAGTTATAACCGTGTATAAAGAATCGAAAACTAGTTTCTCAAAAGTTTTGGCAAGAGTGTTTAGTATTGAGATACCTCTGTAGTTTTTAATATTTGTTCTGGTCCCCTTTTATGTATTGGCACTATGTGGGCTTGTTTCCATATGTTTGGAAAGATTCCGCTCCTTAAAGACATATTAAAATTAAACATATGGGATAGCTGAGTGTCTCGGCACAGTTTCGCCAAAATAGGGGTGGTACACCATCACAGCCAGCACCCTTATGTACATCTAAAAGCTTCAATTTATTTTTAACTGTAGAAGCGGAAATGACGATTTTAGCTAAGGTATCAATATTTATAGAGTTATCTTGTGTACTAATTGTTTCATTAGATGGGGTACCAAATACACTCTGAAAATACTCACTAAATGCTTTACATATATCTTCACCCATTGTAAACTTTTTGTTCTTGTATGTCAGAGTTTTAGGATAATTAGATCCTCCGCGCATAGATTTAATGTATGTCCAAATAGCTTTTGGGTTGTGCCCTATAGAATCTTCGGCTGTCTTTATAAAATTGGTAAAACATTCTTCTTGAACACATTGTTGCCTTTTGCGTAAAAGTGAAAACTGGTCATAATCTAATAAATTGCCAAATTTTTTCCATTTCTTATGTGCCTTAAACTTTTCCTTTATTATTTTTTTAACGCCGTACTATACCAAACTGGATATTTACGACTACCTTGTGTCTTTTTATGATATGAAACATGTTGTTCTATCACTTGATTGACAGTTTCATAAAATAATTTAATAACCTCCTCAGTTGTACATGAATTAAAAAGGGAGTTCCAATTTACTTCGAGGAATATTTTATTTATAATGCTGTAGTTACATTTTTAAAGTCTCTTTTAAGTATTGACGCCTCCTCTAATGGTGTTATTGTGAGGTCTAATACGTTCAGTGTAAGTGCTGGATGTGCGCGGTCAAGGTGTACTAGTGGTGATGAACACTTAACGACGTTAAGAGGAAGATTTGACATAGCCAAATCCAATGTATTTCCAGCATAGTTCTTAATGGTATTATATTGTGTCAATCCATGAAAACTTAAATCCTCAGTGAATCTAATTGCAGCATTACGTACTTCCGAAGCACCTGCATTTACATGCTCTGGGCCAGTATCACACCAGGATATACATGGTAAATTAAAATCTCCCAATAACAAAACAAAACTATTCCGAAAATGATTCAATAATGATTTCATAACACGTGATACGCAATCTATATCGCATGGGATTCGGTCAATATCAGGAGGGATGTAAACTGCACTGAGATATAGGTCAGATGTAGCACCCAACACACGCGCCGGAATTGTCACTATAAGCATTTCGACTTGTTGGTGCAAATCGAAATCATTGCATTGCGAAGCACACAACTCACTGCGTATCAATATCATAACGCCACCCCCCTTCTTTTTACCACTTATTGGATCTCGATCCTTTCGAAAGACCTCATAACGCGCATCACAAAACTCTCTATCAAAAATTCCAGAATGCAACCATGTTTCTGTTATAACGATAATATCATACTCGTAACTTAGTATTTGCTGTCGTAACTCTAAACATTTCGTTCTCAGTCCGCGTACGTTTTGATAATAAATAACTAAATCTTGATTTTCATTATAATAAATCATTTTTACTAAAGAAGATAGCCGTTAATGTTTGCATTAGACGTTTAAAATTATTAATATAATAAAGTTGTTTATTATAGTCAAAAGGTTGTGTAAATGTAAACGAAGTAGGTAGTACATATTTAAGTACCTTAAATAGGTCAATTTATACCAAAATTCGATATTAAATATATAGTGTACTTAATTATATTATGATAAGTAAAAGTTTAAGTGTTATTTTTGCTGATAAGTATTGTAAGAAAGCACCAAGCCCTCCATTATACAAGTGCCATACATCGCTTTATAACCAAGTAGTTTTAATATTGAAATATAAGAAAAAACAATTCACAACGATAACATTTTATTGAAATAAATGTATTTGCTCATATATATAGTTTTATTTCACATAACACACAAGATACATTTCTTAATAAAAAAAAATCTTCACGCCATTCTCAATAAAGGCTAACCCTTTACAGAGGCCTCGACAATTAAGTCTTTTCGACCCACCTTCCACCGAAGACATTTTTTGGGACAACGTGACAGGTGGTGAGCCCGTCATTGTCTTTTTGTCCAAGCCAACGATATAAACCCTACATAAGTTTTGAAAAAAACCCATTTGGTACGAGCCTTGGGGATCGAACTTGGGTCTCACCCAACCACTCGGCTATAGTAACTTTTTAAATTTCTATAACATTTACATATCTTAACATTACATCAAAGGTATTGTGATACGTGACGATTTGTTCTGGCTTCTCCGTTAGGGATGATGCTCTATGTAACTCTGACTATTACAGTCGAGCTCTACAAAATATTTTATGTTACATTATTCCTAGGTATAAAAATAGGCAATTCAATGTCGTTTAACTGCAACAAGTTGATTGATCCATCGACGACAACAGCAAAAACAATGTCGACGGAATCGTTGTATTTTGAATGCAAGGCTGAAACTTCATCTCCAGACGGAAAGGTTGAAGAATCACTGTAAAAAGTAAAATGTTTTTAGGTGTTTAATTTTCGAACAAAATAAATCATACTATGAGACACACACACACACACACACACACATGCACACGCACACGCGCACACACGCACGCACGCACGCACGCACGCACGCGCACGCGCACACACACACACACACACACACACACACACACACACACACACACACACACACACACACGCACACACACGCACACGCGCACACACACACACACACACACACACACACCTATTTGCATAGTTCATTTATGTGTATGAAGCCTTAATAAATAAATAAATAGTATTGATGAGGCTCTTGCCGACAGGCTGGAGAAATAAACCTCACATCAAACAGTAGACTTTTTAATGGTGGTAACGATGATGAATTGACTTGAGGAATAATTGCAGCTTGATACAGTCTATCATCACTATTTTTTCGTGTGTGTTATAGGAGTGGCAATGGAATATTATTTCCATATAGGTTAAAATAAATAAATAAAATATAAATAACTTCACGCAATTCCCAATACAGGGGTAGACAGGTCTAGTCTGGACAATAAAGTCCCTTCGACCCACCTTCCACCAAAGATATTTTCGGGACAATGTGAGGACAAGTGGTGGGCCCGTCGTATCTTCATGTCCAAGCCAATGATATAATTCATACATAAGTTTTTGAAAAACCTTTTGGTACGAGCCTGCCACCTGGGGATTGTACTCGGGTCTCTTGACTCGAAATTCCCACCACCCAACCACTCGGCTATCTTGACTTTAAATAAGGTAGAAGATATTTTATAAGATACTTACTCCAGGCACACTATTCTAAAGTGCGGTGTAGGTTTATTTGTCTTTCTAAAATTTTGGACATCCCTGTTGTACACATCAAAGTCTACAACCAGACTTGTTTCTATGGGTGTAGCCTTATATGGCTTAATAATGCTTAGTTTATTTAAAACGGAAACCATATCTGTACAATCTTCTGGTTTTATAATAGATTTGTGTTCAGCTTTTTTACTCATTTCCTTTTGAAACTCTTTAGTCGTTTCTTCTAAATTACATAGGAAAGAAAGTTTAAGGTCGAGCCAGCCTTTATAATCGCGCGGATTGAATTTCATATACTCGTATACAAAATCTACCGTACTTCCAATATTATGGGACACATCATCAGATACAATTTCTGCTCTACCGAAATCGTTAACATCAGGTAACCAATTTTCATTAAAGCACTTTAGTGTAATTTCATCATATTTGTTTTCTTTGACTGTATTGTAACTGTCATTGATTAAATCTTCAGTACTCGTACTTGGGCCATTTATGGATTTGTTTTGTTCAGATAGACGTTTCAAAACGTTAAATGGATTACGAAGTTTCTTTCCTTTAGATGTGTTTGCATCTTCATCTATAACACAATCCGAATCGGAAGAGGAGCAATCCAGAACAATATATTGTCTATCTAATACTTCATATTTACTATTGACATATATATCAGCATTGTAAGATTTGTTGAAAGTTTTGACTAGATTGGATAAAGCCCGTCTATGTCGGGCGGTGGCTTTGTGATTTTTTTCAAAGGCTTTTAGTCTATTGGCTAGTTGTTTGATATGATTAAAATTTTCCATATACATATCAACTGATTCGTCTAAGCGTGGTTTTTTACATCTCGTTTCCTCATCATCATCCAATTCTATAGTTTCTAAAATATTTTCCTCTTCAATTATTTCATTGTCTTCGGAGAGACGTACTTTCGCTTTATATCGATTATTATAAGTTTGTATCAAGCTTTGTAATGCTTCCACATTCTGTGGATGTATTCGCCCGGCTCTTATCAGACTTCTGAACCTTCCAGCCAACTGCGTTAAGCATTCGAAATAAAATTTTTTTGTTTTATCTGTTGTTTCTTTTGTAAAACTATTAATATTATGGCCACACCTTCGATTACTCTGCATATAAGTAGGCGCATAATAGTTTTGAAACCTCGGGTAAAAGGGATACCGTGGGCCAAAAAACATATTCGGCAACATAGGTCTAGGAAATGACATACAAAGCTGGAAATAATTTACATTTGTACGAGGTTGCCAGTATGGTCTGTACTGTGTATTACTTGTCGAGCCTCTCATGTTGGTGAAATTGTTAGTAGTTGGATGATTACTAATATGAATATTATTATGCGAAACACTGCCAACTCTCATTACATGGGCACCATTTACTTCATCTGAATTGCTGTAAACGTTGCTCTCGGTAGAAGGATTCTGAACAGATTGAGTTCTAATCTGTTCCAAATTAAGTGTATAAATACTTCTATTGAAGGTTATATTACTAGGAACATAGGTCTTCTCTGGCACTTTTATGCATACTAATTGATTATTTGACATTTCAGGCAAGTTTTTAAAGTATTTGTGAATCTTCTTAGAATCGCATTGTCGTAACTGTCGTTTCTTTAGTTTAAGAATCTGCCTGCGATAAATACTTGAAACACTGTTTTTAACTTTGGAATTATTTGACGGAATCTGGTCAATATTGTCATTTTCGGGTATATTTTGTGAATCTGTAAACCATATATATACAATTATAGATAAAAAAAAACTAATATAAATATCTTTATGCAATTCCCAATACAGGGGTAGATAGAGGTCTACTCTAGACAATCAAGTCCATTCAAACCCACCTTCCACCGAAGATATTTTCGGGACAACGTGACAGGTGGTGAGCCCATCGCCGTCTTTTTCTATTCAAGCCAACGATAAATTCGTACATAAGTTTTTGAAAAACCCATTGGTACGAGCCCGCCACCTGGAGATCGAACTCGGGTCTCGACTCAAAATTCGGACCACCCAACCACTCGGCTATCGTGACTTAAATATAGACGATAGCAGTATAATAACTGCTGTTACTATGCTACTTAGATTATCTACTAATATGTTTTAAAATTAATCATTAACATCAAAGTGATGATTGAGAATCTTTTTCAATGATTTTTTAATGATTGGTCAAACCAGAGGAGGCTTACTGATGACCTCCATTGATTCTGTCGTGTGGTATTGGTGAAGACTAATACCACCCTCTTTCTTCTGATAAGGGGTGGATAGATATCGTAGGAAGTGGCTAGAAGAATAGAAATATGGAAGATGCAATTGGCTATTGACGGATGGCTGGATAAACATTGCGAAAAATATCAGGCCTAATTTCAACAGAGCAGTGACAGGCAGTAGTGTCTAAGGTACAGGGTGTCCTGTCATCGTTAATTCACTTGCTAAGCATTGGGATTATGGCAAACCCTCTCTTACAGTAGAGGCCACATTCTGTAGTGGATTTTTATGACCCCTCTGTATGTGTGCAGGTGTTACTTAATTTATCTTTCAATATGTTTGACATAATGGTATTTCTTTAGTAGTTGACCTGACTTAATGCACCTTGATTTGTCGTCAACCTGAGCCCATTTTTAAATATCTGTATTAGGCATAACTGCTATAGACACTTACTGCTAGGGTTATTATCAACGGACATAGCAATGTCATTTTCAAAGTTATTTCCTTCAGTGCTTTGGACTTTGAATTTATCTCTTTCTTTGCTTGCAGTAGCTTTAGGATCTTCTTCAACAGTAACATTTTCATCATTAGGATTGTTTTCATCACTTTGGAGTTTCATTGGTATTGGTTCTTTATGTCTAAATACTTTATAACCCAATCTACTTAGATATGCGTAAACTTTATATTGAATGACTGACTTCCGGTCTCTTAATAATAACGAGTATGCTTGTTGTAGAGACACTTTTACTTCATGGTGTTTCAATAGGAGACAGTTCTAGAAATAAAAAGATAAGAAAGTGTAAGTATTTAGTAAATAAAATCCAGAGGCAAAGAACACCGGAATAGGATAGCGAAATTATTTTAATGTCTCTTGTCTCATAGATACGATATAAAGGTTCATCAAAGTTATTGCATGATTTCCGAAAATATGAGTCCCGAAAATATCTTCGGTGGAAGGTGGGTCGAAGGGACTTAAATGTCTAGACTAGACCTCTGTCTACCCCTGTATTGGGAATTGTGTGACTTATACACAAGATCATTTAAAATGTACTAAGTCAATCAAACAAAACAAAACCGAATCAGAGCATCTATTCACGTGGTCTTGTTTGCCCTACCCCTAGAGTGTATAAAAGAGCTCGGAGGCCAGAGCAGCTAAGGCGAGCTCAGGTGCCTACGCTTCCATACGCTAGGGCAAAGGGACTGCTCATACCGCAGCGCCGGAGCTGCCACGGAGCGCCAGAGCACGACTTTCCCGCTTCTAACACCCCCCAAAAACAAAAAAAATATTTAATCTAGTCTCATAATGCACTTTAGTACATATTTTTGTTCATATAATAAAGTAAAACGATGGTACGGAAATATAATAAAGTAAAACGAATGGTAAGGATAGAAAATATCAGATTACAATTGTTTTATTGACTATTATAGAATTATAGAATAGTGCTATTCTAACCTGAAAACTTTAACCATGAATATCTCCATAATCATGGGGTTCCGCAGGGTGGGAATGGCACTGGGGGTCGCCCTCCCCCCTCCCCGCCCGTCCCCCCTAAAACCTGATATATTGATGGTCCATATTGGAAATATTAACTAAATAGCACTATTCTAACCTCAAAACTTGAATATCTCCATAACCAGGGGGTTCCGCAGGGTGTCCATTCCCATGGCAGGGGGGATTTTTCTCACCCCCCTCCGCCCCTTTAAACCTCATATATCGATGGTCCATATTGGAAAGTTTAACCAAAGCATTTTACTTTAGATTTGTTATTTTTAAACAGAACCATGTAAAAAAAATAAAAACAAGACCACACTAAAAGATGCAGAACAGTTCAACAAAATATTGTGAGTGTTAAAGTTATTTTCAAATGTAATGCAATTGTACTTAACATTGAAATTGCTTTACTTACAACTTCCATTAAAAATAGTGCTTCTTCAGGAAATATAAATAGTTGCTTGCCTACATTGTGTCCCATATACTGCCAGTGGCCACCAGATTTATTTGTGACTTCAGCCAGCATTAAATTTTCTCTCCATTCAGCGTAACTCAACAAACCTCTGAAATAATGACAATATGTAAAACAATACTTTTTTACTGGTAAAAGCTTTTAGTGAAACATACATAAATATATTTGAAAACAATATATTGACTGATGATATTTTAATCATGATTTTGTTACCTTTTTTCTATTCGTTCAGCTTCAATTAAATGTTTCCGGGCTTCGATAGCAGATTGTATCTGTTTCTGCTCCAACCAAGATCCATTAGGAATTACATCTTTCAAACCAAATTCAGGTAAAGAAGCCTGTTGTTTAGTTACTCCTTTAGCCACTAGTTCATAGCCACTGGAGTAGGAAAATGAACATCATAAGTACAAAACCATATGGTCTGCATATATGTTAAATTAACACGTAATCGTTTACTTACCTCAAGTTACGACATTTTTCCATGATATCAATATTTCAAACAATTATTCATAAAATTTATTACAATAGTAATCATCTAACATACAAATTAAGAGTGCCCATAAAGCTTGTCCGCCTATTATCAAGAAAAATCGAAATAATTTGTAATGTTGTTGTTGTGATACTTTTGACGTTTGACCGCAGAATATATAATCACTTGTTCGCCGAGTCAACTCGAGTCGCATAGAGTATTTTATTATATCCACTGCTAATTACTACGTTATAAATCACTACGCTAGACCCGATGATAGTAGCTTTCCGATCTTGAGTCACAACGATGGTTTGACTCGATAAAGATGGTTTGACTCACTAAAGATTTTAATTAATTTCAATTTAATCGACTTTGTGAGAATAAATAATAATTGGTGTTTAATTCTAGATCGCTTATTATTGATCAAGAAACTATTTTCAACATTATTCATTATATAAATTGTAACATGGAGTTAGAAAAAAAGCTTTACACATAATGTATTATGTTTCCGTATGACAAATATCAAATTTTCAACTTTTTTACTATTATTTAAGTAATTATATATCGATAAACAATTTTAATATGTTGCTACATACAACTTGTATTACAATTGATTATTGAACGTGTTTATAATTTTTCATTAAATTTTAATGAATAACTGCTTGGGGAATCAACTCTGTCACTGAGTCTTGTTATTGTGATATACATTAATTATCTGTAATTGTAGTAGATATACTGGGATAATTCATCACAACTTACGGAAATAATAATAAAATTGATGTGATATTATAATAAACTAAATTACTTTCTCAATGGCAAATAGTCGGACACCAATCATGTGCAGAGGTGAAAGAAGGTCTCTGCCAAACTAGACGCGACGGAATAAATTCGGGCGGTCCGACCTTGGCCTTCAATCCCACGTAGGAAACAGGCACTCTCAATTTGCAACCAGACTACCCCGAAAGTCGCAACGGATCAGTACTTAGGACAGTGCTTCGCCGCTACACAAACTTTTGCCACATAATGGAGAAGAGAGTGGCGCATCTTAATACTGACACTCCTTTCCTACCTCGTTTGCATCAACAATGTGGCCTGTGTGTGTGGTTGAACTGTACTATCTACTGATTAATATATAAATTGAACACCGTCGATAAGATATTCCCTCATGCCTCGCTCAGACCTATCCCCGAATACGAATACCGGCTCCAAACTTCATGTTCGGGGGGTAGAACCTAGTATTAACTGAATTTGTTTATTTAATCAGACCCTCAATACGAGCAACGTCGATGTTAGCTATTGTTATATAGTTTGTATATAGTTTAAGATGGTCTCTGTATTTATGAAAAGCTTACTGGAGTTGTTTGGATTTTATTGTATTTATAGTATGTAATCTAAAGTATTCAGAAAATATCTGAAATGGACATTATTTTATCTTCATACATTTCATTAGACTTCATTAGACTTTCCTTTATATGGCTTACATTACACCGGAGCTTATTTTATTAACTTGAAAGGCGGTGAGTCTATAGCTATCTTTGTGTAAGCCAACGATACAAATCGTTAAATGAATGCAACTCAAAAATCAATTTTACCGAGTAACTAACCTAAATACAATAGTTTATATTTAAATAATGTTTTCTACGGATCAAATGTTTTCTCTCCGCATGATCACGGAGAACCTTCTGGCTGCTAACCAGAAGATTTTCTGTGCTTTTGTGGATCTTGAGAAAGCATTTGATAAGGTTGTAAGGAAGAAAATGTGGGAACTGTTGCCGGGGTATGGTGTGGATGGTCGATTGCTAAGGGCTGTGCAGTCACTTTACTGTGACTGTAAAGCCTGTGTGCGGGTAGGGCATGACCTGTCACCCATGTTTAGCGTCCAAACGGGCGTAAAACAGGGTTGTGTCATGTCTTCCTGGCTATTCATACTGTATCTCGACAGCTGTTTACAGCTGAAAGATAGCTGTTTGGGTGTGAAATTGGGTGACATAAAAGTAAATTGTCTGCTTTATGCTGATGATGCAGTGCTTATAGCACCATCAGAGGCAGAACTGCAGGCATAAGTCACGTGTATGAAAGAATAATGTGAAATTAATGGTCTCCGTTTGAATGCTAATAAAACTAAGGTTCTGGTATTTGAAAGGGACGAAGAAAGAACGAAGTGCGAAATTTGCGTAAATCAGGAATGTCTAGAACAGGTGAATGAAATTGTATACTTAAAATTTTACACATGTGATTTAGATGTGGACAGGCGTGTCGCTGCCGGGAACAAAGTCAATGGTGCCCTGACTGCGTTAATCAAAAGGTACGGCGTTGTGAAAAGTGCACGCCTTGCAATACATAACGCAGTGTTGGTACCGACTTTGTTATATGGCAGCGAAACCTGGGTATGCCAGAAGAAGCATAAAAGCAGGTTGAATGCAGTGGAGATGCGATCTCTTCGTAAAATGTGCGGCCTTACCATGGCCGACCGAAAGCGAAACGAAGAGATTCGCAATATGGCAGGTTTGAAAGATGACCTTGTCTCAAAAATGGATAAGGGCGTGCTTCGATGGTTTGGGCACGTTGAGCGAATGAGTGAAGACCGAATGGTGAAGAAAATATATAGCGCGAAAGTTAATATTAAAAGGTGTCGAGGTAGACCGAGATTAACTTTCGAAGACCATGTGAGCAAATTGCTCGAAGAGAGGAGGGTCAAGAGTACTCGGATACCTAGACGTGCATGTATGAAGAAGATGATGAATCTGAAAGAAGCGAAAGAAGTATGTAGGGATCGTGACACTTGGCGATCTGTTCTCTGGCTACCCCGTCAGGGATTGTGCGTGAAGATAAATATATAAATAATATATATAATATATATTTAAATAAAACTTTATATTCCACCTGTCTAGAATAGTGAAATCACTAAGAAAATTTTGTTTACATATAATAAATGACTTGTATATATAATTTGAAGATAAAACCAAAATTATAAATTATTTTATAACTAAAACACTAAGAAATTTAAGTTATGGTGAAGTAAAAATTGTAACAGACTCACACGCACCATGTAGGCAGAAGTTCTGACTACGATGTCCTTTCAACTCACTTTTCATCGAAGCATATTTGAGACATGAAAGCCATGAGAAATGAATAGTCTTGTTTCATTCTAATTAATTAACTTGTAACACAAGACTTGCACCGGTAACACAGTTTTCACTATCACAGAATTGTACCCAGATACTTCTATACTAGCATGAAAATTTTATTAAAAAAATCAGTATATATATATATATATATATATATATATATATATATATATATATATATATATATATATATATATATATATATATATATATATATATATATATATATATATATATATATATATATATATATATATATATATATATATATATATATATATATATATATATATATATATATATATATATATATATATATATATATATATCTTCACGCAATTCTCAATACAGGGGTAGACAGTAAGAGTTGTGCAGTCACTTTACTGTGACTATAAAGCCTGTGTGCGGGTAGGGCAAACCTGTCATCCATATTTAGCGTCCAAACGGGCGTAAAACAGGGTTGTGTCATGTCTTCCTGGCTATTCATACTGTATCTCGACAGCTGTTTACAGAAGCTGAAAGATAGCTGTTTGGGTGTGAAATTGGGTGACATAAAAGTAAATTGTCTGCTTTATGCTGATGATGCAGTGCTTATAGCACCATCAGAGGCAGAACTGCAGGCATTAGTCACGTGTATGAAAGAAGAATGTGAAATTAATGGTCTCCGTTTGAATGCTAATAAAACTAAGGTTCTGGTATTTGAAAGGGACGAAGAAAGAACGAAGTGCGAAATTTGCGTAAATCAGGAATGTCTAGAACAGGTGAATGAAATTGTATACTTAAAATTTTACACATGTGATTTAGATGTGGACAGGCGTGTCGCTGCCGGGAACAAAGTCAATGGTGCCCTGACTGCGTTAATCAAAAGGTACGGCGTTGTGAAAAGTGCACGCCTTGCAATACATAACGCAGTGTTGGTACCGACTTTGTTATATGGCAGCGAAACCTGGGTATGCCAGAAGAAGCATAAAAGCAGGTTGAATGCAGTGGAGATGCGATCTCTTCGTAAAATGTGCGGCCTTACCATGGCCGACCGAAAGCGAAACGAAGAGATTCGCAATATGGCAGGTTTGAAAGATGACCTTGTCTCAAAAATGGATAAGGGCGTGCTTCGATGGTTTGGGCACGTTGAGCGAATGAGTGAAGACCGAATGGTGAAGAAAATATATAGCGCGAAAGTTAATATTAAAAGGTGTCGAGGTAGACCGAGATTAACTTTCGAAGACCATGTGAGCAAATTGCTCGAAGAGAGGAGGGTCAAGAGTACTCGGATACCTAGACGTGCATGTATGAAGAAGATGATGAATCTGAAAGAAGCGAAAGAAGTATGTAGGGATCGTGACACTTGGCGATCTGTTCTCTCTGGCTACCCCGTCAGGGATTGTGCGTGAAGATAAATATATAAATAATATATATAATATATATTTAAATAAAACTTTATATTCCACCTGTCTAGAATAGTGAAATCACTAAGAAAATTTTGTTTACATATAATAAATGACTTGTATATATAATTTGAAGATAAAACCAAAATTATAAATTATTTTATAACTAAAACACTAAGAAATTTAAGTTATGGTGAAGTAAAAATTGTAACAGACTCACACGCACCATGTAGGCAGAAGTTCTGACTACGATGTCCTTTCAACTCACTTTTCATCGAAGCATATTTGAGACATGAAAGCCATGAGAAATGAATAGTCTTGTTTCATTCTAATTAATTAACTTGTAACACAAGACTTGCACCGGTAACACAGTTTTCACTATCACAGAATTGTACCCAGATACTTCTATACTAGCATGAAAATTTTATTAAAAAATCAATATATATATATATATATATATATATATATATATACATATATATATATATACATATATATATATATATACATATATATATATATATATATATATATATATATATATATATATATATATATATATATATATATATATATATATATATATATATATATATATATATATATATATATATATATATCTTCACGCAATTCTCAATACAGGGGTAGACAGTAAGAGTTGTGCAGTCACTTTACTGTGACTATAAAGCCTGTGTGCGGGTAGGGCAAAACCTGTCATCCATATTTAGCGTCCAAACGGGCGTAAAACAGGGTTGTGTCATGTTTTCCTGGCTGTTCATACTGTATCTCGACAGCTGTTTACAGAAGCTGAAAGATAGCTGTTTGGGTGTGAAATTGGGTGACATTAAAGTAAATTGTCTGCTGTATGCTGATGATGCAGTGTTTATTGCACCAACAGAGGCAGAACTGCAGGCATTAGTCAGGTGTATGAAAGAAGAATGTGAAATTAAATGTCTCCGTTTGAATGCGGTCGGAATTTCGAGTCGAGAGACCCGAGTTCGATCCCCAGGTGGCAGTACCAATGGGTTTTTCAAAAACTTATGTACGAATTTCATCGTTGGCTTGGACATAAAGGCGGCGACGGGCTCACCACCTGTCACGTTGTCCCGAAAATATCTTCGGTGGAAGGTGGGTAAAAGGGACTTAATTGTCTAGACTAGACCTCTGTCTACCCCTGTATTGGGAATTGCGTGAAGATATTTATTTAATTTTTCCAAAATGTTGTATTTTCCTAAATTGTCTTTTTATACATATGGTCATACATGGTCTTCATGATGTTAAGAAATAATATTTCAGCTTTCTGCATAGACAAATGCTTAAAACATAATAAAAATAATAATCTTTATTTGCTAGCATGGTACGTATTAGAGTTGGCACAGTTTTTAAATAGTCTCACATGTTTGCCGAATGAAGCATGCAAAAATTATCTAAATTTCTTTAAGTAAACGCAGATAGAATTCTATCTGTCCCATTTCACAAACAAAAAATAATCATCAATTTACTCTTCAATTAAAATTGTCCATAATTTGTATATCGAGTGAAGTTCCAAGCATTGAATAGATGTATTAATGACTATATACTCACTTTGAAATAATTATTTAATTAATAAATTATATTACTTAATGATCACAGTCGTAATAAAGTTAAAAGAGAGTTAAAATACTTACAAAGATCTATCTTTCAGTGGAGTTTTGATAACAAAATTAATTTAATTTTGAGAAATATTTTCGACGACTATCGTTTGAATGCGAAACATAGAGTTATTAGATTTTGATAGTTAATTGACTCAGGCGTTACTTCGCGGAAATTCATTGTGAAGTTGTTATTGAATAATTACATCGCACCATTCCCGAAAATATCTTCGGTGAAAGGTGGGTCGAAGGGACTTAATTGTCTAGACTCGACCTCTGTCTACCCCTGTATTGGGAATTGCGTGAAGATATTTATTTATTTATTTTATTTTACATCGCACCATTCCGCATGCAAATATAAAATAGGTATATGTTACCTGGTCCGAAGAGAAGAAGTGCAGGGAAGTGGGGCCATTCCCCACTTCCCTGCACTTCATCTCGTATGTGGTAATTATTCAATAACAACTTATTAGAGCATATCAAGATATGACCAGAGCCGACACATTGAAGATCCGTTGGTCACATTTATTTAAAAGCTTACGTTCCACACACATAACAAAGAATCATATGGTACCGGTAGCGCAAGTGTACTTCTTTACTTAAAGTTAAACTAAAACTCATTCGAATTGGGTGTATCATATCAGCAAAAATGTACAACGTATGAAACAATTCGCTGGAAAATAGATGCTTCAACACAGAATGATGAGTTGTGCCAGTTTGTCGTTCCTAATGACTTCTTAAGGAATTGTAAGCACACTGTTTGCTGTACCGCCGTCGATACTCATCGCGCTTATCTCTCTTCTGGATACCTGAGTTCAAGATGTTTGCTGATCAGGTAGGTAGGCTCACAATAATAAGAATACTTGAAGTTCTGTGAGTGGGATGAATGATATTCCTATATTAAATAATTGTATTTATTTATTAATAGTTCATGTACACACAGATAATACAAAATGAATATAATATTTAGACGTAATAAGTGCAAATGCTCTGCTTATTTCTTTTGGAATCTCTTCCAGCAGACCTGTGACTGGAAATTGGTGACAAACGATAGATAAAGCTTTAAAAAGAAAAGAAGAAGAATGTGTACATAAATGTAACAGATAAAAATAATGTAAATAAATACACATACATACATATATATTTCTACAGATACATATGAAAAAATAATTAAATAAATATCTTCACGCAATTCCCAATACACGGGTGGGTAGTATAGTCTAGACAATTAAATCCCTAATACAATAATCATACTGTTTTGAAAAAGCAAGGATCTATTACTCTTTTTTTATTTAAATAATTTTAGATGCATAGATGTTTGGTGGAAGAGACCACAACTGACTTCCACAATCTGACTGTATGAACTGAAAAGGATTGTAATTGATATGACCGTTATATCGACACGAAAGATAATTCTCTCGCATTTCAACCTCCGTGGATGAGTGGTTTACATTCATACAATCACGCCTCTTTCCCGTAGGGTTAGGCAGAGACCACTTCTTTCCACTTGCTACGATCCTTACATACTTGTTTCGCTTCGTCCACTTTCATTATTCCCTACATATATTCTTTTCGATTTAGGGTACTCTAGACCTGGCCTTTTTCACGAGTGGCGAAACCTCGAAAACACCGGTGTCGTCATCTCTGAGGTCCGGGGTTCGTATCCCAGACGGGACAATGTAGAAAAACCACTTTTTCTGCATTTTCTCGTGTGTGGGTGATTGTGGTGCGTTCGTGGTGCGTTCGTGGTGCGTTCGTTGTTTCCGATTTAATACCACAAGTGCTTTAGCTAGATTGAAGTTAGATTGGAGCAATGTATGTGATGTAGTCCCTATATATGTATGTATTTATTATTATTATTTTAAATTCTCTCGCGTTCTATCATCACAACAATACGCAAAAATTTTAGAAGTACTTGTATACGTACATGCATACATACATAACGGCCTGTTAAAGTCCACTGCAGGATATAGGCCTCCTCCATAGTGAGGATTTGCCATATTCGCCACGCTTGGCAAGCGGATTGGCGATCGCAGTAACAGACCTCTCGCATCTCAGACGCCATCTTCGGTCTGATTATTTTGATCTGATATTTTTGGAGATGGTTATCCCCGCATCTTACGGTTGCCATAACAATATTCAAGGCTTTATCCCTTAGTCGCCTCTTACGACAACCACTTTAAGATAGGGAGTGGCAATATTCTTACGCCTTTACCACACAGTTCTTGTACTCGTATAATGAATGTTTTTTTCAATAAAGTTTTTGTACTCTCACCAGCCGAGTGGATCGGAATTTGACTCAAGAGACCCGGGTTTGATCTCCAGGAGGTTGGCTCAAGCCAATGAGTTTTTACAAAACTTATGGACGATTTATATCGTTGGCTTGGTGGACTTTAGGACGGCCACCTGTTATCCTAAATTAAGCTCCGGCGAAATGTGAGTTGAAAAGGCTAAATCTCTACTACTACAATATAATGTACCTTGCCTAAGAGACGTCAACCACACTCTTATCAATTTTTTAATGTTCACATTTCCCAATACTAGTGTAGTCAGAAGCCTAAAAGCCATTTAAGTCCTTTCGATTGACTTTCTACCAAAGCCTATTTGGGATTACGTGACGTGGTGAGTCTTATCCACTTTGTGCCAAAAGCTCGGTCATACAAAAGAAAGTTTTATGACCAGGTTTTATGACCGGGCCATTATGTTTTTAAATTATCTGTACTCATAATAAATAATAAGAATTAAGTGAGAATACTGTCCACTAACCTATGATGACTAGTAAGAAATGCCACAAGGTATGAAACCTTTTCATAGAAACCTTAGTACATAATAGATGAATGAAGAAACCTTGTACTAAGATTGTTGTGAGTAATTTATTAACATTTTTAAAATTTATAATAATACCAACTTGCGTTTGAAAAATACTTAAAAAGTTATGAATAAATTAAATATATTATAAATAAAATGATAAGTTTAACATATCGCGTATATTCATGAGGTTCATTGAAATGAAACGAAAAGCGACTTATGAGTGACGTAGTCGTAGAGTGATTATCGCAGAGCTTTAGTGTTGACGTTTTAAATCAGTCGGATTATATCTAAAAGTTGTAGCGTAAGCCAAGTTGTATACTCGTAGCGCGTCTCGTAGTATCTATTCACGGTAGCGTAGCATGTCCGACGTGTATCGATTAGTCCGCCGGAATTAGCCGAAGACTACCGAACACGCCCGGACAACCCCGACACAGCTCGTGGCGTCCATGCTTAGCGGAAGTAATGAAATGTTCAGGAAGATATGAACCGGAAAAATTGTCGCTCTCCTTTTCCCTACCTTTTTAGGGCTCTCTCTGAAAATTTTATAGATATGTTTTACTACAAAAATAATATTAATATTTTATATATTAAAAAAGCTACAGTTTATTTTTGTTAACCCGTCCTTTAATTCAATGTAATCCTCCTAGTTTTTAATTATTCAACTTCAGTTTAACTAAATTACTTCAAATAGAAGGTGAAACCTATCCACACTTACATTCCTGCAGAGCCACATTACATTATCTAGACAATTGGGCTCTATTAAACGACCCCCACGTTTTAAAAAGGAAAGCGTCATTAAGCTCAAGTTAATTGGCCGTGTGTACGTTGAGAGAGTACTCAAGGATGTTGCAGAAAGCTTCACGCACTGCGACTGCAGGCGACTAGGGCTGGAGGCGATTTAACGTATTGTAATACGAGTTTATGCGACGCGCCGCCCCCTCGCCAGAGAAACCGCCTCGCCAACTCTAGAGCTTAGCGACGACACGCCGATAGTCTTTCGTCCACGCACGCTAAAGCCGGCCGGCGTCGATTTGAAACATTTATAAATCGTGTATTTTCAAAGTCTGAAACGAAAACAGAACTTTAAGGTTTCGATTTTTCGAAGGAAGTATACAGAATGGAGATGTTGCACCCCGAAGACGGACTCTGTTATTTATAGTATTATTTTGACGTAGGCTTTCGTTGCTAACTTCAAGTCGCGAAGATATGGGGTGATGGATAGTGTTATCGGTCGCCTTTCACTGTGTATCGTGTTCAAAATATATTCTCATAACTCGTAGCATTTTATACTAAGCTGTGTTACTGTGTCGCAATTTATGCCTGAACCGGCATAACTTCGATGGAAACACTTTAAATAATTCATTTTTTTTTAATTATAACTAAGGTAAATAAAATCGTTTTAAAATATTTAAACAGTGGAGTGTATTTACAATTTAATTCCTAAACTCAAAATAAAACATTGTTCCTGTTTGCAACAATTCTTTTGAGGTAAGTTTATATAAGGTCTAGTGGAATAATACTCGTACTTATTAAGTCTAAGAAAATATTTTCACTATTATTTACATAAATATAATTATGACAGTGAATATTTTTTAAATAAATAAAAAATATTTGGTCATTGTGTTATGTATTTAGTTCTTTATCATAATTTGGTATATCTATTAAGCAATATATTTCTAGTCATAGATGTACTCAATATTTTATTTTAATTGTTGTTATATAGTACTAAAATTTGTAAACAAGTAAATTTAAATAATTTTTCAGCGCCATCTAGTGTTCGAATATGGAACTATGTTGTTAGTTCACGCGGTAACCGGTCTTTGCAACGACTAAGTGTCAGCTGGTGACACGCTAGGCTACGCGACACGCCTGCTGCAGTCACGCGGCGTTGACGCGCGTCGCAACATGGTTGCGTGGGTGTAGATCGCTTTGTGGTTAAATCAAATTTATGTTTTCTTCTTTATAAACTCTGTTCAAAGTGAAATAATTAAACAGATATCACTTATAAATAACTTGTTGAATGTTTATTATATGCGTTGTAAGTGGAATATACGAAAGTTTGTGGTTGTGTTTGTGTTTTGTTATTACCGAGCGTCTGAAGCCTGGGGGAAGGATTTTGGCGGTGCAGTAAAGGTCTAAGCCTGGCATGAGGAAAATAAACGGTAATTGTTATACAACAGATTGTTCAACAATCTATAAAGAAACACAATTTGCATAGTTGGTTTTTCAAACATAACATTTTGAATCTTATAAGAAAACTTTGTAGTGAATATGAAACTTTGTAGTGAATATGAAATTATAAATTTCAAAGATAAAAGAGAAAAAAATTAAAAACTATATAGCAATTTCGGAGAACAAGATAACGCTACGTGGAGCCATATGGCTCAGATATGGTATCAGAGGGGAATGTTGCCTCTGTAATAATAAAAACAACGGGTACACATAAAATGCTGACTGCAAAGTCATGCACAATGCGCTTTAGTAAGGGGAACAGTAATATAATATAAACTGTAAACATAATCGTGTTGTTATTTCACTTTGTACATTCGAGTTTCCGATGGCAAATTGCTGATTCTTTCAATTTCCTACAAAGTAAATTCCTTCTTTTTTTATTTTATTATTATTCTTCTGTTATATATGTGATTTGTTTTGCGTAGTGTAGTAAGGCTAACAATAATTATTCTCCTAACAATGTAGAGGATTAAAAAAGAATACAACGAGCTTACGTCTATATTTCCCAATACTATGGTTTGCCTTTTCGAACCACATTTCATTTGCATTTATTTGAAACATTAGGACACGCGCTAAGCCTGTCGTCATCATAATATTAGAAAAAAATATCTTCCAGCCATTCTAAATACAGGGGTAGACAGTGGTCTAGTCTAGACAATTAAGTCTCTTCGCTCCACCTTCCACCGAAGACATTTTCCGGACAACGTGACAGGTGGTGAGCCCGTCGCCGTCTTTATTTCCAAGTCAACGAAGTAATTCGTACATAAGTTTTTGAAAAACCAACGAGGAGGCTTCCACCTGAGAATCGACCTCGGGTCTCTCGATTCGAAATTCCGACCACCCAACCACGCGGCTATCGTGACTCTTAACGCAAACATAAACACTAAAATATACAAATGTTTGAACAGAATAGTGTTCGTCACAGCACTCCAGACACCATGGGCTGGAGTACTACTTAAACAAATCAACAAAGTGGAGCCAATCGGGAGTTCTTCTAGCTCCATCATCAGATCAGCTAAATTATATCATATGTTCTGTTTAGTTCAAAATTGTTTGCGCGTCTGAAACACATGCAGACCGTGCAGATTGTTAATGTATGCAGAAGGATGTAAAAATGAAAGGAACGACGAATCTTGAATTACTGTTACGAATCGAGAAGGTCACGGCATTGGGGTCGTTGACTCAAGTCGAAGGTGACAACAAAGTTCTGATAGCAAAAATTGCATATCACATAGATAAGCAGTCTTATAAGGTGATGCAATAAAAAAAGGATATTAACGTGTATTTTGCAACATTGAATATCACTCAGAGCATTATGTTTATTGTATTCCATGTTAAATTTGAAAACGAAACGAAGAGATTCGCAATATGGCAGATTTGAAAGATGACCTTATCACTAATATTGATAAGGCCGTGTTTCGATGGTTTGGGCACGTGAGCGAATGAGTGAAGCAAATATATAACATTAAAAGGTATCGAGGTAGACTGAGACTAACTTACGAAGACTATAAGAAATTGCCCGAAGAAGGGAGGATCAAGAGTACTCGGATACCAAGACGTGCATGTATGTAGAAAATGATTGAAATTTGAAAGACACGAAAGAGTTATGAAGAGTTGTAGCGAGTAATAACGAGTTTGTAGCGTAAATGCTGAAAATTGGTTCAGTATTGTTTTTCGATACTTTTCTGTTTAGGTTAAGTTAGGTTAGATAGAAACTAAAAGAATTTGCGCGCTAGTTTTGTACGTGTGTATTTGACTTGGGATTTCAAGCTTTGAAGGGAAAAGTTGCAGTAACGAGTCGTGTGCAAGGCATTATGCTTGGTCAAAATGTACCGCTGCATACTCGGCTCTGTATTCGAAAAAAGCCAGCTCGGTTAAACTGGGTTAGCAATTCAAGCTCTTCACACTCTATAATGAGTAAAAGAATATAGCGACGGTCTGAAAGTATATAGCCACATTTGCCTGAGTAAGACTTAAATTATCGTGAATCACACCAGGTAAAGCTACTAGAGCTAAGTTTTGAACACCTGCAAACATAACGTCACTGTCGTGCAACACTTAGCTATGGTCACTAAGCCAACAATATGAGTCCCACCGCCACAAAACCACTCGGCTATGGTGATTTCTTATCTGTTCTCAGTAATTCTAGATTAAAACTGGGTATAGTTTTGTACTAGATTGTTTGAAATAACCTGTGAACCGGATAATTTAAAACAATCTAGTACAAAACAAACCATGCTCGTTGAAGAGCTCTATAGTATACCGTAGTAACGTATTCCTATGCACTAATATGTCTCCGTTTGGTCTGTAAAGTAAAAAAACAGAAGTCTGTAAATGCTTACTACTAGGAGGTATTCTAGAAATAATTTGAATTAAAATTCTACAATTACATTTGAGAGAGATTAGAGCAGGGGAACGTCTGCTGCGCAGTTTCCTGCGCGGTTTGTCAGGCTTCACACATAATACGCTATGGCACAAATATTTTTTATTGTTCAGTCAACGTCGTAAATTCTGCACTTAAAATTACTAGTATTAATTTTAGTAGCGTAAGCCCGGGGATCGAACCGTTTTTTCAGAATTATTTCAAAATTATAATCGTCTATTTCTGCTTTCTAAAGAATAATCATCAATTTTTAATGGTACGTTTTTAATCGTGAAAATTTAACACAAATATAAAATAGTTAATGGTTATTGTATATCTTTGTACATTGAATTAACACGTTTTTTTATAGTTATCAAAGCAAACTGGTTAAGCAGTATGTACGTACTATCCAGTTGCATATTTCGCAACTCTAGTTGTTTCAATGATTAATTTTGTAAAGATCATTGTCATGTAAATTATGTATCGCCCACCATTCAATCGGTTCAACATATAATACGAATTTCTATCTCAACATAACAATTGTATATAAAACTTTTAACAATAGTCCCGAGTACGATCCCCAAGGCTCGTACTAAGGGGGTTTTTCAAATCTCATATACGATTTATATCGTTGGCTTGGACATAAAGACGGCGACGGGATCTCCACCTGTCTGTGACGTTTTCCCAAATAATGTCTTCGGTGAAAAGTACCCACGAAAGGCCTTACTTGCCTCGACCTCTGTCTACCTCTGTATTGGGAATGGCTCAACTTAAAACCTTGAAGGTTAATCTATCACTTGGGAATGGTATGAGCACCAAACCTTGCCCGTTTTTGTCGCCAAACAGCAGTGTAATGCTCTTGCATTACCAGTGTTTTCATATTTAAAAGGAAAGGTTTCTTCATCTACCTATTTAGGGAAGTCGACGATATGTAGCCTTCCCGAATTAATTTTTGCAAGTATCCGTTGCCTGCAGAGACCACTTACTAGCAATAAAATAGCACAGTGGCTAGGTTAATAATTAACTATTTGATATGTAAATTAAACATTTTTTACTAACTGATAGATAAATCGAAATGAACCTTTTACCCTGTTCTGGATGAAGATCATACGGTATGTGCGCGGTCTTCAGAGTTCGCCGGCCCGGGCTACTTATTGAATACGTTTGTACGTACAGGCAGAAAATCAAATAAACAGTCGCTTTCATCTCCGGTTTATCGGCGATGCACTTCATAGCCTTGCACTTTACCGTGTGTGTGTTCAACTGTTTACTCAGACGGTCGAGGTTGTCGTCTCAATAATAATTCTAGTCGACGAGCTTTTGCATATCCTACCTAAGGACTACTTGAAATACCGTCGCGTTAAGTTGACTTCAAGCGATCGATAAATCATTGATTGAGGTTAAAATCTTGTTAATTGAATGATGTTATTATGTTGAACGGTGAAACTAATAAATTGATATATCAAATTACAGTCTTTCAGATATACAACGAATAACGGTTTGAGATCAGATCGTGTAACTAAAACGGAACCCTTACAGGATCACTTCGGTCTGTATCTCCTCTTATATTCTCCAAATTTTAAGTAAGGGGCGCAAGTAAAATTTTTCAAGTTAATCATTGAGAAAGTTTTAAATCAGGCATTTCCCTTAATAGTACTTTGGTCACCAAACTTCGCATCGTCATAGATATATATATATAGTAGATATATATTATAGATGCCGCTGTAATATTGTATTATTATATCATTTATTATAAATGATAATGTTTTCCGCATGTTAACAGAATTCTGAGCTCTTTTGTTATTAAATTAATAAGTAATTGCAAAAATCAGTTGACACGGACCGAATTCGAACCCGCGTCCTCTGCGGTACCATGGTAACGTTTTCTACCTTCGAGCTGCTCGAATACTGCTCAGAAGCAAGAGCGGAACGTAACTTGATTAAGTTCTCAAGTTAACAAATATCTTTTACGTCTTTGTGTCGCCGATGGTCGTCTATTTGTCATTCATTAAACAGTAAAACAATTTGAAGAGATTATACGTCCCACGTGAAACCGATAATGTCTCTATTGATTTTACCAGCCGTTCGGAGCAGAGCTCCAATATTGACAATGATCTGTAGTTTAGACGTCGGTACGTGCCCAGGATCACTATGAACGGGCTACGTGACGGCCGGTTCATTGCTCCAATTTTTTACCACTTGATCTCATGAATGAGTTTGTAGACCCTACCGCGTCTCGGCCGATCGACAGGATTAGCTACATTCGCAAAAACTTAAGCGCAAGTCCTCTTTGTGCAGAATGAATTATTTATTAATGCGTTCGAGCCTTTGTATAATTAAAGGCACTTTTATAAATATTTGTCTACAGTTTTTCTAAGGTTTGACTCTTTGTTTGTGAATGTTTGTTATAAATATTTATACGAAAAAAAAATAGTGTTGAAATAAAAATTTTTATAATATTACTTACAGAACAAAATTATCAATGTAAGTATATTAAGCAATTTACATACCGGTGTAGAGCTTGCGAAATCTTTTAGTTTTATTTTCACCTGGACTATGATTTTTCTAAAATTAGATTTTCCCTTTTTCCTATAGGATTTGTAATACTTAACGGTATATAAAAGCCGACTGTAGGACGCAGGCCTCTCCGAAAAGAGGGTTTGTCATAATCGGACGATAACAGCAAGAGACAGATCGAACTTCAAACTGTTGCCTTTCATCAGCCTTCACAATTTTGATCTGTAACTTTTCGAGATGGTTATCCCGCTATATACGTTGGTCGCCCTTACAAGACTTTTCTCTCAGTCGCTTCTTACGGTATCCTCTCACCTATTTGCCTTAATATTCACGGGAAGATGACGCTGATATCACAAACAGAAACATTTTAACTACTAGAACGATCTGCTTAGCTATCGTTATCTTCAAATATGGACAGTGGCATGTGTAGTGTTTGCGAGCAGGTAAGCAGAAGATAAAACTTAAAGTATGAAAATGTTAAGTTGATCAACCTTGATAGTCATTTTATTTAACCAGTAATATAATATTCAATTTAATACGATAAATAATAAAATATTAAATTTAATATGTAATATAATATTAAATTTTATAAGCGTAGGACAAGTTTATTCTATCTGGAAGCTAAAATGTTTTAGTGTTTTTAGCAGTTGCCTGCTACTTCGTCTAAAATAACTTATCTCTATCCTATTTGCATATTAACTAATTTGGGTGTATATTTGCGAAAACGAAGTCTACAATTACTATGTTCAAGCGTTATCATAGTGTATTGCTTGATGTTAAACCAATACGTATTGTAACTAGGCACGAGGTCCTCCCGCATTGTAAACGTTTCGCATCAACGATTTTCAATATTGAAACATAGACATATGTAGTATCAGAGATATAGTATAGTAGATATCCCGACCGATTTCGACCACAGTGACTTGGGCCATTGCGAGCGTCGTTCGTGTTTTCGCAGATGACTGACTTAACAGATTTTTGATTGAATTAATGTATGATATCTTATTTGCAGAAATTTTGCGATAAACGTGCGAGCGCATTGAGCGCAAGTCAACACCGACATAATTGTAGGTGATGGCTGCATTGAAACATTGGCGTATATACGAGTATATGTATACATATACATTTAAGAATATCGACGCGTCACCGCGCATGGTTGTAATATTGATTAAAACCATGCGTCTGCCACAAATCCTCGCACCAGTTCACATGCGACGCGTACGGTCATGCCGATCACTGTGCGGGATGCGGAAAAGACTTATAGACTTGCTCGGTGGTCCAATTTTTTGTTTCAGCTTAGAATTTATCGAGATGATGATGAACGAACTTCTGTACGGTGTAATAATACCACCCCATCTCTTCCCGTGGGTGCCCTAAGAGGGGACTTAGTGAAAACCTTTAAAATGAAATAGTAAAGTAAAAACAGTAAAATTAGTACCAATATGAAATAGTACAGATGAGGGCATAACCATTCTGAAAGATATCAAGACAAAATTTCAGCGAATCGGTTATGAACAGAATGCTGTAGACGTGCATTTATAAAGAAAATTATGAATTTGAAAGAAGCTGAAGAGGTACGTAAGGATCGTGACATTTTTGGCTACCTCTTTAGGGATTATGCGTGAAGATATTTATGTATTTAAAACCATTTGTTTGTTTGACGCCTTAATATAAGTCTAAAGAGGCTCGTTTTTTATTTAATTTTGATTTTAATACATATTCCTTCGATTGTTTAATGTTTCCGATGTTATATGAGAGTAGGCAGAATACACATTGGTTTTTAATGAGGTCATAGGTACGTACATTCTAACGAGAATATAGGTTAACTTGTGCCGATGCTTTCTCGCTTTACTAAGGGTGATGGTGCATACTCCATTTAAATATTCCCAGAGGGTGACAACTGGGAGGGGGGATGCTCGTCGGTTAATCAAGTAACGTGATCCGTTTATCTCGAGCACTCTTGATATTGTGCTTGAACTTCGGAATATTGTAAGCTCATTACCGACTGAGATTAGGAGCGCTAGAGATATGGCTAAGTGCTTTTAATACGTCTCATGTGAATTAGCATGTACTATGAGAACATAATATTATGGTGTTACCGGATGGGCGTAGTAAATGAATAATGAACAGGTGATAAGTTTTCGATCTTTGTAGACTTTAATATTTATATACATATAAAATAAAACTGGAGTGTCTGTTTGTAATATTCAAATAACGTTTTTTACTATATGTATATCTATATATACGATACATACACAAAATAATTTTTTTTTACAATTTTTGTCTGTGTGTATTTGTTCCGGCTAATCCCTGTAACGGTTGGACCGATTTTAACATGACTTTCACTGACCGATAGCTGATGTTATAACGAGTAACATAGATAATTTATTTTAGAAACATACTTAGGGTTCTTTACGTGTTAAACTTCGGGCACAGTCGTGGGGGGCAGCTAGTCTGTACATATAAATAAAATTAAAATCTGTTTGTAATATTGAAATAACCGGGGTAGCTAGTTTATAATTAATCCTTGGTAATGTCATGAGGGCGAAACCGATCAGGTATTTGATTGCAGATAAATATATAGTGGAATGAGTAAACTGCTACTAGACTTGAATTCTCTCCCCTTACATATTCAAGAATCTAAATCTTCCGTCTATTCTATACCTTTAACCTCTCCTTTACCTCTTAAATTACTACCAGTAGACAATCACTTTTTTCTCTTTAATCGTATATATTCGTATATACTTCTTCCTTCTGCTTTCTCTTTACCTTCTGCCCTATAGTTCCCGGGGAATGATCACTGTTTCAGCGATAAGGCCGCCAGTTATACTCATATCCCTATTAATGTGTCCTTTGTAGATGTAATATACTACTGTATGTTTCATGTATGGTTCATGTTTCATGTATGGTTCATGTTTCATGTTTCTCGGTGTGAAACCAGAACTGAAAAACCAGACAATTGAATTAACAGAATCTCTTACAAAAAATATTATGGATCGGATGGATGAAAAACTAATGCCTATCAGAGAGGAAAACGAAAAACTAAAAGAAAAATTAGCAAATTAGAAAAGGAGTTAGAACAATTAAAAAAGGAAAAAGAAAAGTAATAACTTAATTATTTTTGGATTAGAAGAGAGAGAAAAATCAACAGCTGAGTTGTTCCAGAATATAAAGGAAAACTTCAAAAGAGACTTAAACATTAAGTTAGAAGAAAACGAATTTAATAAATTAAACCGCTTAGGGAAGCCAAAACCCGAAAACAAACCGAGACCTATATTATGTTCTCTTGTAAGTGAATGGCAGAAGAAAGAAATTATGAAAATCAAAAAGAAACTAAACGGAATTTATTTATCAGACGATTATTCGAGAGAAGTATTAGAGAAAAGAAAGGCACTCCAACCCCATTTACTAGAAGAGAGGAGAAAAGGAAACATAGCTTTCCTGAAATAAATAAAATTATAATCAAAGAACCTAACACCAACAATGACAAAAGGAAAAGAGAACAATCTACCTCTCCACTATCACCGTCAAAGTCTCAGCCCAAAAAACAACAGACACTGAGCTCTCTTAAAAATACCAAGAACAATAGAACAAACGCTTTCGATGCAATGAGAATCAAATCAAATTCTCTAACCAACATTTCCACACGCAAGAACCTATAGCAAACAAAATTTGGATCACCGGAAACTCAAATAAACTGCGAAAGTCAACAAACCGTTAAAACACAAACTCCCCCAATCCGACTGGTCCTCATGGGGGATGAAGACCAAAACCTCCAACATTCCATGAAAGAAAAGAAAAAATCTATATTGCTGCACTAAATACCCTTACTCTAAAAAATGAAGAAAACTTAACAGAATTAACATTTGCGCTAGAACATATCAAATAGGATATCGTTGGCCTTAGCGAAGTGAGACGATTAGGAGAAAGAATTGTTTCATATCAGGATTTTTTATTATACCATATAGGGACCACTCCTGGCCACCATGGGGGTTGGCTTTATTATCAAGAAACACCTGACAGACTTTATAGAAGGTTTTATATGCATTTCGGAGCGCACAGCGATGATAAATTTAAAGCTACCAGCGTACCAAGACTCATGGTCGATTATACAAGTGTACTCACCTACAGAACAGTCAGACTTAGAAACAATAGATTCATTTTATCATCAATTAAATAAAACCATCCGAGATCACGCACAAAAAAACTTAATAGTAATGGGAGACTTCAATGGCAAAATTGGAGATAAACGTCCTGGAGAAAACACACTAGGACCATTCACATACTACAACAAAACCAGAAGCAGGAACGGAGAAAAAATTATAAACTTTACCCTAGAAAACGACCTAAATATTTTAAATACTATGTATAGGAAAAATAAGAAAAGAATGTGGACTTGGATCTCATCAGATGGTTCCCATCTGGTGAGATCCAAGTCCACATTCTTTTCTTATATGTATACTAAAAATGAAATTGATTTCATCATGACCAATAAAAAAAGTTACTTCAGCAACTTTAACGTCATCAACCAACTCAACTTCAACACCAATCACAGGCTGATCAGGGCAGAATTAAAAACAAAAGAACCAAAGAAACCTAGACCAAAACAAGAACCAGTAAATGTTAAGCTCGGAAAACATCAAATGGATCAATTAACAGCCAGCATGAGAGACAAATTCACAAACTTCAAAGAAAACATACAGAACCTAAATATACAAGAAAAATACAACAGGATAGAAAACATTATTAAAACTGAAACGAAACTCGCTACTACTACCAACTGTAAGCAACACAAACAATGGCATACTACCACCACTATAAAATTACTAGAACAGAGGAGCCACTTAATTAATACAAGAGACGCAAAGGACAGAAGGATACAACTAAGAGAAATAAACAAAGAAATAAAGAAAAGCTTGAGAAGAGATAGGAACAGAAAAAGAATGGAGACAATTGAAAGACCCATAACAAAAACGGGTGGTGTCAAAAAAGCATACAAGGAAATAACGAAATCTACAGACTGGCTAGTAAAAATTAAAAGCAAAAGAGGAAGATCGAAACACGACAGAAAAGATATATTGAAATAGCAACATCTTATCACAAAGAACAGTATGAGGACAACATTACCTCGAGAGAAGAAATAAATTTGGTGGAGAATTCAGATATCCCCAAAATGCTTTACGTAGAAATAGAGAAAGCAATAGACACACAAGGAAAAGACAAAGCATCAGGACCCGATGGTATAAGTAACGAGATTTTAATACAAAATAAGCAGGCAATCACACCGGTCCTCAAAGAAATGTTCAATGATATCATAGATACAGAAATTATCCCACAGCAATGGACAGAATCTAACATTGTCCTTCTATCCAAAAAGGGAGACAAACATGACATCGGAAACTACCGTCCAATCAGTCTCATGTATAACATATATAAGATATTTGCCAAGATAATTCTAAAACGTATTGAAAGAATTCTAGATGAACACCAACCAATTGAACAGGCGGGCTTTCGGAAAGGCTTCTCGGTAATCGATCACATTCATGCTGTCCGCCAGGTCTTAGAAAAATATAAAGCATACCAGCGCGAGTACTATATTGCTTTCATCGATTACACTAAAGCATTCGACTCCTTATACCACGAAAAGATATGGAAGTCCCTGAAGGAACAAGGAATCGAACAAAAATATATCCGCTTAATTAAAAAGATATACAGTCAAAGCACCGCGAGAGTCCAACTAGAAAAAAAAGGTGAACCATTTAGAATAGGAAAGGGTGTCAGACAAGGGGATCCCCTATCTCCAAAACTATTATCAGCGGTTCTCGAAACAATATTTAGGAGTCTCAACTGGGAAAACCTCGGAATAAATGTCGACGGAGCCTCCCTAACACACTTGAGGTTCGCAGATGACATAGTGATATTTGCTGAAACAACGGAAAATATACAAAAAATTATATAACAGCTAGCTGATGAAAGTAAGAAGATAGGTTTAAAGTTGAACCCTGATAAAACCAAAGTTATGACAAATGGAATAAAGACGACTATACATTTAGGAAATAACCAAATCGATTACACCGACGAATACACCTGTTTGGGACAGCTAATAATACAAGAGGAGATACGAAAAGAAGTCGAGACAAGAATAACAAATGGCTGGAAAAGATACTGGAGTCTGAGAGAGGCCATGAAAAACACAACTCTTCACATTAATATAAAGAAAAACCTTTTCAACACCTGTGTACTACTTTTTTTAATGTATGGCAGCCAAACACAAAATACGACGAGGAAACTTGAAATCTGTCAACATGCAATGGAAAGAAGTATGTTGAAGGTGAAAAGGTCTAACCGAATAAAAAAGTATGTCATCAGAAAAAAGACGAAGGTCATAGACATAACATTCAAAATCAAAAGACTCAAATGGCAATGGGCAGGTCACATGGTAAGAGGTCCGGAGAAATGGAGCAAAATTGTGACACAATGGTATCCCAGAGAAGGAAAAATGAAGTGAGGCAAGCCACGTAAAAGATGGGATGATGACATTAGGCAAGTAGCAGGAGTAACGTGGAATAGAGTGGCCCAAGGCAGGAATGGAAAAGGTTGGAGGAGGCCTTTGCCGATTGGCAAACAGACCTACAAAAAATAATTAAGCATTAGAAAAGAATAGATTAAGATTAGTTGCAAAAATGTATTTATTAATTAATAAATTTGTAGTTCTTAATGTTTTGTAATAGATGCTAAGTTGGTCTGAATAAAGGGCTTATTATTATTATTATATGTTTCTCGGTGTACGATAAAGTCATTTGGCCTTTACTTACTTTAAGTTTCTGTAAACAAGACTCTGATATATGTGTTGGTTTAGATATAAGCATTTCCTCTTTCTAGCTTAAACGTTAAAGTTTTTATTTTGTATACCTTCAAGTTAATAACTCATTTCCTTAATTAAGTTATAGTACCAGTTTTCACATGTCGTGCCCCGTTACAGCCAGGGCTGGCAGGTGTATAATTGCTTAATCATTATAGTAATGATCATAGAAACGCATAAAATTTAAATGTGTATTTTATGTTCAAGAGAAAAATAAACATGGGATTCTGTAGAATTTACTTTAGAAAATTAATATAATTAATACTCAAATAAGCTTCGCCAAAAAGTGGTACGAAAGGTCTTCACTGTCGAGAACTCTACCTACCCTAGTTATGGAAAAATGCGTGAAGATAAACAAATGTAATAAAGTTTTTTGTCTCGTTCGGTCGGTGTTAGCTAGCAGTGTGGAACTCGTGCGAAAGAGAACTTAGTTTAAAGAAAAGTTACTTAGAATTACGAATTCGAGAATCTTAGCATAAATGATAATAAAAAAATTTGGGTAAAATGATATCATGAATATTCACAAATAAATATCCTCGCGCCATTCCCATACAGGGGTAGACAGAGTTCTAGACAACAAAGTCGTTTCTACCCACCTTCCACCGAAGATATTTATGGGACAACGTGACAACGTGACAAGTGGTGAGCCCATCGTCGTCTCAATGTCCAAGCTAACGATATAATAAAACAACGTACATAAGGTTTTAAAAATAAAACTCATTGGTACGAGCCTGCCACCTGGGGGATCGAACTCGGGTCTCTCCTCTCGAAATTCCTACCACTCGGCTATCGTGATTATTACACAAATATTAATGAATTGTTTGATCAGCCCTCGGACTATTCTGGCAACACTGATTTTATCGTTTACCAATCGGACCGGGCCATAAACAATTAATATTTGTAGAGGTTTGAATTCTTCGCGGTATGGAAGCGATGGAATTAGATCGATCGTAATGCAGTGAAATTGGAAGCCGGCTCTAAACGCGGTGCAGCGTTTCGCCTCGTTTTACTACATTCGATCTATTTACGTGTTAGTTAGGGTTACCATGCTTACTACCAGTACTACCGAAAACATCCCGTCGGAGCTTGTTTATTTTCTCAGAGTTTGTTTGTTAAATGTTTTTTTTAAAAAAAAATCTTCACGCAATTCCCAATACAGGGGTAGACAGAGGTCGAGTCTAGATAATTAAGTCCCTTCGACCCACCTTCCGCCGAAGATATTTTCGGGACAACGTCACAGGTGGTGAGCCCGTCGCCGTCTTTATGCCCAAGCCAACGATATTTGTACATAAATTTTTGAAAAACCCATTGGTACGAGCCTACCAACTGGGGATCGAACTCGGGTCTATTGACTCGAAATTCCGACCACCCAACCACTGGTCTATCGTGACTTTTTAATTTGATTAAGTAAGATAAACACGAGAACGATCCCATAGAAATAGGCTCGTACCGATGAGTTTTTTTTCTAATACTTTATCTACGACTTAAATGATTGGCTTGACCATAAACACGACGGTAAGCTCACCTGTCCTAAGATAAGCTCCGGTAAAATGTGGGTCGAAATGACTTAAATTATCTAGACCTCTGGCGACGTCTGTATTGTAAAGGTAAGATAAAGTACTAGTGGAAACCAAAGATTTGTTTTGTAAAACATATTATTTGACAAATAGAATTTGTCTATATATATGTATTGCTTAACAATCACTAAGTCGGAAGTTATTTTGAAGTTAATCAGTTTTTGAGACAAATAAATGTTTTTTATTTACGGTTTTGTAAGAAATAATCACTAGGTTGTTTTATCTTTTTCTGGCATTTATATAAGAGTTACTTCTATGCCTACTCAAGGGAGCTTTAAAAAAAATAATTTAGCGTAAGATGTCCTGAGTTTTTTTGTTGTAGTTGATGAATTGATGGTATCCCTACTTGTTTATCGACATCGATAAAATTGGATATAGGGCTGTCCACTAAGAATTCTCAAAACAGCAAGATGAAAAAAAATTAAAAATATTGAAAATAATACTTAAAAACGCTTTATTAAGAAGCGTCGTTTCTTCGCTCTTCCTTCTTAGATTTAATATTTTTATTCCTTTCAAATACGGTTGCAAAATGAATTTATATAATAACTAGCGGGCCCCGGTAGACATAGTTCTGTCCTTCTCCTTCTTTGCAACGCTGTCTACCCTCTTCTGTCTTTGGACCCTCCAAATGCAATTGCTTTATATTTTCTTACCCCTTAAGTCTTCTTTGGACTTGCTAGGTGGAAAGTGTTTCGTACTGCGATTGCCAACAGTGGCGTTACGGCGTATTATCCAGGGTAGGCAATATAGTAAATCTATATGGCATTAGTCTTTTATAGACCGTTAATGTATGTCATGTACTTATCTTCGACCTTTGAAAACTAGCTGATTTCTATGAATCAATGCATTGTGTACGTGTGTGGTACACTGCGATAACGGTTATCGCGTTATTAATTATAATAAAATGTTATCTTTTACGTTAGTGCTTCGACGAATTGATGGCACACGAAAAGAACTTTTGTACATTTTGTACATATTTAGAGATTTATGTATAGTACCTTCTTTTTTACTTACATTCTTCATCACATTTCATCTTATATTAACAGCATGTAAATAGTACACTGCAGATGATGAATCTATAAAAGAGGCTTTCTTTTATATAGGAGTTGGATGAAAACCGACCTAAAAATCCAAGTTAAAATCCAATCTTAAGTGATTGATGAAGAAGGGTAACTGGTGACGCAAATTGCATTAACCGTCTGCAAATAAATTGACATTTAACCTGAACTCGTACATTAAATAGACGTACAATACACATTCATAGTAATAAAAATAATAATAAATAAATAAATATTTTCACGCAAAGCCTTGCATCTGGGGATCGAATTCTGGTCTCTTGACTCGAAATTCTGACCACCCAACCACTCAGCTATCGTGATTTTTATTTATAATAAGTAATATAGCAAATAACCCTATTTGCGGCTCTTGTACAGATATCTCGGAGGCCGTACCTTTTGACAACGATGAGCCTCCGACCACACTTCAGCTCTCCCAGGACCAGCGCATTTCGGTCACACTCGTCCTCTATAGTACAATTATGCATATCGAATTTTATCTATAAAGTGCAACACTTGATAGTATTCTCGTCGAGTCACAGTAACAAAGTACAAGACACAGTTTTTTCGAACTCTCCTGCACTACTGTCGCATAAATGTCAGTGTTATTGAGGTTGTATCGGAGTACCCTCACTCTTTTCTCTATAAATAAATTTTGAATTGGTGTACTATACAAGCTTTACTCTTACTAATAGTTCAAGTTCGCGACAACTGGTGCGTTCTCATCCACGACGATTAAGATGGAATCCATGCCTTTTTCACTCAGACGTTACTTTGCGGAAATTCATCAATATAAAGTTGTTATTAAATAATTACAATGCATCATTCCGGAAGCAAAAAATAAAAGGCAATGTTACCTGGTCCGAAGTGACGAAGCGCACCACCCTCCGCGCTCCCTCCTACAAATGCATGCACTCATCCTAATGGAAGCAGCACTACTACACTCGAAACCATGGTAACATACACCACCACCGTAACACGACATTCGTTTCGCCCCAAAACTTGATAATGCCTCCAACATGTAGACTCCACAGAGAACGATCTCAGAGTGTGAAACGAGTCATTCGAGCAGTCTCTAATAACCTCGAGGGACGCAACCGGCCGCCATCCCCACCGACGACCGCCCATTGCGTCACCAACCTACCCGCAAAAATATTCAAAAGAGGTGAGTTAGAGACGTGTGTTTTTTCATTCCGCAGTGCAAAACGTCCACCACTATAATTTTTTATTATATCCAACTCTTCCAGCACACATTGCCAGTTTTTACATATATGTGACAAGGGGCACCGATTGTCGTTGTATAATTAGTATATGATAATAAAATATAATTATTAGCACGTGTATCTGTGGAAGGAAGGGTGATGCACTTCTTCGTTTCGGACCCGGTAACATATGCCTTTTTTACATGCGGAATGTAACGGTGCAATGTAATAATTTAATATATAACTTTATAATTATTACAATTTTCAAACCGGAACATAACTATTTTATACTAGTATTTGACGCCAGAAACGAGCAACAGTCTGATACTGATCCAGACGAGACCTAATCAGAGAATGAGACTACCTTTAAAAAGGATATACCATAATTTTCACACTCGGCAACATATTGCATACGTGCTGGCAAGATATCATTCCAGTGCTTCCACGTTCATATGTTAATTGACGCATTTGTTCGGGGAGCAATGATTTTACGAGTAAGCACAATACCAGTACAATTTAAAAAGAAATACAATAAAAGAAGCTAACATTTACATTCAATGTATTATTGGCAACTACAAGTGGGTGAGGTGGGATTTATGCGAGTTTTGAAGACAAAACGCGCCGAAATTGTATGCAAACTGTAGTCAGCTGGGGGCCGAGGCTCGATCTTATCTTACGCTGCGCCGTGTCGGCGAATGAAGCATTTGACTATAAAGTTTGTAATAAAAGATTCATTGAAACTTTGTCCAGCATAACTGTGTACCTCGCGCCCACCTGCCTGATAGCCTTTGAAGACGTAACTACTGTACTTCTGTACTGTATTTCTGTGCAATATTATGAGTGTTAGATTGGAACTGTGTAAAGGCTTCAGTTTTAACTTAATTTTCTCATGAAAAGGTACGTAAACTTTTGAAGTGACTACTTATTAAGCACCGCTGAGATTTGAAATTCGATGAAACAGTAAAGCAAAAGCACTAAAAAGAGAAAAAATTAATTATGCTTTAAATGAGAAAATTTAACGCGCTAAAATATTAGAGTTCCTCAGATAATAAACACATCTTTGCCTACGAAGAAAAAGTACCATGAGGTGGGCGTGTGAATCGCATATTCTTTTGATATAAATGAATTCCTATTACCAACACAGACGTAGACATAGGTCTTAATAATTAAGTAATTTCGACTTACCTTTCACCGAAGACAATTTTTGGGTGAGCGTGACAGCCTATCCGTTTTTATGTCCATGCCCACGATATAAATCATTTATAAGTTTTTGAAAAAAACCCATTGGACTACCGTTTGGGGATCGTACTCGAGTCTCTTGACTCGAATTTCGAAATTCCGATCTATCTTGACTCATAATTATCAGTCAGTAGTGATTGCCCACAGTACGGAAAGTTTACAATTATAAAAAAGGAGAAGATTATTTTGGTTTTGACGTAACTCTTTATGTCTGTATATATTAAAACGGAAATGTGGATTAACATAATGTTTAAAAAGAATTCAAGTAAAGGTCAACGCGAGCGACTATTCACACAAATTCTAGGCGTTGTCGTGTTTAATGATACGAGTCGCAGACGAAGGCTTTTAGGTGAAGGTCGTGATGACGGGTACGGGGCATGTGGGGCAGCTGACGTCACTTCCTGTGTCGGTGAACGACGTTATTATGCTAAGGTATTCTGTGTGATAACTGCTAGAGTACACTTAAGCTCATATTATCTACGCCTTGTGTATGGTGGATTTTCATTAACAAATCTCGGTGTTTATGTTAGCCACACAAGGCGTTTTGTGGTTTTGTGGTTAGCGCAAATTCCGTATTTACAATTGGCTTTAGCTTTTCCTTTGTATTCGAGTCTTTAACTTTTGAAGTGGTGACTTATTTAGGCGCATTGAGCAAGTTTTTAATGGATTAAAACTTGAAGGTCACGTCACAGGCATGATAATGGGAATAGTATATTTTTATGGCGTGTTATATCTACGTATAAGCGAGATATCCGCGTCCGATGCTTGTTTTGATGCTCTGAATGCTGATAAATGTAAAACCTAAGCTATTCTTAATGGTTATTTTATAAATTTCGAATTTTTATATTTTGTTACTGCATTGATGGCCAAGACTAAATAAAATCTCTTATTTTATGATTGTAAACTTTCTGTCTACAGTCACCAATGACTGACAATTATGAGTCACGATGATACCCGAGTTTGATCCACAGGTGATTAAAAACTTATGTCAAGTATTGATATTTCAAAATTTCAAACCGCCTGCGTCCACATAGGCAATGATGTTCGACAAGGAGAATGGGCATTCAGTGTGACTTTCCGGGCTGATTTAAAGCGGGTCGTGAGTCACGAGGTGGTCGAAAGTCATCTAGCCACCGTGTCCTGTACAAAACGCTGCTTTGTCCGTCCGTTCCATTCGTACCGAGTCCAGTTTTAATTAAGATAGCTGTCAAATCTATAGTAACAATATAGTGTTGTATAAACAAAATGTCATTTTAAGTAGTGGAAGCCTTTAGGGGTTTTTGCTTTATGCTTTAGATGCGCTATCGTATTAACGTGGGATTGTTTTGTGTTGTTGAATGATGAAAATAACCAATCCTGTGGACCTATAGAAATCTAATCTATATAAATCTAGAAAAGTAATCTACATAACTGTAAACAAACTTGATCGAAAAAGTTCAGGTGCGCCCTGAAACCTTCTTTAAGAATTAAGATGCCTTTTGTGCAAAAAAGCCTTTTGTGAAAAAAACGTTTGATGCCATCCTTCATTCTTCAATATGGGAAACCCTACGGTGTCAAAATGTAGAGAGCAAGTACATAAAAGTTTGGAGTCCGTAAAGTACAAAAAATATCTCATGCCAGTATAAGAAACAAAACAAAACTAACCGACGCTTTAAACTACTCTCTAAAGCTACAGTGGCGATGGGCGGGGCACATTTCTAGAATGAGTGATGACCGATGGACGAAACGAATAACATCATGGCCTGGACCAATGGGTACAGAAAGAGAGGTAGACCTATAACTCGATGGGAAGATGATATTATGAAACTAACGGGTAAAAATTGGATATTAAAAGCGAAAGATAGAGACCGGTGGAAAAATCTGGAGGAGGCCTTCACCCTCACACGAGGGGTTCTTGCATGAGATCATTCATTCAATAATTAATCAAAATGAAATATAAAAAGGAAATAATTTAATGAATAATAGGAATAGTCTTATTTATAATATTATATACCATTTCTTTGCAATTTTATACTACAATAATAATTTAAAAGATAATATATTGTATATAAGAAATTTATGTAATTATTAAAAAAATATTATTATTGGGCGTCTCGCGTATTTTATTATATTGGATACTTACAACTTTGTAAACATAAATATTGTTAAGAGTACAGTATTAACTCACTAACTTCATCCACAGCAGTGGATGAAGTTAGTGATAAATAAATAAATAAATACATACATTGATAGGGACTACATCACATACATTGCTCCGATCCCAATGTAAGATGCTAAAGCACTTGCATTATGGGCATAGAAAACAACAAAGGCACTATAAACTCCCAGAAAAAAATGAGAAAATGTAGAAAAAGTGGTTTCTCTACATTGACCCGACCGGGAATCGAATCTGGGACCTCGAGATGGGGACCTTGAAAACCGGTGTTTGCGCCTCTCGCCCACGGATCGTGGTCGAATATTTTTGTAACATTGTCCTATCGTGTGTTTACGGTCTAAGAATATGCCCCATTTCATCCTGTGGATGTTGAAAGAGGCCTACCTAAAGATGACGGGATTCACATCTCCAAATTTAATGATAATGATGATATGATGGTTTTGTAAGATTGCTTAAACGTATCTACCAAGTTGACCTATTCTATCATCAAGGTATGTAGTTAATATCGACACTACATAAACATTAATATTCTGGAGCCGTTTACATCCACGTAGGCGTTTTCAAACATTATTAAGCGCTGTCTACTACCATATTTGCTATTCTCAGGTATAATGAGAGAGAGGCGGCCTATATCATGTATATTTCAAAAGACAACCTACGTGGATACAGCTCAGTTTGGGAATCGAAACGACTTAATTGTCTAGACTAGACCTCTGTCTACCCCTGTATTGGAAATGTATTTATTTATTTTTCTAAAAGCCACGATAGCCGAGTGGTAGGGTGATCGGAAGCCGAGTCGAGAGATCCAAGTTCGATCTCCAGGTGGCAGGCTCGTACCAATGGGTTTTTTCAAAACCTATGTGCGATTCATATCGTTGGCTTGGTTATAAAAGACGGCGACGGACTTATCACCTGTCACGTTGTCCTAACATATCTTTGGTGGAAGATGGGTCGAAACGACTTAATTGTCTAGACTAGACCTCTGTCTACCCCTGTATTGGAAATGTATTTATTTATTTTTCTAAAAGCCACGATAGCCGAGTGGTAGGGTGATCGGAAGCCGAGTCGAGAGATCCAAGTTCGATCTCCAGGTGGCAGGCTCGTACCAATGGGTTTTTTCAAAACCTATGTGCGATTCATATCGTTGGCTTGGTTATAAAAGACGGCGACGGACTTATCACCTGTCACGTTGTCCTAACATATCTTTGGTGGAAGATGGGTCGAAACGACTTAATTGTCTAGACTAGACCTCTGTCTACCCCTGTATTGGAAATGTATTTATTTATTTTTCTAAAAGCCACGATAGCCGAGTGGTAGGGTGATCGGAAGCCGAGTCGAGAGATCCAAGTTCGATCTCCAGGTGGCAGGCTCGTACCAATGGGTTTTTTCAAAACCTATGTGCGATTCATATCGTTGGCTTGGTTATAAAAGACGGCGACGGACTTATCACCTGTCACGTTGTCCTAACATATCTTTGGTGGAAGATGGGTCGAAACGACTTAATTGTCTAGACTAGACCTCTGTCTACCCCTGTATTGGAAATGTATTTATTTATTTTTCTAAAAGCCACGATAGCCGAGTGGTAGGGTGATCGGAAGCCGAGTCGAGAGATCCAAGTTCGATCTCCAGGTGGCAGGCTCGTACCAATGGGTTTTTTCAAAACCTATGTGCGATTCATATCGTTGGCTTGGTTATAAAAGACGGCGACGGACTTATCACCTGTCACGTTGTCCTAACATATCTTTGGTGGAAGATGGGTCGAAACGACTTAATTGTCTAGACTAGACCTCTGTCTACCCCTGTATTGGAAATGTATTTATTTATTTTTCTAAAAGCCACGATAGCCGAGTGGTAGGGTGATCGGAAGCCGAGTCGAGAGATCCAAGTTCGATCTCCAGGTGGCAGGCTCGTACCAATGGGTTTTTTCAAAACCTATGTGCGATTCATATCGTTGGCTTGGTTATAAAAGACGGCGACGGACTTATCACCTGTCACGTTGTCCTAACATATCTTTGGTGGAAGATGGGTCGAAACGACTTAATTGTCTAGACTAGACCTCTGTCTACCCCTGTATTGGAAATGTATTTATTTATTTTTCTAAAAGCCACGATAGCCGAGTGGTAGGGTGATCGGAAGCCGAGTCGAGAGATCCAAGTTCGATCTCCAGGTGGCAGGCTCGTACCAATGGGTTTTTTCAAAACCTATGTGCGATTCATATCGTTGGCTTGGTTATAAAAGACGGCGACGGACTTATCACCTGTCACGTTGTCCTAACATATCTTTGGTGGAAGATGGGTCGAAACGACTTAATTGTCTAGACTAGACCTCTGTCTACCCCTGTATTGGAAATGTATTTATTTATTTTTCTAAAAGCCACGATAGCCGAGTGGTAGGGTGATCGGAAGCCGAGTCGAGAGATCCAAGTTCGATCTCCAGGTGGCAGGCTCGTACCAATGGGTTTTTTCAAAACCTATGTGCGATTCATATCGTTGGCTTGGTTATAAAAGACGGCGACGGACTTATCACCTGTCACGTTGTCCTAACATATCTTTGGTGGAAGATGGGTCGAAACGACTTAATTGTCTAGACTAGACCTCTGTCTACCCCTGTATTGGAAATGTATTTATCTATTTTTCTAAAAGCCACGATAGCCGAGTGGTAGGGTGATCGGAAGCCGAGTCGAGAGACCCAAGTTCGATCTCCAGGTGGCAGGCTCGTACCAATGGGTTTTTTTCAAAACCTATGTGCGATTCATATCGTTGGCTTGGTTATAAAAGACGGCGACGGACTCATCACCTGTCACGTTGTCCTAACATATCTTTGGTGGAAGATGGGTCGAAACGACTTAATTGTCTAGACTAGACCTCTGTCTACCCCTGTATTGGAAATGTATTTATTTATTTTTCTAAAATAAAAGTAGCCTAAGTTACACCGTATAACATTAGCTTTTTGCTGATGAATGCCCGGTTAAAATTGATCCCGCCATTTCAGAGATTAACTTGAACAAACAGACAGATAAACAGAGAAAACTAAAAAATAATTTATATAATTTCATACACATTTAGTGAAAAGCTTTTAATTTGGAAATATAAACAGACGGTTCAATTTTATTTGTATATATAGATTGTGGCAATAAATAGTAACTAAGTCTATTTGTAATCACCTCATTACGGGTGGTTCACACAATCCCACCCAGGCGATGGCCTGCCGAGGTCCAAGGTCACGACCGGAGATGCAAAGCTCGCGTTCTCTTATGTGAAGCGGGACACTTAAATTAATATTCAATATCGAATAGGTTTCGCAGATTTATCTTCCAAAAGGAATAATATTGTAAATTGGTGAAAAGTAGCAATATTTTTAAACATATATTTTGGAGAGGTTTATTCAACGTCTTTTCAATAAGTTAACAAACAGATTTCTTGTTCCAGTTCAGAGTCAATGACTAAACGAACTGTTAAAGTCACTGCCAAATGCCACAAGCGACTACCGGTTTTGCCATAAGCGCCATTCTTGGCAACATCTACAGCTATCGCAGTATTAGATGGTTTGCTGGTTTTGCGCGTCACTTGCACGTAATGCAATATGTAGTACCTATATCTAGCATCCTATATCTAGTAATATGTGTAATAAGGTAAATGTTACACTAACATCTGCTGATTATTGAAGGAGTCCGAGTGACAATAAAAACAATATTAAAAAACTACGGGTCATGGTGCGAGAGGCACTACGTTCCTAAGTCCACCCATATAACAGTCCGAGTGACCAACTAAAAACAAATTAAAAGCTACGGGGAACAGGGTCATGGTGCGAGGGGCACTGCGTTCTCAAGTCCACCCCTGTAACTGACCCCTGTAGATAGAATGAACATATCTTCCATGCATAATATTTCAGTTCTTAGCGCATTCATGGTAAGTTCCAAGTTCAGATGTGGATTTGGCTTCGACAGCCTAATAAGGAAAATATAACGTTACTGCTGAACCAAAAATGTATGGAAATATCGAAAAAAAAATCACAAGTCTAATTACTGTTTTACTTACCTTTCAGAAAAAAATTGTAAAATGAGAGTAATTCAGTTATGTTTTGTTGTAAAGGACAAAAGGTTTTCTTAAAATTTGTTTGCAGGACGTTGATAATTAGATAAAATTTAACAGAGGGCCGGAAATTGTTTCAAAAGTAGTCTTCATTTAGGATAAAAACTGGGTACTTTGTTTCGTTTGCGAGGTCGTTTTGTTGACCTGACAACTAAGCGAACAGTACTGCAACAGGAACTGACGTATTTTTATTAGATAGTTTATATGCATTACAATATACATAGATACTTTTTTTGAATTTTTTACTGATACATTTAGAGTATGCGAAGACTCACATTATATTAAATTTGATTTATAATTTGATTATTTTACATCATGATTTGGTACGTCACTAAAAAAAGTAAAAAAAAGTTTTTAAAACTGCCTAAATCCGGCCACGCTTTGCTATGGCTCAATCTGTTATTAAATTAGTCAAAATAGATGTCAGTCTTTGATGATAACAACGGAGGAATATCAAAGTAATTTTCCAGACAATAACAAAGGTTACAAATACAAAGGTTGGCAATATGTATGAGTAAGTGAAACACTTTTGGGTTAAGATGCTACGAACTCTATATATATTATTTTACTTTTAAACAAGAACACGTCGACAAGATTCACTTGTCTTTATACATTGTTGTTATTTATTTTAATATATTTAGATTGTTTATTATTTAGATGGATGTTATAGACGTTGAAGAAAACTCCAAGGACAAAATACTTCTGAAAAGTGTAAGCTAGGCTTCTACCTGAGTTTCCTTTCAAACAGGATGTGATTTACTTTTTTATTTGCGAATATCCTTGAAAGTTGCCAGTTTCGAGTCGTGACTCACGAGCGACTGCGTCGATGCTGACGGGTTAGTTTTATATCATAAATTGCATATAACCAATATTCCCTTACCTGTATACTAATAAAGTCTAATATTGCGGCGCTATAAAATTTACGTGCGTATTTGAAGTAAGCATTCATGCGTTGCTTTGAATTTTAACGATCTACTATTTTTAACTATTTTTCATGTTTTATATGGGGTGATTAGTAAACAAGACGCAAAGTTTTGAGTTACGTTTGCGAAACGGAATCGACATTAATAATTATCGATATACATTGACGAATCAAAAGTATCGACTGAGTAATGAGTGCTTCATTGTTAAGTAATGGGATCAAAAAACTAAATAATAATTTCAATCTTTTATCTTTGAGACAGTTTTCTTTATATTTTCTAGCATGCTAAGAATTACTATGACGGGTGTTCCACAGGATCTTTTGTTCGAAATTCTGTTATATATATTGAACATTATCTAGCCTCTAATTATAATAATTTTCCTTTTCCTCATAATGTTTGCGAGTTGGCAAACTGAGGTTTTCAAGAGGTGGATTTTATTCATTTGCTCTCTCTTTTGTTATAAAAGCATGTAGATCATGACGTTAGAGTCACGATAGCTGAGTGGTTGGTTGGTCGGAATTTCGAGTCAAGAGACCCGAGTCCGATCCCCAGGTGGCAGGCTCGTACTAATGGGTTTTTCAAAAACTTATTTACGAATTATATCGTTGGCTTGGACATAAAAACGGTGACGGGCTCACCACCTGTCACGTTGTCCCAAAAATATCTTCGATGGCAGGTGGGAGGTAGTCAAAGGGACTTAATTGTCTAGAATAGACCTCGGTCTACCCCTGTATTGGGAATTGCGTGATGATATTTTTTTACCATGCTGTTTTTTTATACTAAAGAACTGATCCTAACACGCGTAAAGCCGTATCGTGAAAACGCTTCTATCGCCGAGTTATCGTATCAGTTAAATCGCATCAATATTTTTTGAAATCTCTGCCGCACACATCTCAGCTTTTTCGATTTATATTGGCCCTTTTGTAATACTCGACTTAATGTCTAAAATTATACTATTTAATATGGATCTTTGTAAAGAATAAATGAAACAATCAATGAATTCTAATTATTGTGTATACATTGGCGATAGGCTTACCATACATTTATCGGTAAAAGGTGGATCGAAAGGTCCTTATTGTATGCATGAAGATATTTATGTACACCTATTCTAATTTCTCCGTATAACAGAAAAACCCACCACCTGTTACGTTGTCCCGGAAATAACTTCGCTGAAAGGTGGTGGACTGGACCTCTGTTTATATATATATATATATATATATATATATATATATATATATATATATATATATATATATATATATATATATATATATATATATATATATATATATATATATATATATATATTTATACTTCATTAAAAGTTTGGGTGATACGTATTTATAGCGGTTATTTTAAAATGATAGTAAAATTAAACTTAACACTCATTTCTGCTGAAACGACGTTCGTGTCTTCTAGCGTCGGCTTATCAAACTTTTCTAATCAGTGCCTTCTTTACGAGGTCTGCAAAATAAGAGCTTGTCGTAAATAATTCCCATTCGAATTCTATCTTTGACTGCGAAATCATTTTTGGCCTACAAAAATTTATGCTCTGATGGAAAGCGATAAGGTCTGCATTGCAATGATACTGTAGTCAAAATATCTAAAGTACTTAATGTTTTCAATTCTGTATAATCGGTTTAGAATTTCCAGAGTTCCGCGCCGGTAATTGGATTGGTGGAAGTTGTCCGACGGATCTGGGATTGAGTTTTTCTAGGTACGGTTCCGTACAACAGCGTAATTTTTTCTTTTTAAACTGTCCATAACTTTCAAGGGATTTTTATTTATAATTGTCACAAGTGCTTTGAAGTAATTGGTATTGTTTTTAGTGGATTGAATATTTATGCTGCGTAGTTATTACAGAATGTACAGCTTAAATCGAAGTATTTGCTAGGTACTCATATATATTCACATTCATTCAAAGTACAAAATAAATACAAATATGAACATTTATACTAGAAGGACTTGGTTGATGGATTTGGTTATTTTAAAATCACATTTTCTATAAAAAAAATATTTATAGTTGCCTAACTCCTTCCATGTTCCTTGTCTATCCGTGCTTTTTTTAAGTCACATTCAATAAACCAATATTTATTGTGATTCAATATTGAATACGAGATCGATCTTCTCTATTCTCTATTCTAATTTAATGTGTTGAAATGATGTTGTTTTTAAAACATTTATTAGGCATTTTATTATTACTACATAAAAATTTTTTTTTTATTAATTTGAAAAAAGCAACCGATTTTGTTTTTGAAATTAAATTAAAAAAAGACAATTTTTGTGAATGCTTGCATCAGAATAATGAAGAACTTATTATTCAAATTAAAGGTTTCGTCGATGCAGCTCAAAAGACAGCTTAGATGACGGCAACTTTTATTACACAAGATTTAGTTTTTCTAGAAATTAATTGCATTATTGCTTTCGTTTTGGAAGCCTATTAAATTGAATGAGATAAGAAAATATTATTGATTTGAGCAATATATAAAAAAATATGCCGGTCTAAATCACTTGATAAAACATATATATCATAGATTAGTGTCAAAATCCGCGGAGTTCGTATAATGTTCCCCCGACAGGAATTCCACGGGGTTATTATATCGACGCACTTTTTTATAAACTCGCGCCAAATTCGTAGATCTTTTAATATTGAAAGGGGAGAGCAGATGTTGAAAAACTTTTACCATCTTTTACCTATTCGGGGTCGCTCACACGTCACGGAAAAGGTCTAATGTGCGCCGGTGGAGACGCGACTACATCGCTTAAGAGAGGATGTTTCGACGTAAACATTTTAATGTCGACGATTTTTTTTATTCACTAGACGATTGCCTACACTGACAGTTATGGGTCTTGTTTCTAAATTTGTAGCGCAAAGTACTTGCTGGTACTACATTTAACATCTTATTTTATAAATTTATCGCTATTAAAATAACGTAGAAGTTATGTGTATATTTGGTATTGTTTAAAGATAATAAAATGCAAATGTGCGTTAAAAATACCACTGTGAAGTTTGACGTGAAATGTTTATGAATTTAAATTGCGAATAAATTTTAATTAACCACTTCGAAATTGTGTTCGGCCATTTTTTTTCTGACTCTTTCGTGCTGTTATTTGCGGTGAAAGAACTTTTGTTCAGTCCGCTGAGTTATGTCCCTGATAGTTGAATTTAAATTGTATGTTTATGTAAAAGACTCACCTAGATCGTTCTTTCGGTCCTTTATAATGTTTATCTTGTTGTTTGAGCATTTATTTTATGGCAGTACAATTATTGTTTTTTTCTCGGCTCGTTTCTTTATATTTATAACAACTGACTGTTGTTGACCAGTAAATGATGACTGGAGGAATTGCCACGTTTGACAAGTGGATTGGCAATCACACCTTAGACGCTACGGGCCTCATTTCCGTCGAGTATTTAAACAATATGCGCCCTCTGCCCGCTGCTATTACTGCATTCAAGGCAATCAATTGTACTTTGCCGTTAGTAATTAAAAATTAATGTTTTTCTACATTAATTTATTGAATTATGGTTAAAAGAGATTTCAATTTATAGTTATCCATTTTGTATCCTGTTCCATTGATAAACCTAGAGTCGCTTGAAGTTGGATAAAACTACTCATACTTCTTCATCTACTCGATAATGGAAAAACTGCATTAAGGACTAAGTGGCAGTTTGATAGATCGAGCCACTACAGATATAGAATTGATAAAGCTCACACTTTATCTTAATGAAATATGTCTTGCTAGCATGGTAGTTGACGCCACCCTTCCTGTACTCTGTAACACTTTTACCACCCTTACTTGAAAATGTTGTAATCGATTTCGGTCAGGAAGCGGAAATATAGCGAGAAAAGTTTAAAGAGCCGTTCGCGATTGGTGTTGGGGTCATTCACCTCGCACTCATATACTCCTTAGGGCGGAAACGGGTGCGCCACCTTGAAATGAAACCCTTAAATGACGTACTTCCTTATGCTGTACGGTGGAGGTTTGTTAGGGCCGTTTAATGCTTATCCGTACTCCTTATCCAGAGTAAGAAAAGGGACGGCCTAAAAGTACTGGTATAATTAATTTTATTTTTTACTCGAAAGGAATAAGAATTATATTCCATTGACTACTATGTAATCGGTTTTGCTTATTGCGTTGGTTAGTTTGTTCGTTCGTCACACGTTACTTCCACATACCTGTTTTAGATTAGGTACCTTTTTTTAAAGGTTTTATTAAGTATGTCAAGCCGAATCATTATTGGTTTAGTGATTTCGAAGATCTTAACTTTTTTTGTTAGTGACATCGGCATCACGCAAGTCATTTTAAAGTGTCTCTTTTTCTTAGAATTGCTCTGATATTTTATTGTCACGATAGCCGAGCAGTTGGGTGATTGGAATTCGAATTAGAGCTCGAGTTCTATCCTTAGTTGGTGTGCTTCAACCAATGAGTTTTATTTTTTTTTCAAAACTTATGTACAATCCTTGGCTTGGAAATAACGACGTCGACAGAGTCACCACCTGTCAATTTGTCCCAAAAAAATGTCTTCTGTAAAGGATGGTTCGAGATGGGTCTACCACACTATTGGATATAACGTAAAGATCTTTTGTTTTTTAGTGCTTTGAAATTACGAATCATGTAAAGATGTAACAATGTTAAGGTTACACTTACTTACACTTCCGTGTAATGCATTTGTTATGTCTTATGTGGTATCGGCGTAAATGTATCTTAGGAAATACCTTACAAGGTTTATACAAGGTGGTAATGAGTACCGACAGATGGCGGGATAACCATCTCGAAAAAAAGAAAGAGCACAATTAAGGGAACCGGTGCGATATGTCTGGTACTAATCAATCCTAATCAAATCCTAAATTTAAGGCTATGGTCAAGACTACACTAGATTTTTACAGACCATTTAGTAAGTTAGTACTTTGTCAGTTTATTATTTCATTTATTGGCTGGTTGTGTATGTACATATATGAATACTAGTAATATATATATATATATATATATATATATATGTATATATATATATATATATATATATATATATATATATATATATATATATATATATATATATGTATATATATATATATATATATATATATATATATATATATATATATATATATATATATAAAAATATAAAATATCTTCACGCAATTCCCAATACAGGGGTAGACAGAGGTCAAGTCTAGACAATTAAGTCCCTTTGACCCACCTTCCACCGAAGATATTTTCGGGACAACGTGACAGGTGGTGAGCCCGTCGCCGCCTTTATGTCCAAGCCAACGATGAAATTCGTACATAAGTTTTTGAAAAGTCATTGGTACTGCCACCTGGGGATCGAACTCGGGTCTCTCGACTCGAAATTCCGACCACCCAACAACTCGGCTATCGTGACTTTTTATATATATATATATATATATATATATATATATATATATATATATATATATATATATATATATATATATATATATATATATATATATATATATATATATACACCTTCCGCAATTCCCCATACAGGGGTAGACAGAGGTCTAGTCTAGACAATTAAGTCCCTTCGACCAACCTTCCACCGAAGACATTTTCGGGACAACGTGACAGTTGGTGAGCCCGTCGCCGCCTTTAAGTCCAAGCTAACAATATTATTCGTACATAAGTTTTTGAAAAACCCATTGGTACGAGCCTGTCACCTGGAGATCGAACTCGGGTCTCTTGACTCGAAATTCCGAATTCCCGACCATTCCACTATCGTGACTTTTTATAAATATATTAAACTAAGAATAGATAAATATATTAAAGACAACGAAGTATTAATGCGTTTTGATCATTAAGAATTTAATAATAATTATACGACACATTTGATTTGTTCACTTGGTGTTTGTACAAACTACTTGTTTACAATTTTAATTAATAATTTTCAGCAAAAAATAATTGCTAAGCACTTTAATCAACAGCCAATGGCTTCAGGGGTATCAGATTCCAGAAGAATTGTTATATCTTGGCCGAGATAAGTTTGAGTTAATGGTATATAAAAATCCAACACGACGCAGTTACTCCGTTAAAAACCATAAAATCAATATCAGGACAGATGATTCGCAATCACAAAATAAAATATACTTATTTTTAATATTACCCAAAAAGATTTTTATCATCACGAATATTTCAACACAGGGGTATACAGAGATATCAACAATTATGCCCTTTCGTCCACCTTTCACGGAAGCTTTTATGGTAAATCGTTATGATGGTGAGGGTATTGCCGTTTTTCTTAAAAACTTAATAAAGTGTTTACTAAAATTATCGCCAGAGCATCAAAAATAATCTAACAACAATAACATGAAATGGTGACCAGCTTCAAAGTACAAGGCGACTGTCATGTTTATGGATAATAGAAAATGTTATGTTACTTCTTATAACATTAGCTATCTGTTAGTGAAAGTCCTGTTAAAATCGGTCCAGGCATAAGCCATCAGAGATTAGCCGGAACAAACAGACAGTCAGACAGACAGACAATCAAATAATGTAAAAAAAATATTTTGGTGTATGTACTGTGTATATTCATATACATGTATTAAAATACGGTCATTTCAATATTACAAACACACACTCCAATTTTATTTATATGTATAGATTTTCGGTTTGCGTAAGCCATTCAAAGAATTTATAAATTATCGGATGACAGACTAAAAATATCGATAATAATGTAGTAAAACTTTTATCGTGCTACGGAATTCAATCACAATGAAGTTTGATATATCTTACACCTACCGTCACAATCAGATAAAAATAAATCTGTACTACCACAAGGTCACAGAAATATACCGTGGGTCACGTAATCTCAATAGACAGGCCCGGAAAGTGCTAGACTGCATGGCGCCGGTAATTTAATCCGGTCAAAAAGGGAGAACACTTATTGCCTCGCCCTTACATGTATTATACCTTTCACTTGCGTAGACCGGGTAGTTTCGGCCATGACTTGAACATGAAGCCCACCCTCCGCCGTCCTAAATTTTCCATCTTAACAAAAGCACCTGCCCTAATTAACTTGGGATACGTGCTACTGAATATTTTAAGCGTTAAATAAAACCGTTAAACATTGTTAATTAGTACGTATAATTATACAGTATTCTTAATTTAAAAGGAACCAAAAATACAAAAGAACAAAAATGCGTTTGCATGGATAATTTAAATGTAGTAAAAAATAATACAGATGTTAATGTATTTAGCATATTTGATGTAAGTAGCAAATAGGCATACAAACATACTAGGATTTTCCTAAGCTTAAGGATAAAAAAATATAATTATGGAAAATAAATATATAAACGTATTAACTCAAAGGGTTAGAAGTGTTGTTATTCTTTAAAAAAATATCTTCACGGCATTAAAAATACAGGGGTAGACACAGGTCTAGACAATTAAGTCCTTTCGTCCCACCTTCCACCGAAGACATGTTTTGGGACAACGTGATAGGTGGTGAGCCCGTCGCCGTCTTTGTTCAAGCCAACGATTTAAATCTTACATAAGCCGTCTTCTTATTATAGTATAGTTCCTGTCTATCCGATGGTTGCTTGGAAGAGATTACTTTTAGAGATAAGGCAGCAATTTATATTTCTCCTCTTTATATTCCTTCATCTTTATTTTTTTCTGTGATATTTATGTATTGTGTAGAATAAAGCTACATTTAATTTAATAAGTTTCTGAAAAAAGCCATTTGTAGTACTTTCAAAATAAAGAAAAATTATGATTCATTGTTCGGCTTTGTTTACGTTTCTAATAAATGATATCTAAGCCAACTCAGTGAAATTAAGTTTAAAGCCAACTACCATTTAGTTTGTAAGTGAACCTAAGTCGCTCGCAAGTTTGTAACAATAGGTATTCATAATTGTTAATTTACTGACATCAAATGTGGCTCACATTAGATGGAATTAATTACAATATCAGCTTGTTGTATATATCTCCATTCTATACAGATCTGTTATTTCTATTACAGTGTATTAGAGCGTAGTCTTTTAGTTGTTTGCTTAGGGTTAATGAAGTTAAATAGGTTCTCTTAAATAGTTCTTGATTTCTTTTATAACTTTTTCTAAATTATTTTCATGAAGAAATGGTTTAGTATTTCTGTTAACATATAATTTAAATTACCTCTCAGAGTAACAGAAAATATGTTCTAAGTATTTTTTGCAATGCTCGCAAATATATACCTACAAAAGCCGATAGCCGAGTGATTGGGTGGAATGAAGTGAATTTCGAGTCAAGAGACCAGAGTTCAATCCCCAGGTGGCAGGCTCGTACCAATGGGTTTTTCAAAAACTTGTGTACGAATTATATCGTTGGCTTAGTTATAAAGACGACGACGGGCACACCACCTGTCACGTTGTCCTGAAAACATCTGCGGTGAAAGGTGGGTCAAAGGGACTTAATTGTCTACACTGTCTGCCCCTGTATTGGGAATTGCGTGAAGATATTTATATAAAACCGTCGAATCAATGGAAGAATTACCCGTTTAAGGTCTCATGTCGTAATAAAAATACTTTCCATTAAATTTAAAGGTTTTAGTCATCGCCTCGGTTAGCAAGTAGATTGGCGATTACATTATTAGAAACCTTTTACCTTAATTATTTTTAAGATGGTTTAATTTTCATTTAATCTTTCCTCACCTTCTCGTTCATATTTTATCGGTATTTAGTATCGGCGACAGGTGTTGCTATATTGAGATAGGAGTACCCTCTTACAAAAGAAGTCACTTTTACTTTGAATTATTTATCAGCAGCTTAGAAGAGATTATGCGCCCGTCCGGCTAAGGGTGCGGATTGTATTCAGAGGGAGGCGTTTGCGGCATTTGAAGATTTTTGTAAATATATTTATTTTCGGTGTACTTGTTTATTATTAGTTACGATAGAATAAATTAATGATGATGATATCTCACTGGTAGATTTTGACTGATCGATCACCGTGAACTTCAAAATACATCTGATGAACCTTACTATGAATTCTGCCGAGGTCATATCCCTGACTGAATCTGGTTTTTTTGTATATTTACTACCATTACAGCAACTGCTTGAGGTTACCTCTGCGTCGCAATCATCGAAAAAGAGGATTGAAATACTTGTTGTTTGTGTGGTGTCGTCTCAACCTGACGTATCGATTCAAAATCGATTAGTGCGTCAGAAATCGAAATCAATTTACACTGAAGTAAGCACTGGTACGACATAAATCTATTAGGTATTGGAACTGCAATTTAATTGTAACGGAATTAAGTTGCTTGTTCAAAGATCATTATAGATTTTACTTCATCATCATCATTACCATAAAGGCCTTTTATAGCCCACCGCAGGACGAATTGGCGACGAATTTCTTACGCTGTAACCACATGATACGGGCAAGGCACGCCATATCTTATTAAAAGAGATGTAAAGTTTTAGTGCAATTACAAAGGCATTCTACTCATATTTCACACCTCTTACTTAGCTTCCCGTTGTATTCCACCTGCCTTGAGTATAACCATCGCCAGGTGTAGTTGTGTGTGTGGACACAACTACACCTGGCGACGGTCAAACACCAATAATCTGAGATATTGCACGTATATATTGACTTCGACAGTAATTCGCATATGGGGAAGCGAAATGTGAAAAAATGTGTAAAATTTCAATTCTTCATTAAATTATTTTATTTTACGAAAATGAGCTTAGGAGCTTACTAATACAACTTAATAGAGTTTAGGAGAATAGTCAAGATCTTTGACTAGTATTGGGATATGCGTAAAGATAATAAAATAAATAAATATCTTCACGCAATTCCCAATACAGGGGTAGACAGAGGTCATGTAGTTAGTCTAGACAATTAAGTCCCTTTGACCCACCTTCCACCGAAAACATAATTCGGGACAACGTGATAGGTGGTGAGCTCGTGGTTGTCCTTATGTCCAAGCTAACGATATAATTCGTACATAAGTTTTTGAAAAACCCGTTGGTACGAGTCTGCCACCTGGGGATCGAACTCGGGTCTCTTGACTCAAAATTTCGACCACCCAAGCACTCGGATATTTAAATAAATAAATATGAGTTCAAAAGGTTGATTTTTTACTGTACCAACAGATTTGTATTTAAAATTGTAAAATTGTAAAACATACATTTAAAATTGTAAAAATCACAATATATCATCGTCATTTGAAAAATAAACCAAAATTAAAAAAATAAAATAAACCTGTTTAAAAAATACACGCACTATTTTCAACAACGGCCGACGCTCGGTGTTTGTTAAAGGATTAGCATATTTATGTTTCTCATATGATACAGCATGTACCTAAACAGTTTCGTTAACGCGATAGTTTATTTTTTTATAAATAAATACCTTCACGCATATGCCCATTATGCCCATTATTGGGGTGATTAGAAAGGACTTAATTGTCTAGACAAAGGTCGACAATTTAGTCTTTTCAATCCACCTTTCACCTAAACCTATTTGGGACATGTTGACATTTATTATTTGACATTGACTTTTATTAACTTTGATTTTTGGTGGAAATTAAAGCAATCATGGTTATAAGCCTAAAATCTTAATGTATTTTGTTACAGAATTCTTTAAGTTTTGTGTTTAGTATCGGCGACAGGTGTTGCTATATTGAGATAGGAGTACCCTCTTACAAAAGAAGTCACTTTCACTTTGAATTATTTATCAGCAGCTTAGAAGAGATTATGCGCCCGTCCGGCTAAGGGTGCGGATTGTATTCAGAGGGAGGCGTTTGCGGCATTTGAAGATTTTTGTAAATATATTTATTTTCGATGTACTTGTTTATTATTAGTTACGATAGAATAAATTAATGATGATGATATCTCACTGGTAGATTTTGACTGATCCATCACCGTGAACTTCAAAATACATCTGATGAACCTTACTATGAATTCTGCCGAGGTCATATCCCTGACTGAATCTGGTTTTTTTGTATATTTACTACCATTACAGCAACTGCTTGAGGTTACCTCTGCGTCGCAATCATCGAAAAAGAGGATTGAAATACTTGTTGTTTGTGTGGTGTCGTCTCAACCTGACGTATCGATTCAAAATCGATTTGTGCGCCAGAAATCGAAATCAATTTACACTGAAGTAAGCACTGGTACGACATAAATCTATTAGGTATTGGAACTGCAATTTAATTTTTAACGGAATTGAGTTGCTTGTTCAAAGATCATTATAGATTTTACTTCATCATCATCATTACCATAAAGGCCTTTTATAGCCCACCGCAGGACGAATTGGCGACGAATTTCTTACGCTGTAACCACATGATACGGCAAGGCACGCCATATCTTATTAAAAGAGATGTAAAGTTTTAGTGCAATTACAAAGGCATTCTACTCATATTTCACACCTCTTACTTAGCTTCCCGTTGTATTCCACCTGCCTTGAGTATAACCATCGCCAGGTGTAGTTGTGTGTGTGGACACAACTACACCTGGCGACGGTCAAACACCAATAATCTGAGATATTGCACGTATATATTGACTTCGACAGTAATTCGCATATGGGGAAGCGAAATGTGAAAAATGTGTAAAATTTCAATTCTTCATTAAATTATTTTATTTTACGAAAATTAGGAGCTTACTAATACAACTTAATAGAGTTTAGGAGAATAGTCAAGATCTTTGACTAGTATTGGGATATGCGTAAAGATAATAAAATAAATAAATATGAGTTCAAAAGGTTGATTTTTACTGTACCAACAGATTTGTATTTAAAATTGTAAAATTGTAAAATTGTAAAACATACATTTAAAATTGTAAAATTGTAAAATCACAATATATCATCGTCATTTGAAAAATAAACCAAAATTAAAAAATAAAATAAACCTGTTTAAAAATACACGCACTATTTTCAACAACGGCCGACGCTCGGTGTTTGTTAAAGGATTAGCATATTTATGTTTCTCATATGATACAGCATGTACCTAAACAGTTTCGTTAACGCGATAGTTTATTTTTTTATAAATAAATACCTTCACGCATATGCCCATTATGCCCATTATTGGGGTGATTAGAAAGGACTTAATTGTCTAGACAAAGGTCGACAATTTAGTCTTTTCAATCCACCTTTCACCTAAACCTATTTGGGACATGTTGACATTTATTATTTGACATTGACTTTTATTAACTTTGATTTTTGGTGGAAATTAAAGCAATCATGGTTATAAGCCTAAAATCTTAATGTATTTTGTTACAGAATTCTTTAAGTTTTGTGTTTAGTATTTGAATAATAACAAAAATATAGTATAGTTTCTTTCTACCCGTAGATGGTGTAAGAGATGAGGAACCGTAAAACTTTATAAATGGCCATGACTACTCGCAGATGGCGAAAAAACTCTCGAAAAATAATAAACCAAGCTATAATTTACTGGCGATGGGCAGCGACGTCTAAGGTGCGAGTTATCTGATACTGGTACACGCTTGTCATGTGTGGCGATTATGACAAAACATTTGAATAGTAAAATTATTAAAAAACATCTGTTCTAACTGAAAATGTAGCGTTAGATAAGCGTAATTTTATCCTTATGTACCAATTATCAGCTGTCTGTTTGATTTAGTTTTCATGACTGACCTGTGGAATATAATTTACCTTTATCTCATTTTAACGTTAGTTTATAAAGCACTTCTTGATATAATGCCTGTCTCTGCACAATCTTACCACCAGTCAACAAAAATCATTCAGATGTATAATATTATAAAAACTATTTACTTCACGTTGTTTTAAGAATATATTTAAATTATGTGTACACACTTAGTATGTAGTGCTTATTGATTGAAGTAACAAGTGAAGCGAAAAAAGTGATTCTTGAATTTTTTTGTGTTCTTTTTGAAGGCGGTTGAATTTACAAAAAAATATTTTTATTTCGCCTCCTTTTCTATTTTTTCTAACGTCTAGTTTTACTGAAATCTTTAAAAATATAAATATAAATATCTTCACGAAATTCCCAATACAAGGAACAGGACAATTAAGAACCTTTGACCCACCTTCCACCGAAAACATAATTCGGGACAACGTGATAGGTGGTGAGCTCGTGGTTGTCCTTATGTCCAAGCTAACGATATAATTCGTACATAAGTTTTTGAAAACCCGTTGGTACGAGTCTGCCACCTGGGGATCGAACTCGGGTCTCTTGACTCAAAATTTCGACCACCCAAGCACTCGGATATTTAAATAAATAAATATGAGTTCAAAAGGTTGATTTTTACTGTACCAACAGATTTGTATTTAAAATTGTAAAATTGTAAAATTGTAAAACATACATTTAAAATTGTAAAATTGTAAAATCACAATATATCATCGTCATTTGAAAAATAAACCAAAATTTAAAAAAATAAAATAAACCTGTTTAAAAAATACACGCACTATTTTCAACAACGGCCGACGCTCGGTGTTTGTTAAAGGATTAGCATATTTATGTTTCTCATATGATACAGCATGTACCTAAACAGTTTCGTTAACGCGATAGTTTATTTTTTTATAAATAAATACCTTCACGCATATGCCCATTATTGGGGTGATTAGAAAGGACTTAATTGTCTAGACAAAGGTCGACAATTTAGTCTTTTCAATCCACCTTTCACCTAAACCTATTTGGAACATGTTGACATTTATTATTTGACATTGACTTTTATTAACTTTGATTTTTGGTGGAAATTAAAGCAATCATGGTTATAAGCCTAAAATCTTAATATATTTTGTTACAGAATTCTTTAAGTTTTGTGTTTAGTATTTGAATAATAACAAAAATATAGTATAGTTTCTTTCTACCCGTAGATGGTGTAAGAGATGAGGAACCGTAAAACTTTATAAATGGCCATGACTACTCGCAGATGGCGAAAAAACTCTCGAAAAATAATAAACCAAGCTATAATTTACTGGCTATGGGCAGCGACGTCTAAGGTGCGAGTTATCTGATACTGGTACACGCTTGTCATGTGTGGCGATTATGACAAAACATTTGAATAGTAAAATTATTAAAAAACATCTGTTCTAACTGAAAATGTAGCGTTAGATAAGCGTAATTTTATCCTTATGTACCAATTATCAGCTGTCTGTTTGATTTAGTTTTCATGACTGACCTGTGGAATATAATTTACCTTTATCTCATTTTAACGTTAGTTTATAAAGCACTTCTTGATATAATGCCTGTCTCTGCACAATCTTACCACCAGTCAACAAAAATCATTCAGATGTATAATATTATAAAAACTATTTACTTCACGTTGTTTTAAGAATATATTTAAATTATGTGTACACACTTAGTATGTAGTGCTTATTGATTGAAGTAACAAGTGAAGCGAAAAAAGTGATTCTTGAATTTTTTTGTGTTCTTTTTGAAGGCGGTTGAATTTACAAAAAAATATTTTTATTTCGCCTCCTTTTCTATTTTTTCTAACGTCTAGTTTTACTGAAATCTTTAAAAATATAAATATAAATATCTTCACGAAATTCCCAATACAAGGAACAGGACAATTAAGAACCTTTGACCCACCTTCCACCGAAGATATTTTTTTTGGACAATGACAGGTGGTCAACCCGTCGCCGTCGAAATGCTACGGCAAAAGTGACGTCGAATATATATATATATATATATATATATATATATATATATATATATATATATATATATATATATATATATATATATATATATATATATATATATATATATATATATATATATATATATATATATATATATATATATATATATATATATATATATATATATATATATATATATATATATATATATATATATATATATATATATATATATATATATATATATATATATATATATATATATATATATATATATATATATATATATATATATATATATATATATATATATATATATATATATATATATATATATATATATATATATATATATATATATATATATATATATATATATATATATATATATATATATATATATATATATATATATATATATATATATATATATATATATATATATATATATATATATATATATATATATATATATATATATATATATATATATATATATATATATATATATATATATATATATATATATATATATATATATATATATATATATATATATATATATATATATATATATATATATATATATATATATATATATATATATATATATATATATATATATATATATATATATATATATATATATATATATATATATATATATATATATATATATATATATATATATATATATATATATATATATATATATATATATATATATATATATATATATATATATATATATATATATATATATATATATATATATATATATATATATATATATATATATATATATATATATATATATATATATATATATATATATATATATATATATATATATATATATATATATATATATATATATATATATATATATATATATATATATATATATATATATATATATATATATATATATATATATATATATATATATATATATATATATATATATATATATATATATATATATATATATATATATATATATATATATATATATATATATATATATATATATATATATATATATATATATATATATATATATATATATATATATATATATATATATATATATATATATATATATATATATATATATATATATATATATATATATATATATATATATATATATATATATATATATATATATATATATATATATATATATATATATATATATATATATATATATATATATATATATATATATATATATATATATATATATATATATATATATATATATATATATATATATATATATATATATATATATATATATATATATATATATATATATATATATATATATATATATATATATATATATATATATATATATATATATATATATATATATATATATATATATATATATATATATATATATATATATATATATATATATATATATATATATATATATATATATATATATATATATATATATATATATATATATATATATATATATATATATATATATATATATATATATATATATATATATATATATATATATATATATATATATATATATATATATATATATATATATATATATATATATATATATATATATATATATATATATATATATATATATATATATATATATATATATATATATATATATATATATATATATATATATATATATATATATATATATATATATATATATATATATATATATATATATATATATATATATATATATATATATATATATATATATATATATATATATATATATATATATATATATATATATATATATATATATATATATATATATATATATATATATATATATATATATATATATATATATATATATATATATATATATATATATATATATATATATATATATATATATATATATATATATATATATATATATATATATATATATATATATATATATATATATATATATATATATATATATATATATATATATATATATATATATATATATATATATATATATATATATATATATATATATATATATATATATATATATATATATATATATATATATATATATATATATATATATATATATATATATATATATATATATATATATATATATATATATATATATATATATATATATATATATATATATATATATATATATATATATATTTCTAAATATTGAATACTCATGTCTCTTGGTGGAACTTCAGCTCTAAATATGTAGTGGAATGAGTAAAAGTAAATTTGAATTTATTTTTATATCTAAAGTTTTAAATTCAAAATATTTAATTTATATTATATCTTAAATGCTCGTATGTAAAAACAGTTATACAGCAAACAATATATGTTTCGTAATATATGTATTGTATAATTGTTTTTACATACCATCATTAAAGTCCACAGAAATTGGTGTAGTTACAATCTGTGGTGATAAATCACAACTAACTAGTTTACCAGCCGTAACGGATCCTCATTACAATGTTAGTAAGAAATTGCTAGGCGTATAATTATAAATAGATATACGTATTATTATTTAAATATAGCTATTATGAAGTTGCGTACACATCGGTTTTTATGGTGTCGTTAGCTCTGAGGTCTCGGGTTTGATTCCCGGACGGGTCAATGAAGACAACCACTTGAAAAAAGTTAATATGTAATACTTATTTATTATTCAAAAATAAATCTGTGAGCGACTCTTTTACCGATATCTCCCTAGGGCGGGACCTCTCGGGGAATCAACCCTCATAGCTCTTCCTGAAGTACTACATTTCGGCCACTCTCTCTCTGCAGCAGAATTATATCTAAATTATATCTAAATTATATCTAAAGTCACCATAGCCGAGTTGTTGGGTGGTCGGAATTTCGAGTCGAGATACCCGAGTTCGATCCCCAGGTGGCAGTACCAATGAGTTTTTCAAAAAACTTATGTACGAATTTCATCGTTGGCTTGGACATAAAGGCGGCGACGGGCTCACCACCTGTCACGTTGCCCCGAAAATATCTTCGGTGGAAGGTGGGTCAAAGGGACTTAATTGTCTAGACTTGACCTCTGTCTACCCTGTATTGGGAATTGCGTGAAGATATATATATATATATATATATATATATATATATATATATATATATATATATATATATATATATATATATATATATATATATATATATATATATATATATATATATGTATATATATATATATATATATATATATACATATATATAAAATATAAACACATGTTCCTGTGAATAAAGTATTGAAAAAAGTTAATATGTAATACTTATTTATTATTCAAAAAAATAAATCTGTGAGCGACTCTTTTACCGATATCTCCCTAGGGCGGGACCTCTCGGGGAATCAACCCTCATAGCTCTTCCTGAAGTACTACATTTCGGCCACTCTCTCTCTGCAGCAGAATTATATCTAAATTATATCTAAAGCCGAGTTGTTGGGTGGTCGGAATTTCGAGTCGAGATACCCGAGTTCGATCCCCAGGTGGCAGTACCAATGAGTTTTTCAAAAAACTTATGTACGAATTTCATCGTTGGCTTGGACATAAAGGCGGCGACGGGCTCACCACCTGTCACGTTGTCCCGAAAATATCTTTGGTGGAAGGTGGGTCAAAGGGACTTAATTGTCTAGACTTGACCTCTGTCTACCCCTGTATTGGGAATTGCGTGAAGATATATATATATATATATATATATATATATATATATATATATATATATATATATATATATATATATATATATATATATACATATATATATATATATATATATATACATATATATATATATATATATACATATATATATATATATATACATATATATATATATCTAAAAGGTATAACATTCACTTGATCTTCTACTAGGTCTACAATTAAGTCCTTGCGACTCACCTTTCAACGAAGACATTTTTAGGACAACGTGACTGGTGGAGTATCGGTCACCGTCTTAATGTCCAAGCCAACGATATCAATCCTACCCATTGACACGATACCGCTCACTCTGGTGGTCAGGAAATTAAGTCCAATTTACGTAAAAAAATAATCACAACATGATTCTCATGCCTAAAAACATTAGTAAAAATGCATGATAAATGATTTCTGTAACTTCCTTTTTCTGGGTCCTAAGAAAAGTTCAAAAAATTCTGAAATATCTTGCATGGCGAACAAATAAACTTATAGAGCTTTCTATCTCAAAAATCTTCAGATCCAATCAATCCTTTGGTGGTTTTTACGTTGCTGCTGTCTATAATGCAACTACTTTGTGGCGCAAGGTATTTATCGGAAAGAGGATTACGCTGAGTGACATTTATTTAATGGCCTTTGTTACTGTTAGACAGATTATATCAAATCTCTATGATTATTAAAATATTTTTATTAGCTACGTTAACCATAAATTTATGTGTACCTCGCATTTAATTTAATACTACATAGTTTATTAGATAACTAATCATAAATTTTAAAATCAGATCTTATGTAAATACCGATAAGAACCGAATGAATAATAAATATTAAGAGTTATGTTATAAATTTAAAGTTCAACTTAAAATTTAACATCAATCAAAATAAAAATTTTGTTCGGCATTACTTTCGAACTCAAAACTAAAATACATAACTGACAACTCAAAAAATTATCCTCGCATTTGTTTACGGACATATTACCAAAATGACTTATGCGAAACAAATATTTCAAAGCGTGCGTGCGTTGTATGGTGAAAACACCTTTGCATCGTTACCAGGGCTGTGACAGAGCGTTTCCCGCCAAAAAATAACGGCGCGGGCGGCGTGTGTTGCCATCGCTCACAATTTTTGCCGTAAGTATATTACGATATGCTCATAAAAAAAAGACGATCGGTTGCGTTCACTCTTATGTTATGCAAACATGACACGAGGGTACTAGTTGTATCTTTTATCGCGCAAATAATGCCTGTGTTTAAGAACAAAACATGTTTTGTAATAAATGCTTACGTAACGCTCTCCGGATTGTAGATTATTTTAGCATGAAAATACAGTTCTTTTTTGTTTCATTCAGGTGATGGTAAGATACTGCGGCTGTTTCAGCCTGGATATCTTAAAAGAACTTTAATTGGGGAAAGTTATATTAATTAAATACTTTTTCCACCCTGGGAATTAAGGTGAAATACCTTAAAGCCTAACTGTATATTTGTTTTGTATCCTAAAAAAAATACAATAGTTGTGAAATTGTTGCAGGGCAACTGATGACGATTGCTTATGATAATAAAAAAATATCTACATCATACACCTACCATTTTTTTTTAAATAATATGCTATTGATTCTTATGTGATCATAGTCCCAATAAGAAGTGTAATAAGAATTTATTAACAAAATCAACTTCGGCGAATGTTACCTATAGACTAACACAATTTGATGCTACCAGTCTTAATTAGAGCACTTCTTCGCGACACGAGAACATTGATATTATCGTTTAAAGAACTTCCCACAGTGGAGCGTACAGCCCGATCACAAGACGCACATGTTTAATTCAAAGCGCACAAAGCCGCGCCAAGCGCCACCTGGTGTTCGGAATGCTAAAGCTTTAGGTGCACATCACCTCGAGGCCGCCAAGTAACACGGAAGATATGATGAGAATACAAAAAACTCTCGTTTGCCGCCAGTTCTTTTAAATTCATGACACGAAAAAGAGGACAAAAGAAGATAATTTGCGGTCACTTTCAAAGGGAGATTTATTTTGCTGCTTGTAATTTATTAATTTTTGTGACTCTCACATTTAAAAAAAAAAAAAAAAACGAAATATTAAAGCCCGTCTTCAATCAAAATTCTTGGACGATTGCGAGCGTCGGTCATGTGCTCACAGGTGACTGACGAAACCGATTTTTGAGCTGAACGTGCGAGCACATTGAGCGCCAGTCAGCACCCTCGGACATAATTGTAGGTGATGGCTGCAGGTGATCCAGCCTTGAGCGCGTCTCGTTTTTTCTTCATTATTTCATTATTATTCATTACCTATGTGATAGTGTGTGTAAAGTGAAAAATACCGGGCAGCCGGTCTTGAAGCATTTTGCAATCTCTTTTTATCAAAGTTAAAAAAATTAACGTACGAAACTGGTCTCGAAATTAGGTATTACTGTAAATGAAAGGACAAAGCCAACCGCCTGAATACGCAGGTAAAAGCTAGCGTCTTAATCAATCGAATTAGTATGTTCCTCGCTTCACGATCGTATAACGAGAGTGCGCCGCTTTCAAACCGAACTAATGATCCCGATTCATCTGTACGAATCACGAGCAATTCACGGGTTCAATGGCTCAATTCATTGCCGTGCATCGAAACCTCGCTTTGAAGAAGTTTTGTTCGCCTATCCCGATTGATACTTGTTTTGTTTTCATATTTTATCGAACAAACTTATAAATTGAAGAGTACCTACGAAAAAGAAAATAAGTCAAAAGAGCGTTTTTGTCTAAGTCCTGCTCTAATATAAATCCTCCTTATATTCATTTTCCAGTTTTTACTAGAAGAGAATTACACTATTCTTTAAAATTCATGACACGAAAAAGAGGACAAAAGAAGATAATTTGCGGTCACTTTCAAAGGGAGATTTATTTTGCTGCTTGTAATTTATTAATTTGTTGTGACTCTCACATTTAAAAAAAAAAAAAAAAACGAAATATTAAAGCCCGTCTTCAATCAAAATTCTTGGACGATTGCGAGCGTCGGTCATGTGCTCACAGGTGACTGACGAAACCGATTTTTGAGCTGAACGTGCGAGCACATTGAGCGCCAGTCAGCACCCCTCGGACATAATTGTAGGTGATGGCTGCAGGTGATCCAGCCTTGAGCGCGTCTCGTTTTTTCTTCATTATTTCATTATTATTCATTACCTATGTGATAGTGTGTGTAAAGTGAAAAATACCGGGCAGCCGGTCTTGAACCATTTTGCAATCTCTTTTTATCAACGTTAAAAAATTAACGTACGAAACTGGTCTCGAAATTAGGTATTACTGTAAATGAAAGGACAAAGCCAACCGCCTGAATACGCAGGAAAAAGCTTGCGTCTTAATCAATCAATTAGTATGTTCCTCGCTTCACGATCGTATAACGAGAGTGCGCCGCTTTCAAACCGAACTAATGATCCCGATTCATCTGTACGAATCACGAGCAATTCACGGGTTCAATGGCTCAATTCATTGCCGTGCATCGAAACCTCGCTTTGAAGAAGTTTTGTTCGCCTATCCCGATTGATACTTGTTTTGTTTTCATATTTTATCGAACAAACTTATAAATTGAAGAGTACCTACGAAAAAGAAAATAAGTCAAAAGAGCGTTTTTGTCTAAGTCCTGCCCTAATATAAATCCTCCTTATATTCATTTTCCAGTTTTTACTAGAAATCCATTTAAGTGAATTGGTGTTTTCCACTTACCACCAATAAATACTGTTGTAAATTAGGCCTTAGAAGAAGGCCTCAGAGAAGTAACATCGTATCAAGTAAAGTGCAGCAATTGATCTTACAAGTAGTCTCCTACGTGCAAATTCTATCTCGTGGCATAGTAAAAGTAGTAGATAATATCCAAGAAGTGATCGTTAGAGGAAATCGATATCTATTTCAGAATTTTCCTTTAAATTAATGTAATTAAGTATCTAATAAACCCTTGTTGCTTTATCGTAAAACTTAGATTATTATGGAGATTAACCGTTCATAACAGAGCTGTTAAACTAATTAATACAATGTAGTTAAAATGGTTAATGTATATATTTTATATCTTCTTGCTTCTATTGAGAATAAAGCAACGTCCCGTGTTTATTACATTATAAATAACATTGTTGCTATAATACATCTGAAAACAAGTTTTATCTGTTCTTATATTAATGACATTAGTGCATCTAATCTAATGATGATGATATGGGATAGTACTGTATGTAAAATACCCACAATAAACAACCAAGCATTCACCCAATAGTAAGAAATTAGAGGTCTAGAAAATTGAGTCCCGTCAACTCAAATTTCACCAGAGCCTATTTGGTGGCCGGCGGAATGTTCGTTTTCAAGCTACCGATTGAAATCTTGACTAAGTTTACTACTAGCTCTACTACTTATTTTTTGCCATAATCTCATTTTCTATTTGCCTTCCATGCATTCCCAGTAGCAAAAATGCCATTCCTGGTGGATTTTTATATCCGCTACATCTTTTAGTTTCGTTCTTAAAACAAATATCTGTACAGCGTTTTTGTTAATCCAGTATCATTTAATATACATAGAAGGTTTTTTCTCTATTTGTTAATACAAATTATGAATTCATTGGAATATCTCATATTGTCTTTTACAATGTAAAGAATGTCTAAAACTTGAAGCCACGGCAAATAGTGAGTCACTTACGACCATACACTAACAAAACACGAAATATTACTTCTTATTATCATCATAAAGTCACGATAGCCGAGTGGTTGGGTGGTCGGAATTTCGAGTCAATAGACCCGAGTTCGATCCCCAGATGGTAGGCTCGTACCAATGGGTTTTTCAAAAACTTATGTACGAATATCGTTGGCTTGGACATAAAGGCGGCGACGGGCTCACCACCTGTCACGGTGTCCCGAAAATATCTTCGGTGAAAGGTGGGTCGAAGGGACTTAATTGTCTAGACTCGGCCTCTGTCTACCCCTGTATTGGGAATTGCGTGAAGATATATTATCATCATGATCACAGCCTATCAAAAGTCTACTACTGAAGTTAGCTCTTCCTCAAACATTTCCACATAGAACTGCATACATGGATCCTCGCTGTATTTTTGCTGTGCGGGGCGTCGCTTTATTTTATAGAGTTACACGACGTTTGCCTGCACGAGACTGGCCCACGAGAATATTTCTTCCATTGTCAAATCAATGTGCACATCCTCAAGTCTATGTTGATTCTTCTACTGGTCAGACCGTCTGCGATTTATATCAACATTAATTCAAGATAAAAGTCACGATAGCCGAGTGGTTGGGTGGTCGGAATTTCGAGTCAATAGACCCGAGTTCGATCCCCAGTTGGCAGGTTCGTACCAATGGGTTTTTCAAAACTTATGTACGAATATCGTTGGCTTGGAGATAAAGACAGCGACAGGCTCACCACCTGTCACGTGGTCTGGAAAATATCTTCGGTGAAAGGTGGGTCGAAGGGACTTAATTGTCTAGACTCGGCCTCTGTCTACCCCTGTATTGGGAATTGCGTGAAGATATATTATCATCATGATCACAGCCTATCAAAAGTCTACTACTGAAGTTAGCTCTTCCTCAAACATTTCCACATAGAACTGCATACATGGATCCTCGCTGTATTTTTGCTGTGCGGGGCGTCGCTTTATTTTATAGAGTTACACGACGTTTGCCTGCACGAGACTGGCCCACGAGAATATTTCTTCCATTGTCAAATCAATGTGCACATCCTCAAGTCTATGTTGATTCTTCTACTGGTCAGACCGTCTGCGATTTATATCAACATTAATTCAAGATAAAAGTCACGAGAGTCGAGTTGTTGGGTGGCTGGAATTTCGAGTTATGAGACCCGAGTTCGATCCCCAGTTGGCAGGTTCGTACCAATGGGTTTTTCGAAAACTTTGTACGAATTAAATCGTTGGCTTGGAGATAAAGACAGCGACAGGCTCACCACCTGTCACGTGGTCCGGAAAATATCTTCGGTGCAAGGGACGAAGGGTCGAAGGGACTTAATTGTCTGGACTACACTTCTGTCTACCCCTGTATTGGGAATTGCGTGAAGATATTTATATTTATTTTATTATTAAAAACTGTTCTCTTATGTTAGGTATACGGTCAAAGAGCGAGTTAACCGGCCGGTACCTTGCTATGCACTAGTTTATTCACTGAGGGGCACAGCCACGCATTGTAATACATAAGCATACCAATGTATACACATACATAACAAATTAATTACATGTCAGTCCATTTGTGGTTTATTATACGGAAATTCTTCGCCTCTTGACATTCATGTCGTCATTTCTTGATACTCGTAGTATCAAGTATATCTTATAGACATTTTTAATTTTTTGTTAATTTATATATAAATAGAAGGTAAGCTCATTGAAAGTAATAAGATACAATCAATTTAATATATTTTTTATACTAAATAAAATCTCTCGGTCCTTCGGTCGGAAGTATATATACATTCATCAACAATTCTTCATCATCAAATGTATTCATTAAAAATATTTTGTTTGAAAATTGTTATAAAAGTAGTCCTAGACTAGTTACTGCTTCAGATACGTTCGGTTTAATTATCACTACGGTAAACAATGAAAAGGACTGGATGCGTTTATTGCCCATCTGCAACCATGGCACATTTCCTCGGCCCGCATCTAGCAATTAACATCAAATAAACATCGATACCGTGCGCAACATTTCTGAAACTTGCGGCAATAAACTCGAATACGGGTAACCTACTTTAAAAATCGATTAAAAATATCACGGATTTGAAGAATATATAGATGGCACAATCTTGATCGAAGGAAAAATGTTGCACGTTATTAATATTCGGGTTTTCTTTGGATTATTTTACTCTTTCTTTTCAATCTTCTTCAAGATGAATTTGTATCAATTCATTTTTACTGTTGTTGTTGAAATTGATTTATTCTTTATTATAGTTCTAATTGTATCTCGAAATAAAAAAAATATTTTAGAATTTTAAAATATACCTTGCTAGTCCTTTTCTCCCAATGTTTTGGTCGCCAGTAACAGGAAATTTGTGAATGCGAAAAGTCACAAAGTCCAAGCCAAATAATAGTAATGAATGTAAAATATTTAATGTAACTACTAACTACTCTTACAAACTCTACTTGTGTTAGACACTCAACTCTACTTGTTTGAATATAAACACTTCGTTTTAGTTATTTAAGTTATGCCACTCTTTCTGAACGTGCGCGATTTATATCGACATGAAATCAGCTGTTCTCTTAATGATGTCAGACCAAAATATTTGTCGTTTATTTTGTGGAAGTTCGTCGCCTTTTGACACTCAATGCGTCATCCCATCATTATTGAGGAGAAACCGGCTCTATACTAAATTTAGAATGACCCGGAAACTAATAAGAATCAGACGAAAGTCACATATCAGACGAATAACGAATCATGTAAAAGTAGTAGAATTTCAAATCGAATGAAAATTCTACGAAGATGAAAATTCCAGGAATATTTTCGTTTCCATTATTTTTTTAATATTTCGTGGTTATTAATCTACGTAAATAATATCTCTTAGAATACGATTTCTAATTTGTTTTGCACAGTTCTAAGTTGTTTCAGTACTTCGACTAAAGTTTCCAGCTCTGTCGTCTGTCTCTCTAATTTACGCATAATGCTTTTATGCTTCGGTTGGCTAAATTTAAAAAAAAAATAAAAATAAATATCTTCACGCCATTCCCAAGACAGAGGTTTAGACAATTAAGTCGTTTCGACCCACCTTCCACCGAAGATATTTTTGAGACAACGTGAATGGTGGTGAGCTCATCGCCGTCATTATGTCTAAGCCGACTCGAATTCCGATCACCCATCCATTCGGCCCATCTTTTTTATCTCGGCAATCTTTCTTTTAACTTTTAAATAACAACTAAAGTAATACTTGTACTAGAATAACAATGCGGAGAGTGTACAAACAAAAACAATACCAAAGGCCTACAAAACATTCCATCAATAATCTCTATATCTGTGATATGCTTTACATTTATATTTTGTGAAAGAGTAGCATTTCGTACTAACATAATTTGGTTAGGTGAAAAAAAGGTTTGTCGGTTGACGTGAATTAACTAAAATATAAAATAAAAAAAGTATTTTGACATACCTACTAGACTATTTTTATACTTAGGAATAAAATAAATAAATAAATATCTTTATGCAATTCCCAATACAGGGGTTACACAGGTCTAGTATAGACTATTAAGTCCCTTTGACCCACCTTTCAACGAAGATATTTTCGAGACAAAGTGACAGGTGGTGAGTCCGTCGCCGTCTTTATGTCCAAGCCAATAATATAATTCGTACATAAGTTTTTTTGGAAAAACCATGGTACGAGCCTGCCACTTGGGGATCGAACTCGGGTTTCTTGACTCAAATTCCGACCACCCAACCATCTCGGCTATCGTGACTTTTGGTATTAGCAAGTTTTAAGTATATTGGGGAGCGCTTTTAGCTACCATGGTAAATGTGATTAAGATGTGGACAGGCATGCGCTTGCTGGGAACAAAGTCAACGGAGCCCTGACTGCGTTAGTCCAAAGGCAAGGCGTAGTGAAAAGTGCACGCCTTGCAATAACTAACGCAGAGCTGGTATCGAATGTTGTTGTATGACAGCGAAACCCGGGTATGCCTCAAGAAACATAAAACCGATGAAAGGTTCCCTCCACTAATTTGATCATTTTCACACTTCTAAAAACTTGACTTTGTGAACTCTTAAGTATTTCAATTGTAATATTTGATGTCAAGAAAAAGAAACTGTATCCTAAAGTATATATTTAGGTTAAGTTTCATGGATCAAGTTGAATACTGATAGTGTTCCTGTTCATAATAGAGAGAAAAATAAAATACTAGTAAAATTACTCAGCAACGCCGCATATAAGCTTCCCCGCTATTTATATTAACGACACTAGCTAGTAATAAAATGAGTAATGATAATTTAGTAGTGCGGAAATCTCGCGTTCGCTCCTATTTTATAGCCGTCTTTATTCAAATTGTCTATTCTAGATAATCTCGTGTTATAAAATAATCTGATTAAAATACTTTTCATAAAACATCTAAAAGTGTAATCAAAATATAATCTTACATATACAAGCAGGATTTATTGGATTTGTCTAACCATTTGTTGAGTAATTACGTTAATTTGTTGAGCAAATTTTTGTAATATGATAGTTAGTAATAGGAGTCCTTCGACTCACTTTTCACCGAAGCTTGTTTTGGGTTTAATAAGGCGTGTAAATTTTGGAAATTTAAAAGAAAATCTTCAGATTCAGGTAGTAGCAATTTTAAACCACATTCTATAAAATAAAAAATAAAAACTGTCCATGCCAAATCTTACAGGTAGGTAAAATAACGGGAAACAATCTGGAGTCTTTTAATTTCGATTCAGGTTTAAAGTAACTCGACTGTCGGTGTAAAATTTAAATATAATTCAACTATTACAACCTAGATAGTCCTTACGCAAGAACAACTGATATTCAGGTAAGCAATGAAAAAAAAAAAACTTTCATGTCAAACCAGCTCTACGTGTTACCAACAAAATTATTCCAGCCAAAAAATTCACTTGCCGCGAATTCAATTTACTCGAAAAACTGGCAAACTACAAAATGGGTTTGTCGAAATTGTAAAACTCAATGTAGTAACGTAACGGAATCACGTCCGCGGATTGTCACGCTGAACGAAATAAACTTATTTGTGTGCATCGGATGCTTCTTGCTCTGTGCCGTTTGTTTTTTTTTTTCGTTTTCCTTTATTATTTCTGAACTCTTTTTTTAATTATTTAAAAAAAGAACAATAATTTAATACTAAAAATATGCTATATAATTTTAGTCCCTTCCACTTACGCTCTACAGAAGCATATACGTATATATTTTTACGTAAATCATACATTATGTATGTTTGATTTTTTTGTACATACTCGTATATTTGAGAAAACCAACCAACTTATTGTACCTACCTACCTACCTCCTCCTCAGGATCAAAGTCGGATCTTCTGATTTTATTTCCTGTCACCCAACCACTGGACCATAATGACTCCTATCGAAGCTTTCTGTATAGATTTTGTCAATTCTAAAAGAATTAAAAAATGAACAATATACTTTTTCCATTTACTTCGGTTTGCATTAAAATCTTCCAACCTAAAAACATCATTCATGCATCTCTCAAAAGATTTACTGATCTGTGTCCGGGTTTCGGTCTATTGTATTCAACGTTGATTATAATATAGCCTATTTATTTCTTATTACCATGACATTGCCGATTATTTTCTATGAAATTGGTATCGAAGTTGCGAAACGAACGTATATAATATATCAGCCATTATATTATGTAATCTATACAACAGAAAAAATTCACAAGCGTTTTCAAAGAGGACTGTTCAGTATTTTATGCGATTAGAGTAAAATTTGGTCTAAACAACGAATTCCTTTTGTCCCACCTTTTACCGAACTTATTTGGGAACGCGTAACTGGTGGTGAGTCTATCGCCGTCTTAATGTCCAACGTTACAATATACTTGCATATTTATCTACGTCAATATATATGATATTGACGTAGATAAATATTCAAATATACATATAAACATCCATGCATCGAGTACAAACTTTTGTATTCATTACACTAATGTTTGTTCCCAGCGGGATTCGAACCAGCAAGCTTTAGCTTCGAAGGCTACCACTATAAACTAGGCTATCGTATCGTCAAATGAATGCCAATCATTCTATTCTGTAATATTTGACTTAAAACATTGTTTTTCTTGTTTCAGGTCAGTACATTGTGAAAACAAGGAGCGAATCTGCGAAACAATCGGCTCGGAATTGGTAATATTTTGGGGAAATACTTCAAATTATTGGAGCGTAACGTATCCGACCGACCGACATGTTTTTGTGGCGGTCTCGATGCCAAGCGAGCGATTAGGATAGACGATAAGCAAAAAATATAGTGTCATTGTTCCGCGGAGATGTTTTTGCGATATTTTGGTATTGTTATCGCTCCTGTGGTTTCACCACCGATATTTAATTGGGACTTCAAAAACTGTTTACTTAAAACTTAAATACTTTGATATGATTTCGATAGTATTAAATTTATCGCCGTGGTGGTTTAAGAATATTGCCACTCCCTTTCTTCTGGTGGGTGTCATAAGCGGCGACTAAGAGAAACAGACTTGAACATCGTCATGGCGACCGATAGATGGCGGGATCTCTAAAAATATCAGACCAAAATAATAAGACTGAAGATGGGCAGCAGCGTGAGGTGCGAGGTGTCTGTTATTGCGATCGCCAATACGCTTGCCAGGCTTGGCGATTATGGCAAATCCTCCCTATGGGAGAGGCCTATGACTTTAATAGGCCGTTATGTATGTATTTATGTAAGTAAATTTAATTCAATCTTTTACTCCACTTTCTACTCCTTTACTCACCCCAGTTTTCAAAAGTCCGTACTTAGCTGACGTCTCCTGTTCAAAATTATTTCCGTGCCTAATTTCATCTTTATAAGTCGAGTGGTTTAAGAGATTTTGAGATGAGACGCTTATATATATATATATATATATATATATATATATATATATATATATATATATATATATATATATATATATATATATATATAAATACATATATATATAGAAATTTTCTGAAACCACCACACAATACTTTTATAAATATTTCATAAGTAACTATATATGGATGTACGTGCTTAGGCCTAGTAGGAGGTGGGGAAAGTAATATTTGTCCAACAAGCTTTGTACTGGCGTCATCCGGCGTTAGAGATTGACGCATTTGTCAACCGGGCTGGACCGGAGATGTCCCTCAGTAACGGGAAGTGGGTCTTATTTATACTCCGGGTCCATAATATATTTAAAGCTACGTACCAAGCGTAGATATTTCGAAAAAGGCAGTGAGTTAGTAGTTTTAGTTAGTAATTTTAATAGAACTAATAACTGTGGTTACAAGATCACGTGTAGAGCACATGTGACCATTTGGAAAAAAATAGACCAAAATTCGGCAGACCGGTAAAGGGCAGTCTCGTGTGAGGTGCAAGGAGTCAGATACTCCAATCGCCAATTCGCTTGCAAGGCGTGAAGTTTATGATAAACTATCCCGTACGGTAGAAACCCGCCTACAGCTTGCAGTAAACTTTTCAAGTCATGTATATATCGACTTATGTAATTAGAATGTTGCTGTAACTACAATTGATTTAGATATCTATTAACGGCTATAATGACCCGAGAATATCGTGGCTTTGCACCTAGGCTTAGTACTTTAGTACCTAGTGTATCGTCCAAATGCCAACCTCAAGAAGAAGAAGAAGTACCATCCAGAGACAATGTTATTGAAAGAAAGAAAAAAAAGAAAATGCATTTATTCACCAAGAATTGGACGCACAACACAAAACTTAATTGTATAAAACAATTAAACATGTATATAAACCGAGACTTTACACGGGATTTTAAACGATATTTACCGTCGTTATTGGTATTGTTTTTATATTCTATTGCATTCTGTTGCCTTACCCATACAACCTTCTTATATTCAACTCGAAAAGTTAAAGACGAGTAAAAAACATAATACAAAAAACAAGAAATCACAAATAACTATATCTATTTGCAAACCAGAAGTATTGTATGAGTAGTAATATTATTATAATATGAATAATAAAATGTATGTTTAAGACACAACTTTTGTACTATATTCTTTCACATTTACATTTCCCATTTAACAATTTTGTTATATATTTCTCTCGTCTAACGAGCGTTATATAGCCGAGCGTGACGGTTCAGTCTTACGGTTCAGAGAGAAATATAGAACAAAATTGTTAAATGGGAAATGTAAATGTGAAAGAATATAGTACAAAAGTTGTGTTTCGTTTTATTAAACACGCTTAGATGATATTATCACTTCTGTTATGTGGTCTTAAACATACATTTTATTATTCATATTATGTCTTAAACATACATTTTATTATTCATATTTTATGACCTGTCTTGAGGTTGGCATTTGGACGATACACTAGGTACTAAAGTACTAAGCCTAGGTGCAAAGCCACGATATTCTCGGGTCATTATAGCCGTTAATAGATATCTAAATCAATTGTAGTTACAGCAACATTCTAATTACATAAGTCGATATATACATGACTTGAAAAGTTTACTGCAAGCTGTAGGCGGGTTTCTACCGTACGGGATAGTTTATCATAAACTTCACGCCTTGCAAGCGAATTGGCGATTGGAGTATCTGACTCCTTGCACCTCACACGAGACTGCCCTTTACCGGTCTGCCGAATTTTGGTCTATTTTTTTCCAAATGGTCACATGTGCTCTACACGTGATCTTGTAACCACAGTTATTAGTTCTATTAAAATTACTAACTAAAACTACTAACTCACTGCCTTTTTCGAAATATCTACGCTTGGTACGTAGCTTTAAATATATTATGGACCCGGAGTATAAATAAGACCCACTTCCCGTTACTGAGGGACATCTCCGGTCCAGCCCGGTTGACAAATGCGTCAATCTCTAACGCCGGATGACGCCAGTACAAAGCTTGTTGGACAAATATTACTTTCCCCACCTCCTACTAGGCCTAAGCACGTGCATCAATATATAGTTACTTATGAGAAATATTTATAAAAGTATTGTGTGGTGGTTTCTGAAAATTTCTACATATAAACGTCGTTATATTATGTTACACCGTATATGTAATAACGATCGCTTAACATCGTGACATATAAGCCATGAATCAGACAAAGCTGAAATTGTATTTCTTTTATTTCACTATGTATGTACCGAAGTTCAATTGCAAATAAAACCTAGGAGAAGAGATTTCGATTGTGACTACGATGACTAGTTAGATAAAAAACGTAGTAGCTAGCAGAAAAACAAAAAACCTTGTGAACGACCTATATATGATATCTAGAAACCTATGCAGGCTGATGGTGTAACAAGTGATTGATAATTATTTAATCTCTTCGGCATGCAGAGTTTCAGAAAAGTGTCACAAAATTAAAATGTTTTCTGTTTATTAAGTTATTAAGTTTCCTACAAAATATAACTTAAGCAACTATAAGCACGCCTGTGTTTCTAAATTACCTAATATTATACTACACGTTCACAAACGTTTCACGTAATATATGTTATTGTATTGAAATTCCGACCGGTTTTGCATTGTCAAGGGTTGACCAGGTCCAACCACGTTAGAAATTAATTCGCAAATAATAAAACTAACAATAACATATAGGTATATATTTAACTAAATTAAAAATAAGTGTAACTAAATATTTTCATACTGATACACTTAGTAACATTAAGTGGAACCATGCAAATGTTTGTGAGACCCAAATTAACTATAAAATTCTACCTTACTTACTTACTTATACATATATATCAAATATAAATAACAACCTTAGTGCGTTCGTTTCTAGATCAGGATTCATGAGTCCGATTGGGCGGTGATCGATTATTTGAACATGGGTTCCTTACGTCCTTACGTCCGCATGCAACACGAACCTTTAATATATCTGTGGCTCGAAACAATAAATTTAACTGTTCGGTCACTCCCCCGTATCTTGTTATGGGTGAGCTTGTACAACGTTTTGTTTACGATGCTGTCGATGAATCTTATTAAGTACAATCTCAAAAAGTATCTGCGCACACCATGTATAGCATATAACATTACCGCGAACGAAACGTACCGCGTTTCTTAATATATTACACTATACATTGAGTATCATTCGACATACGGTAGCTTTATTCAAAACAGCAGCAAAATCATCTATAGGATGGGCGATCGCAGAGAATTCGTGTATTATTTCTTTCATAGTTTTTTGGGGATAAAGAAAAAAGAGCTAACCGTCTACCTAATGGTAATTGGCTGCTGCAGCGCGTGGAAACCTGGGCACTTTAAAACGAAGGCAGAATGATAAAAAAAGATTGACTAAAAAAGAGGATAGCAGTATATTTCGCCTTTTTATTCTCTGTTGGAGGATTCATAACGAAACAGTAGGAGATTAAAAATTGCTATCAATAAACGATTTTATATTTTAGTCTTTCTAGATAGCCGAGTGGTTAGGTGATTAGAATTCGAGACAAAATCCGATACCGATTCTCTGGTAGTAAGCTCGTACCAATGAGATTTTTCATAACTTACGTATTTATATTGTTGGCTTGGATATACAGGTGACATGCTCATCAATTTGTCACGTGATGCCAAAAATTTTCTTTGATGAATGGTGTTTCGAAAGGTCTTAATTGTGTGGCCCTCCGCCCCAGTATTGGGAATAGCGTGAAGATATGTAATTAAAATTCGTTTAGTCTTTTTGACTCGGTAACAAATCTCTTGACATGTAAACTTGACATTTATGGATGAGATAGGATTAAAGTATGATGAGATTTACGGTTTGTATTATATCTTGATGTCGTCTTCTGAAAGTAAAGAGATTATACAGTCTTTTGATTAAGTAATTAGAGGCATGTATTTAGAATTTAAATACATTTATTAAACGTATTTCAAGGGATATTAAAATATGAATTTGTAGCAAATCATAAAATTTAAAATAAAACCTCTAATTTATATTACTTAGCTGTTATCTTATCTTCTCTCCACAGGAAAACCGTCATAAAACAAAATTGATTTTTTATCGGAATTAAAAGTATCCAATGTCCTTCCCCAGTGTTTGAGCTACTTCCAATGACAACTTTCATCAAAATTGTTTTAGAGGTTAAGTCGTGAGATCATAACGACAGACTTATATACAGATTTATAATATTAATTATATGAGTATGTATGTTAACTATTTATAAAACATACAATATATTTAATTGACTCGAAATTCCGACCACCCAACCACTCGGCTATTGTGACTTTTGACTTAGAATTACGACGAACGAAGTATTACGTAGGATTTGTGAATAAATTTTTTGCGCTACTCAACATCGAAACGAATCTACGGGAAACAGTGTCTGCAGAATAGCAGAGATAAGAATACATGAACATAATTCCTCATCAAAGTGCGCCCTAACGTCTATCCGTCCCGCTCAGTAGGGCTGTCATAGGGTCATATATCGCCAAGTTCATTACGGGCCGGATGTGTCAAATGGAGGGACCCCTGAACGTTCACACGTCTGTCGGACGCGACGTTTCTACTATTTCCTTATGTATACTTCGCGTTATGAAAGATTTTGTTCGAACAAAAGAAACCGTAGAGAAACGTTACAGAAAGATACTTACGTATTTCTTTTAACGTGCATTGTAATTAAAAAATTTGTTAATAAAATTCATGTAGATTTAAAATACACAAGAGTATTTGAGGAGTTTTTTGAGATATACATTTTTAATGAAAATAGCTTTTATGTTTTCAAACAGTTTTTCGCAGAGGTTATATCGATCTAGAAAATCTTGTCTATAAAAAATATCTTCACCCAATGCCCCATACAGGGGTAGACAGAGGTCTAGTCTAAACAATTAAGTCCCTTCGACCCACCTTCCACCGAAGATATTTTAGAAACAACATGACAAGTTGTTAGCCCGTCGCCGTCTTTATGTACAAGCCAACGATATGATTCGTACATAACTTTTTGAAAAACCCATTGGTGCGAACCAGCCACCTGGGGATCGAACTTGGGCCTCCTGACTCGGAATTCCAACCACATTAAAAAAAATTGACTGTCTAAATACGAAATATTGCTAAAATTGATTAGAGTATTTTCCTAGATATATGATTAGATTTATATATATATATATATATATATATATATATATATATATATATATATATATATATATATATATATATATATATATATATATATATATATATATATATATATATATATGTTATTACGATAAATATGAATATACAAATATACAAAGTAAGTCAGTGTGTTAACTAAATGCATATTTGTTGTATCGCGTGCACATTGTTCGTAGAATTAATAAATATCAATATAACTGTATGAATGTATGAATTTTAACACCTTTTAACATATATGGCTTGTTATTTCATATTATTTATTGTGGCAATGAAACTGATTTCCAACGAAGCACACTCACTCGATCGACACTCACAATGTCGCGCATTTCAGCTCATTGAGGCAACATAAACAAACCCGTATCGCTCAACAACCGAATAGTGCGTAATTGATCCTTTTACATGCCATACCAATCGACTCTGTCACAACAGAAACGTATTACGAGTATGTACGTCGAAGTTGACATGACAATATGAAATTCTAAGCAAATTGTTTATAACAAAATACTTGCGAAATAATTATGCATCTGACATTTTTTTGGTATTCCTTTATTAAGCATAAACAAAATTTGTTACATTAAAGATAAAAAAATATTTTTGTTTAAATTTTAACCGACACTGACGGGATACGAACCCGCGAATTTTGCCGTACCGTGACAAAGTTAAAAAAGTTTATTTTAAACAGATTTTCAATTCTTGATTATTTATGTGAATATTTACAACTGATTTATTCTGCATATGTCATAACAGTAGTTAAATGAAATATTCTAATAAGCACTACTTAATGGTGTGCTTGAAGTCTTCGTCAAGTATTAAGAAATTAATTTTATTTGACTCTTGACCATTTATCAACTTTAAATTTTATATTTATTTTGTTATTAATCATTAACAGTATATTAAGATATTTTATTACTATTATATTTCATTATATTAGGCTATAACAGCTTGTTATAACTTATAATCGCTGTTATTAAGTTTCTATCTTGGCACCGCCATACACCTCAATTAGTGATGTTTATTAGAATATTCCATTTAACTTAATAAGTAACAAGTTTAGCTAAGTTATTCTTTGCTTGTTCGTGTTTTTGAAAGCGGTTAAACTTTTTAAATGGTTTCTTCACCATTATTACTGTACAAATATGTAAGTAGAAGTTGTTACAAATATAGATCGGCTGAAAAGAAAACTATTATATTTATATAGCTATATTTAGTAACACTCCATATAAGAACAGAGTAACGACGTCTAAAATAATAGTAATATTCTCAGCATGACGTTTTACAAGCGTTTTATACACATCACATTTTGTCACTAATAAACCGGAATAATCATAACAACTTATACAGATCTGTTATTGATTTATAATTATTTATCTATGTTCAATATCTTTATTTACGAAGTCACGATAGCCGAGTTGTTAGGTGGTCGGAATTTGGAGTCGAGTGACCCGAGTTCGATCCCCAGGTGGCAGTACCAATGTGTTTTTCAAAAAATTATGTAGGAATTTCATCGTTGGCTTGGACATAACGGCGGCGACGGGCTCACCACCTGTCACGTTGTCCCGAAAATGTCTTCGGTGGAAGGTGGGTCAAAGGGATTTAATTGTCTAGACTAGACCTCTGTCTACCCCTGTATTGGGAATTGCGTGAAGATATTTATATATTTATTTATTTAATATCTTTATTTAATTATACATTATTTTTTCTTTTTTTATATTTACAAATTATGTAACTCATTCAATATAACAAAATATGTTGGAACTATATTAATACGCGTAGTGTTTACAGTGGAATGTAACAAAGTTAATAATAAATAAGATAATACTTTGATGGCACAAACTTAGCGAGGCCCATACTTGGTACGTGAAGTCGAAGGTCTTGCTGATGATAATGGTTAAGTACATTATCCGATAACTCAACTAAACCAGACGGTGGAAGCCATAAAACATCCTATTCGTCTCTTATCATCCAAACGTTAGTACAAGGATAGTTTAAGTCGACAATTCATAGACTACTGCCTAACTCATCACCGTTAAGGAGTGCAATGGTTTCTAAAATCAGCTCAGCATATTTATACGATCCCCTTAGAATCAAATATTTGAATTAGTCATAATAGAGGTGAAATACTAGAAAAGCTTATAATATATAAGTATTTTTTTTCATTTCCTTAGTATTTAATCATCAGATCATGACGTGGTGATAATGCGACCCAACTGTTGCAAATTGCATTAACTATAATTAAATATATGTGAATAAATTGACTCAAGCTTCAATACTTACATTCAAAAGATATACAATACACATTATAATTCTAAGTAATATAGCAAATAACTCTATGAGCGATTCTTGCACCGATATCTCTCTTAGGCGATACCTAGGTAACGGACATAAGAGACAACTCTGCCCGACCGCCAAATATGGCCCCGCTATCTCTCTGTACAACTATTATATATATACTATTAAATCTTTAAGATGCACTTACTTGATAGTATTCTCGAGCCACTGCAACGAAGCACTATCGCCAACCAGCTTCGAATTTTTGTATATTATTGAGCTCTCTAAGCAAACAGTTTTCTCAACAAAGAGTCTACACAAAGTACCCTCACTCTTTTCTTTATGACACTCACACAAATGTTATCCTTTTTTATTCTATTCACATCTACCTTCACATTTGCGGCACCCATTCGAAACATACCCATTAAAAAATAAGAGCATTTTCGCAATCGGTTTACTTAAGATAGAGTTATGAATATGGAGTAAACCTAAAAAATGTACATCAGGATTGAGAACCTCCTCCTTTTTTGAAGTCGGTTAGAAACATTTACTTTTTTGTGTTTAAAACCAAATTTCTCAATTCAAATTCAAAGAAATAACATGTAAACTTCGAACGTTAACGCCCTTTCTAATTACAAAATATTGGCAAAGTTTTACTATAGTTTCTAGGTTACCCATGTAAAAATAATGTGTATACTCAAGATTGGCTCTTTTAGGTGGCTCTAGTAATGAGATAACCATTGTGAAATTGGTTATATATTAAAGTCACAAATAAAATTAAAAGTAAACTATGTAGGTAACCCATGATCTTTATTAAAACGGAGTTATAATTATTCTACTGCTCAGTTGTGTCATATTTTATAATTGACGTTTAACGACGCGGTTTAAATAAACGTCAGCTTACGGTGATAAATCCGTCCACTTGTACATTCGTCTTATTCTTATTGAAGTATTAATGCGCTTTTATTACACCGCTTGCTGTGATTCCTCGAGTGTTACCTTCTTACTAACGCCATATTGGCTCGCGTATTGACAAATATGGCGTTTGCTTTATTAGGCGCGAAAAAATATCTTAAGTTTGCTTTAAGGAGATCTTCTTTTTTACTACAATCTATTTAGTCAGTGATAGAACATTTTATTATAAAAAATACAATAGAAGTAAGTGCCTCATAAAGCAAAGCAGTTAGGCAATTTAAAGCATTCAAGGTTGATTTCTAAAGGTAACTGTCAAAAAACCACGATTGCATATAGTAGAATCATTGAAGTTTATCTTGTGATGATTTAGTTACAAAATATTCGATGTTATCTTCTGTAGTGTTAATTTGTGTCTTAATGTACCAAGTTATTAAAAAAAGTATCAAGAAAATATAAAAAATAATAAATACAAATATCTTCACGCAATTCCCATACAGGGGTAGACAGAGGTCTAAATGTCTAGAAAATTTAAGTCCCTTCGACCCACCTTCCACTGAAGATATTTTCGGAACAACGTGACAGGTGGTGAGCCCGTCGCCGTCTTTATGTCCAAGCCAACGATATAATTTATACACAGGTTTTTAGAAAAACCCATTGGTACGGCCACTTGAGGATCGAACTCGGGTCTCTTGACTCGAAATTCCGACCACCGAACCACTCGGCTATCGTGACTTCTAAGAAAATATACTAGTTTTATATTTAATTTAATTTCCTTGGACAGACTTAAGGAGAATTTCATGAATGTGAGATAGGTGTTTCTTTGTAATGATGATATTTCTAACATGTGGAAATATGTAGTATATACACCGTCTGACTATAAAACGAAATGACTGTGGTTTAGAATTTCAAAAAGGTTACGGCCATAACCAGTAGAGTTAGAGCGGATCCCTAGTGGTTTACAAAAAGCCCGCCGGACGTGCCTACCATAGCGACCGAGCGCCGCCGATGTCCACAAATGGGATGGACAGACTTCCTATTCAATACAAATAAGACCTATTCTATTTGTTCGTAACTCTAAACGCAAAGGGATATTATATAGGAATGTGATATTCAAGAGTACTTCAAGTGCTAAACATGCTGACAAACATGAATTAAAAATAAATAAATTTATCACGAGTCCCGATAGCAGTGAATGGGTGTTCGAAATTCGAGTAAAGAAATTAAATTTTATTTCAAAACTTATATATGACTTATAACCTAGGCTTGGACCTAAAGATGACGACGGGCTCACCACCTGTCATAAAAAAATATCTTCACGCAATTCCCAATACAGGGGTAGACAGAGGTTAAGTCTAGTCAATTAAGTCCCTTTGACCCACCTTTCACCGAAGATATTTTCGGGGCAACGTGACAGGTGGTGAGCCCGTCGCCGTCTTTATGTTCAAGCCAACAATGAAATTCGTAAATAAGTTTTTTGAAAAACTCATTGGTACTGCCATCTGGGGATCGAACTCGGGTCTCTCGACTCGAAATTCCGACCACCCAGCAACTCGGCTAACGTGACTTACCACCTGTCATGTGTTTTTTTTTAATATAAATTAATGTAGGAACAAGAAACATTTTGGATTTTTAATTAATTTTGACTTAAATACTTATGTCTTTTACTTCTATAACTTTTTCACTCTTCTTATTGATCCGTTTTTTTATCCGATTAAAAAAAGAGCCTGCATATATACTGCATACTTTCGCATTTTTATGATCCGATAACGAATTTTGATAGATAAAATTGACGAATTGTGGAGCATTGCGTCCACGGCGGTCTTAAATAATCCTACGCGTATCTATAATAGGTATTTCTTAAAGTTAAGCATTAGGTTAAGCACTAGATATGTTATTTAATCTTCAGCATCTAGTAAGATGCTAGGCTAAGATTTCTTCTATGTACATGATAATATGAATGGTAAAATTATATTAAAATTCACGATAGCCGAGTGGTTAAGTGGTCGGAATTTCCAGTCGAGAGACCCGAGTTTGATCCCCAGGTGGCAGGCTCGTACCAATAGGGTTTTCAAAAACTTATGTACAAATTATATCCAAGCCAATGGACATAAAGACGGCGACGGGCTCAGCACCTGTCACGTTGTCCCGAAAATATCTTCGGTGGAAGGTGAGTCGAAGAGACTTAATTGTCTAGACTAGCCTGGGCTGTATTGGGAATTGCGTGAAGATATTTATATATTTATTTTTAAAATTATATAGTCCCTGTCAATTGCTTAAGTATCCTCATCGTTGTTTTATGATGATTGTCTGGTCTTGTACTGGGTCACAGTGTTACAGAAATATTTCATATTTTCAATTATTTTTCTTTTCTATAAGTATGAGTTTACAGAACTAACTGTAATTTAAAGTTTTCGACGGAAAGAAATGGTAAAGTATATGATCTGCTTTTCTCGCAAACCGGGACGGGTGGTTTTTGCTAGTCTACAAATATATTGCGTGGCAGATGATGTATAGCAGGGATACCTGGGAGGAAAACGTGTTCGTTGTAATGGGGATCTTGTATATTTGTTTCGCGTCAGAAAAACTTTGATAGTGCGATGTTGAATGCTTCTTTTATTTACCTGTACCTCCCCACTACTTAAAGCTTTTAAATGTAGAGACATAGACGTCGCACAAGCATATAATTTACGTTGCCATAAAGTAAGTAAGAGTAACTGATGCTATATGAAAGAGCATGTAATATTAAATAATTTTTGTCGTTTGTGTATTAGGTAATTTTGGTGATCAACAACTGGCACCTTTAATACTTCGTAAGCTTTATGAGTGGTCGGTGATATGATTGCAGACGGTGGTCCGGTCTTGTACATACATGAGGTCAGCAGTTTCTTGTGTATCTGTAGAGAACTTATGCGTGATAGAGTTGCGTTGGTCTTTCCAAAGAAAAGAAGGCGTGCGAATGGTGTAAGATATAAGCTATTAGAAGAATGTACCTTTCCTTTATCAGTTTTATTTATTTAACCGACAGGAAATTCTGCAAGTTTATTGTTGCAATACAATTTTCACTTATTTTAGCGCCGTTGTTTGCTTAGTCATGAAATACTTTGCTTTTAACTGATTGACTATTATAACATAAGTATATATCAAAAACGTACGCGTATATAACAAAAGTAGAAGTTGTGTATATTAGTATATAAAAAATTCTTTCAATGAAAGTTTGTGTTTTAAACTAAATCATTTTAAACTGTTTTAACAGTTTAAAAAACACTACTGTCGTAAATGACCAACAACTTTTATATAACCTTTCCTACAATTGAAGACCCGCTCAGTAAAAGAATATAAAACCGTTTTAGTAAAAACCCTACCTATCTAAAAATAAACTATGTTAAAAAATATCTTCATAAAAAAAAAAAAATAAAAAATAATCTTCATGCTATTCCCAATACCGGGGTAGACAGATGTCCCGAAAATGAAGTCCTTTCGACCCACCTTTCACCGAAGACACTTGGTGACAGGTGACGTTGACACACAACGTGACAGGTGGTGAGATTATCGCCGTCTTTATGTCCTAGCCACCTGGAGATCGAACTCGGGTCTCGACTCAACCTTTCGGTTGTCGTGACGATTGCAGTAAAGCAAAGAAAATATCTCCTTAAAATATGTGTGATATGGTAATAGACCTAATTTTGAATTAATTAAGGAACTTTCACACCTCGACTGTCTTACGCGTGGACCACAAACGACGTTAGACCGGGAGATTCAAGGATAACTTACGATTCGATGTGCAAAACGTCGTCACGGCACCACTTTCTCTGGGACGACAACCAACCACTTTCCCACTCGCTTGGTTTTCGTGCCTTATTCACTGACTTTGTATACGTATTAAAAATGTTTGATCTTTTAAGTTTTTTTCTAATTTACGTGACAATAACGCTACAACTACATGCTTCAGGAACACGGTAGTGTAGAAGTTGGGAAATGGAGTTCATTAACGTCTTTATATACATACATACATAATAAATAAATATCTTCACGCAATTTCCAATACAGGGGTAGACAGAGGTCAAGTCTAGACAATTAAGTCCCTTTGACCCACCTTCCACCGAAAATATTTTCGGGACAACGTGACAGGTGGTGAGCCCGTCGCCGTCTTTATGTCCAAGCCAACGATGAAATTCGTACATAAGTTTTTGAAAAACTCGTTGGTACTGCCACCTGGGGATCGAACTCGGGTCTCTCGACTCGAAATTCCGACCACCCAACAACTCGGCTATCGTGACTTACATACATACATACTTACATTACTTACATACATACATAATACAAAAATATAATTTTTTTTATAGAAAAGGAAGGCAATCGAGGCACTATTACTAATTTTAGGCACTGTCACTATGAAAGGATAATGTCAATTAATAATCAGTTAGTGGAAAACGCATTTTCTAACAAGACAATTAACAACTAATATATGTAATAAGTATAGCTAATAAATATAGAGTACTTACTATAACACTATAAGTAATAGAATTACAATATTTAAAAATGGTCTTTCAGTTTGTTTGATTACCAGCAATTCAAATACATCGATTAACTTTGAAAGCATTATTTTATATAGGCATCATTTCATGCAGAATACTGAAGCTTTATTTATAAAGTTTAATTAAGTTGGATTACTCATAATTTGCAATAATCATAAAATATAATCTTAGGTTATTAATCTAGCTTATCTCTACGAGTCTAGATTAGTACCTAAAGCTATAATTTACGACACTAGAAATTTAAAATTATCTGCGCCTCAAAGTGGAGAGCTTATGCCAATGATATCATGCGAGATTCGCTTTTTGGTTTTGAGCGTCTTCTACATACCATTCATATAATTTTGCCGTCTGCGGCTGCCTTATTATCCGTAACTAAAAAAATAAATATCTTCACGCAATTACCAATACAAAGGTAGACAGAGATCTATTCTAGACAATTGGGTCCCTTCGCAACACCTTCCACTGAAGATATTTTCGGGACAACGTAACAGGTGGTGAGCCCGTGGCCGTCTTCATGTCCCAGCCAACGATATAATTCGTACATTAGTTTTTGAAAAACCCATTGGTACGAGCCTGCTACCTGGGGATCGAACTCGGGTCTTTTACTCGAAATTCCGACCACCCAACCACTCGGCTATCGATCCGTAACTATACTTTTAATTGTCATGACGACTTACCTATTCAGCAAAAAATTATAATCCTAGTGATCATACTTTAAAGGGATCGCACTCGGGCCTTCATATATCTCTCGTATTTCCCTACACAGAGTTAGTCGGGAGACCTAGACAATTTATAATGACTACACACGATTGTAGTCTCTTGGTGGTTACTTATTCCATTACTATTATTCCACTAATTCACTACTACAAATATATTTGTAATAACAAACCTCTGATAATGCCATAAGGGCCAAACTGCTAATGTGCTAATGATACAAATCGTACATAAGTTTCGAGAAAGATTTTCGATACGCGTCTCGTCCTTCTTCGTTTGTGGTTATATAAATATATTAGTTTTTATCTTTCTGTCTTGTCATAATGTTAATGTCATATTGATAATAATGCGTTATTTCTTCGTCTAGTAATTATTAATACCACGGTGATAATAATTTATTTAGTAAATATTCGGCTTTGATCTTCTTCGGACATTAATCTCTAATTAATGTCGATTGTTGATGAACTGTAATACCAAATAATCGGTAATGCTTTGTTTGTTGCCGAAATAATGCTACAAGTAAAATGGTAAACTAAAGAAACAAACATAAAACCTTATTATTCTCTTTTTACAGTGCCTTGGCTACTAAATGTTAGATCACCATCATTATTGTCTACCTAACTCATATATATATATATATATATATATATATATATATATATATATATATATATATATATATATATATATATATATATATATATTTATATATATATATATATATATATATATATATATATATATATATATATATATATATATATATATATATATATATATATACATATATATATATATATATATATATATATATATATATATATATATATATATATATATATGTGTGTGTAGGGATAATGCATAAACCAGGCAAAACTCAGCGGATTTACACAAAAACAACTTTTAATCTTCACAACAAATCTTTTCGTTAATCATTCCAACTGACAACTCCTAATGACAAATTCTTTTTTCATTACTTGAAATTTACAGTCAAGGATCGTTTATAGAAACAGCAAAAACTTAAAAGTCTATAAAAATATTAAATTATCCGACACGGCCTTCCTGCTCTTCATCTGTCCCGGATGAATAATGTTCGGGTGTAACCCATGTCTTCATGAGGTCAGCTGAGGTGGTTGTATTGATGGGGCCTTCATTCTGTCCTATTTTCTTAACAGCATAGCGATCATTTCTGTTGCATTTTACGATCTCATAAGGTCCTAAATATTTGGGGAATAACTTGGATCCTTGAGAAAACTGCGTCTTTTTGATGGCTACTAAATCACCAATATTATAGGTTAATGCTCTTTTTCTTTTCTTATTGTAATTTCTTATATTTTCCTCTTGTATTTTCTGTATTGATTCTTTGGCTTTATTTCTTAATTCCAGTCTTTTCTCATTAAAGTTCTGTATCTTTTCTTCTTCTATTAATTTATTAAGTTCATCATCTTGATCTCTCATTTTGGTGCCAAAAAGCAACTCAAATGGACTCATTCCAATTGCTCTCTGATATGTTCCGTTCAGACATCGTTGTACTTTAGATACACGGCGGTACCATTTCGTTGGATCATCAGCACTCAGCTTACTCAACACGGCTATTATAATTTGATGAATGCGTTCAACCTGACCGTTGCCTCTGGGTTGTCCTGTCGTGATAGTATAATGCGTTACATTTTCGTCTTTACAGTACTGTCGAAAATCGTTCGTGGTAAATGCAGTATTGCGGTCAGTGATGATTCGATCTGGCGCACCAAATGTTTGTTGTTGAAGTTTAAGCTTATCTTACGTCTCATCAGTGCTCAAAGTCTTCACTGGGTAAATCCATGTAAATTTGGTATATGCGTCTACTACTGTAAGAATGTATTTGTAGTTCTTGTGAGTCGAAGTCATTGGTCCCAAATGATCAACATGGTATGTTGACAGTGGAACGTCGCCTTTATCGATAGGATGAAGAAAACCTTCTTTCTTGCCTCTCTTATGCGATACTAGGATGCGATCTCTTTATCTTCTCTGCTAAATTCTCTATAAAGTATTCTCTTACTATCAATTCTTCTGTTTTAACTATTCCAAAATGTCCTTTTTCGTGATTTCTTCTAATTATCTCACATTGCGTCTTTTCGGTACAACAATTAGTTTATTATTATCTTTCCATTTGTATAATATCTCGTTCTGTATAACATAATCTTGGTAACTTTCTTTCTCTAAAATCTTCTTTATCAATCTTTTGTGTTCGTCTTCATTTTGTGCTTTCATAATACGAGCTATAGTTTCCGTGATCATCAAACAGGTTGGATATCTGCTCAAAGCATCTGCGTGTTTCATGCGTGTTCCTGGTCTGTGTTCTATCTTGTAGTCGAATTGCTGTAATTGTAAAACCCAACGGGCAACTCTGGGAGGTAAGTCCTTCTTTTGCAGGATCATCGTAAGAGCTGAGCAATCTGTAACTATTTTGAAGTTTATTCCTAGGAGATAAACTCTAAACTTCTTTAATGCTGTGACAATAGCCAGGACTTCGAGGTGATAACTGTGGTATTTTCTTTCAGGTGGTGTAGTCTTCTTACTCATATAATGAATTGGATGAAATTGGTTATCTTTAAGGCTTCTTTGTAGGAGAACTGTTCCATAACCGTCTGCGCTGTCGTCCGTGTGTAACTCGGTCTCTAAATCAGGATTGTATATTCGGAGGATTGGAGAACTGCATAATATT